>NW_011627136.1:300835-376994 GCF_000204515.1 Acromyrmex echinatior | reverse complement strand
ACTTGTACCTCCGCTGTTGCGCATCGTATCGGTGAGTGTTAAATTATACTTTGTTTTGACGCAATGAAATTATGAAAATAATAGCATATATATAAAATATATATATAATTAAAAATTTATAAAAATTTAATGTAGAGCACAAAAGTATCATAAATACAACATTTATTATTATTCGCATTTTAAATGTGAAATTTTATTCTGAATACGTTACAATTCATCTGTCTACGTTTTTTAAAATGAGTAACAATACCATAAGTGTAAATCCAAGTATTTTAGAATCTAAAATTAAAATAAAAAAATTTCTTTATATATATATCTTGCCGATATAAATTATATATTGTCGTTCACGTTTATGAAAGTATAATTCATATAACGACTAAGATATTTTGCGATCGACTTTATACGCCGAGTGTTCAGACATTAACACGTGCGGCGAATAATGCTTGATAGATTCGTGGGTGGCGGTGTATCTCAGTTTGACTTTGTGAAGAATGATAATTGCCGTATACTGAAATTACGATTAAACGTGCTATGGGACCGAAAGAATCGCCGCGATTTCGACCGCGCCGCGTCGCATCGACGTGACTGTTGGGCATTATGCGCGGAATGGAACCGCGATTACACGAGGACCGGTGCATTGTGCGATCGGCACTGGTATTTCGTGACGCGAATCATTAAAAACATGTCGGCATTGTGTTATAGGCGAGACAGGAAAAAAAATAGAGAACGAGAGACTGACGCACGCTCGCGCTGCTGGCGTTCTGTATTTTATCTCGCGTGCCGATGTCGCGGGGCGATATTTTGCGTCAACCAGTGTAACGAGCCCTCGTTGGTTTATTAAACGTTCCCATCCGTAACTTATTGCGCGAACGGCTAATTATTTTTGTGAAAAGCTATCGGTGGCCAAAACCACCGGCGACATTTCGACATTTAATTAATGCCTCGATGCCGAGCACGTTTTATCGCGGAAGTCATGGTGATATGAATTTCTTAATTGATATTGATCATGTTTTTAATTAATTTTTAATAAGTTCTCTTGACAAAAATTATAGCAGACTGTTCTATACAGTATAAATTTTGACAAATTTTGATTTTTCTAATTCACATGAGATGTTCTGTACTTTTTGGAGTTAGTTGCAGTCGTGTAATATTTTTATCTCCATATTCGCAATCTGGACATCTTTTTGGTAAATAAGTAAAATTTCTCAGAAATAAAAAGTCTGATCTGCTTGCCTAAAATATCTTGTTAAACAATTATTTGATAATGTAATAGGGATACTGAGAAATAATCCACATTTCGAAAAACCATAGTATAAGTAAAAAAAAAAACTCTCTAGAGAAAGTACAAATATGATTGCAGGCAGAGGATTAAATCAACGACATTAACACATTGATAACTATTAGAAATAAGCAAATCTTAATTGAGAATTTTGCAAGATATATAATTAATATTAATCTTCCGCTTATATTATTAGAATTAAATGAGAAAGATTGTGCTATCCTATTTCATTACATCGCAAATCGCGCCAGAGCTCCTAATCGATTGCGTCGTCGCGGATATTCTTAATCGGCGGTTTATATTCTCTGTCCGTTCTATATCGCAAAAAATTCATCGTTCCTCTTTCTTCTTCGAGCGATCTTCGCTACGTCGCCGAAAATGTCCTTCCACTTATTCTCACAGCGCGCGGTTAACGCGAGGTATGCACACCAGAATGGACGGGGGTGAGGTAGGGGTAGCCCCGGAGTCGTTTAATTTTGTTTATGCGAGCACTTTGAAAGACGTAAACACGGTATCTCAATTCACCGGCGTAATTTCGTCCCACCCGGCCGGCGCAGCTGGCTGCGTTACGATTATGGCGTAATCATATCGGATTGTTATTATGGCTGATGGCCCGGCTGTGGGGTTCGCCGTTGCGGTAGGGTGGGCAGGCTTATCTTTGAAATACGTTGATAGGACATCCTCTCTCCTCGACTCGGTGTGTCGACCTGCCCTCCTCTCTTCTCGCGGAAGACTTTCGATGCTCCTTCTCTTTTCTGGCTTCCTTCTCGCCGTATCCTCGCCGTATCCTCGCGCACGCCATGGCTACGCTTTATCGCGGCAGGGGCGCGAGAAATTGCCTATGGTTCCGGCTCCTTTCCCTCGACTTTTCTTCACCTTCGTTTTATCTCAGCCGAATTTTCAATTCGCGCCACGAGTTCCCGATTTTCATGTTCCCGCGTCATACGGAACGAGAAAACGTTCTCATCGAAGAGTTTAATGATGATACGCTTGATAGGAATCCGAATAATTAGAGTTTTTAGCGTTGTGCAGTTTTGCAAAGATTCCAGAAGACTTAGTCGATTTTTCAGCTCTTTAAAATGCTTATTAGCATTATTAAATTTCTGACGAATCTAATTTAAGATATTAATATTTCAGATTTAGTTTGTGATTGCGTTTCAAGTGCAGTAAATTGAATTTGCGCGTAGTTTATGAAAACTGAAAAATGAATATTTTCAAAATTTTGAATGTAAATATTATTAAGTACCAAGATCTGCTTTGACCGAAAATAGGATTAAAATAGGATTTCTCTTAATTAATTTCTTATCGATTCAATTTTTATTTATAATTGTTTTGTCGCAACTGTTGGGACTATCAAGAATTATTGGATATCTTTTTCTACATTTTTGTTCTTGTCGATAAATGAAATTTAATACTGTAATGAAATGTAGAAACGCGAGAGATGTGAAGTGGCAGTAATTGCTCTCTAAAGACGTTAGCGCGTAAAAATAATATTAGGAGCCACGGCAAACAGAACGAAAGGACCCGCCTCCTCGGCCGCAAATCCGGACTCTTCGGGGGTCGCATTGTTCTCGATCCCGCCGCCATCGACATCATCAACGTCCTCGTCACGGTGACGTCCGTATTAGACATTAGACTACCAAATAAGTGGGTACGTTCCGTAGGAGGGGGGTCGGCCGGGGTGATCACCCCCATGTGGCACCCGCATGCCGCCCCCTGGGGGACGCAATCAGAACGTTTCAATCAACGGTCGCTCCGTGATCGCGGGACGCCGGGGAAATCGACGGGGTAGCAGTAGTAGGGGGCGGGGAAGACGTGGGGTGAGTCTCGTGATTACTCTGATAACCAACGTGCATTAAATCTTGGACCGAAGAGGGCGAAAACCCCTTCCGCTCTTTGTCGCCGAGTGGTTTTAAGGCGGTGACTCACGGGACGCGTTTTAAAGTGGATGCGAGGGTCACGATCTTATCACGATATCTTGTAACGACGCAAGAGGTTTTCGCCATAATTGGTTGGTCCGTTCGTTATAGATGATTTTACACGTTCCACTTTTCACGCGGGTATTTGAATATTTTATATCGAAATATTTATTGAAATAAATGCTATGATGATTCAGCAGAAAAATCAACTTTGTAACTGTTGTAAAATTCTTTGATGTAATTGGTCTTAATTTCTTACTGGATCTAAATGTATAAGGTTCAGTTCCACAACTCACGGTTAACTTTTACCCGAGGTTCAACTTGATTCTCATCTCTTTCCATTTCTAGAATTGGAAAGAGACAATGAATAAGTTGAACTTCGGTTAAGAGTTAATCGTGAGTTGTGGAGCTGGGGCTAAATCAATCATATTAAAGAATCGTACAATGCATCTCAAATTTAGTTGCAAAGCTGCTTTTTCTGCTGAACGCAGCCATTCGTTTATACATTTAGATCCGATGAGAAATTAATGGCAAGACCAATCATATTAAAGAATTTTATAACAATCGTAAAACTGCTTTTTTTGAACGCAATTATTGTTTTCACACATTAAACAGCCAAGTTTCATTAAAATTGCAGTAATATTATTATAGCATCGTGAAAATCGTGCAAGTAGATATATTTATCAGTAAGTAAAGAAGATCAGTTTTCGATACAGATCAATTGACTGTGCGAGTACAATCGAGTTAAAAAAAATGACAATTTATAGAATATAAATTAATTTCTAAAGACTTTTTAATGATACAAAATAGTCGAATAAAACAGGGCAAGTCAAGCAAATGGTAATTCTTGTGTAAATCAATACGGTTAACAAAATAACTTTATTAATAATTAACTCGCTTACATATTTCGGCTCACTTTGGAGCCATCCTCAGAGACAATATGATGTTGTAATTACAAAAAATCTTTTTACAAACTAATTCATTTCAGTGACCACTTCTACGTATTTACAGAAACTATAATATAAAAATGAGTTTTAATAGCAATCTAAAATGTATTATTAAAAGGTAAATTTGTTGGAAGCAAAACGATTTATTATAAAACAATAGAAAGTAGCTTACTAAAACAAGAATTCACCATATCGTAAGCACTTAAATTCTATAGATTTAGTCGAAAACTAGTCTTTTTGAACCATTCAGCGAATCAATAATTTAAATTAAAATGAATGAAATACTTTTAATTAATACATTTCAAACGTTAATCGCAAAGAAAAAGAAAAAGAATGAAAAAGAAAAAAACTCTAATTAATTATAATCCAGATGGACATCAAAACCAAAACTGAATCTTTAATAATTTAATCTTGATGTAAAAAAGAATGGACACTGATTTTTTTTAATTTATAGAATTTCGAGATCGCAGTGACAGAATTCGGACGATCTCACGAACGTTAGTTGAATAGTCGACGAGACGATCGGTACACGCTGCAGACGCAGGGCAATGTTGCGCCGGTCGTTCGGTCTGCTGATCCGCGATTTCGTCGACCCACGCATACGTCGCACACGCACACGCACACGGACATCGTACGCGCGGGCGTGCTCGTATAATCCGTGCGGACGCGAATGAATGGCGAATGAATGGGGCGCGGAGCGAATGACGAAAAGTTAATCACGGCTCACCATATCGTTGCGCGCCGGGTTTTCGGGGGTGTACCGAGGGACGGAGGGGCGGACGGGCCTGGTGTCCCCTTAATTCTCTTGATTACATGGGCGTATCTCGATCGCGGGTTCCGATCCTGCTCCGCCAGGCACGATTCTGCGTCTCTTTAGAGTCGTACACCACTGACGATCTCTATTTCTCTCTCTTTTGCATCCCTTTTTTTTCCGTTTCCTGTCCCACTCTCTTTCAACGGAGGTCCATATGGCGAAGTTTGTTTTGTGCGCGCTTGCAGTGCACTGTTACGAGACAATTACGTCGGTTACGGCGAGTCATCTCGTCACGGATGGTCGCTTCAAAATGATTAGTTGGTGGCTAAATCGAGAGCAATACGAAAACGAGAAAAATAATCGCGCTCGTTAAAACATCACCGTAATTTGAAGTTGCATTTGTGAACTCTGGATGAATGCGTTTTTTATCTTCCATCAGTTATACGTATATTATATTATAAGCGTGTTATATGACATGCATATATCTTCCTGTACATATATACAATCAATTTTGTCAAATAGTTTTTACAAACTGTTTAAATATTTGAAGTCTAGATCGCTATCAGTATTGAGTGATAGATACACAATTGATATCTTTAAACGTACGTATAAAAAATCGGGCCATTCTAATTAATGTGTAACACAAGTTTTTCATACATTCTACTTTTAATAAGAAAATGTAATTTATAATTTAGACCTTTATAAACACAAATAATCTAATTATTAACTTAATATTATTATTAATGAATTATTAACTTGATAGGAAAAAATAATAAGCTACTATCCAATTCAATTGTAAAATGATATGTAGTATATACTCTATTTTTTTGTGTATGCATCTTTTCATAATATTTAAATAACATATATAACACAAAATTGCTTAAAAATAGAAATCATTTGTCACTTATTCTTTGATATACAGGCTATGTTTCAAATTTACTGCTAGCACTCAAAATGCTATAATACAATTTACATTACATGCATTATTGATTTTCTGTACTGACAGTCAATCTTGGAGCACAGCCACAATAGAATTTTTGAAAGCTTGTCTCCGCTTGTTTTATATGTCAGGTTAGACTTTTTAATGACCAAAGGAACATAGGTAGGCGCTCAATGACATAAAATTTACTCATTTGTAAATATGTAAAATTCACATCTATCTATTGATAGCGTTTTCTCTAGTATTAATTATATCATTACGTATTACATGAAAAATTTAACAGCTGTGCAAAAAATTTTTATATTTTATAGTGATGATTACACTGATTTATGCGATTCTCTCATCAAATGATACATCGAGACTTATCTCGAGGTCTTGAAGCATAGATCGGTAGACGCTATCTAAAACTCGTAACGCGAGGACGAGGGATGGCGAAGGGCTTGAAAACTTTCGAGGGGGGTAACTCGATTTCAGAGATTGTTCTATTGGTAGTGAGTGCCAACCGGCAAAGTGAATTGTAAAGTAATTGCATAAGATTAGTAGCGCCGGGCGCGGAAGGCACTCTGTCGGTTACTTCCAGTTCAATGAGTCTCAACGACTTTACTTTGATTTTCGTTCTCTCTCTCTCTCTCTCTCTTTTTCCTCTCACTCTTTTCTGTCTTCGATACTGCCCTCCTCTCAAAGTTTCCACCCCCATCGTTCCCATCTTCCCGTAGTCTTTTCTCCCCTCCGCGCTTACTTTGTGTTCCATTTGCGTTTCATCGGGCTAATTTGTTGAGATACCGCTTGCCAATATTTCAGTCCTTTTTACCTCATTGGCTTGAATAAAGGGGAGCGTTTGAACCGCGATCTCGAAGCGGATAATTGCTTTCCTGTTGCTTGTGGCGATACGATGAGACCTTCGAATAGCTCGCGAGAGCACTCTTTATCCTTCTCATCGTGCGAATTTTATAGAAACGTTGTGTGGAATAATTGATGAAAAGGATATCCGCCTTTCACACTGGAAATAATCGATGATAGCATCCGTAAAAAAATATTGATGCACGAATTTATACATTCATTTTTCGACCGTCCAACATATTTGTTTCCGCGAATTTTGATAATGAATGATTTTATGATTAAAGAATAATTTATATATATTTACAAATTTGGACAGACTTAATTTGCTCATTTATGACTATTGTGATAAAATATTGTCAATATTGCTGTGTGTCTTTTAGTACCCGTAACAGCAATTGTTGAAAAGTATCCTTGGCATCAAAATAATTAAGAAATGCAGAAATGCATTTTTAGTTTTACAAGTACTTATAACGCGCATATCGGTGTTTCCCAATTATAGATAAGAATTCGGTAAGAAGCACTTCTAGTGCTGCGCTTCCATTCTTCGTGCGAATAATCCCGTCGAATCCCTTCAGAGGACCCTCGAGCACAAATTAGGTACAATCCATTAAGAAGCGCTTCGCGAATCCTCTCCTTGGCTCCATTTTCGAGTCGATCGTAGAACTTGCGGCGGGGGTGGCAGGCGGGTGAGCGGCGAACGGCGATGGAGGGCGGAAAAAAAGCCCGAGGTAAGAGAGGTAAGAATCTACGTAGAAATTCGCGCGATTGGAACGCAGCCCTCGTCCCTATTCCGGGGACGTGTACGAGTAGAAATTTGCCGACTGCGAAATGGATTTGCGACAAGGTGACGGCGACGCGAACGAGGAATTCTGATAAGGAGCCGCGTCTTTCTCTGTCCTTCGCCACTCGCTTGAGAGGGAGCGATACATTCGAAAAGACAGCAGGATAGAAGCGCGAGAGAGAAAAAGATAGAACGGAAGAGAAGGAGAGAGTGAGGAAGATAGAGAAAGGAAGGGAAAAAAAGATATGGGAAGAGGGTGGAAACGAGAAAGATAGACTGGCGAAAGAGACTCGAGCGGACAATGTCCGAGTAATGGTTGCCTCGGGCTACTTTTATATCCTGAGCGTCCCGTTGAAAGCTAATGTCCGTGATAACGCCTCATTCCCCTATACTGACCGGCTGCACCATCCCTTAACCCGCTGCGCTTCCTCGTAGCCTCCGGCTTGTCTCGCATTCGTTCACGTATCTTGCACCTTCTCGGAGAATGCGCTTCCGCGAGAGAGAATCCTGATGGTAAAGGCAAATGTATTCGGACCACGTTGTCCGCCAAGCGTACGTATTATAGCGAATTTGAGAAACAGGAAAGCTGAAACGCGCCTGTCAAATATTCGCAAGTTGATATGGCGAAGAAAGAAATTCATGAATCTCACTCAATTGTTGTCATATGATATTTCTATAACTGAATTTTCGTATAACTTGCTTTGCTTATTTTTTAGATGACTGTTAAGAGATTAATTATTTTTTTGTGCATATTTTATTTATTTTTTTATTACATTTTGTTACTCAAATTAGACCGTTACGTTAGGGTTAAGTTTAAAATGCGAAGCTGTTTGGAGGTGTGATACATGGATCGTAGACGACAGTACGATATATTTGTCGTGTCAACAATTTAACGAAAAGTGGGGTGTCGGGGCACTCGACTTAATGCGGCGCTTTCGAACAGCGAAACGGCAGGAACGAGTGCCTTCCGAGATTCATCCATGAACCTACCCTTGGCCCACCGTTTCTGAGTTTTCTGGGGTCGTGCGTGGGGTCGGCACGCTTCAGGGGATAGCTAATGAAATATCCGTGCCAGTTTAACCGAGTTACAAGCCCCGCGAGTCACCCCAAAGGCGAAAACGCCAACCCCATGAACGGTACCATCTCTGTTCTCTCGCTATGACAACAAGAAAACATATTGTCCGCGAATATACTCTCTCGGGGATCTCTAACTCGTCTGTACGGTCCTAAAATCATAGGAATAATTGAAAAGAATTTTTGACTTTTTAATATCCGAAGCATTAATAGATATCAATGACTATTGCAAATAAAGTGGATCTCTAAACTTCAGATGTGATGAAATTAAGCTTTATGAACTTTCTAGATGAAATTGTTACCTAAGCCTTTCATAAGAAATTGACTAATCATAGTCGATTATTTTTTTCACATTCGATTGTGATCGATCAATTTCTTAAGTTTAAAGCTTAATAATAGCTTATTGTAGAAAGCCCATTACATTTGTGAAGAAATAATCAATAAATAGGGGACAAATATTTTCTTTCCTATTTCTTTCCTATTTCCGCGAAGGGGAAGTTCATTGACCGAACGGTTTAATATTCGATTTGCGGTAGAATTCTGTAGAATAGATACACCCAGGTCGCAGGTCGGCTGCACCTACTGCGGCTTCTCCCACGATCACTTTCACCCTGCACCTAGCTTAGGATCATCATGGGCCTAACGTCCGCGTGGACGTTCCTGTGTAAACCCGTAGTACGCTACATTAACTCGATCCATCATGCAGCAGGAACCGACTTAACTCCCGTACGCAGTGCATATTGCCGCTGTGCGCTCTTGTCCATTTGGATTAAGGTATAATGAGCGATTACGTGTGACGCACTGCGATCATTTGATCCTTGAGGATATCGATTATCTTAGTATTATCGCTAGAACGAAAGAGGGTGAACAAAATTGCCGACTAAGCAATCAAATAACGTGATAATTAAAAACTATTATATTATCCAGATAAAAATAATTATTATAAAATTTGTTTTACAATTACTAATCTTATTTATCTGTGTATTATATTATTTTATTTACATAGAAAATTTAATGTTGCCTTTCCCCATGGAAGTTCGATCCAAATTATTCTACGTTTTTATTTTGTTGAATAGAAACGATCGCTAAATCAACGTCTCACGCTTCGAGCTAGGTGTACACATATATAGATATATATACATTCGTGAATTAACAGTGAGGTAGCAAGAGCTAACGGTCATTTATCATCATCAGCGGGCAGTGGGACATATACGCGTGTACTTATCCGTACATAGTTGCTTATCAAAACTGTCTAATACACCCCCGCGCGCGGGCGCCAAGTGGACTGTATTAAATTTAAATAAAAATACCGACAACCGTGTTCACAAGCTAAGCCTATAAATCAGAGCGACAGCCAGCCGACCGACCAGCTCCAGGAGAATAATACCCCATATTTATGTTCTTCTCCATAAAAACCCCGTCCACCCGACACCCTTTTTCGCCCTAGCGGTGGTGCTGTCCGCGCGAAGCGCTTTAAATCGGACGACGAGCTTGTACGCGGGGCGCGAAAATTCGTGGGTTTCTTTTTAACGAAAAAAATTTTATCAATCTTCTTCGAAAATAAGAGAAAAGGCGATGAGCGCGCAAGAATTATGGATTTTCCTTTATTCACTGTTGAAAATGGAAAATATTCAACGAACGCTCATCTCTCTTTCGATTTTGCTTCTCGCTGTTCCTAAGTAACGGTCGCTTGATACAGCGTAAATCTCGCTAACGGGAGTCCGAGAAGCGTGTATGTACCGTGACGCGATATATATATCTCGCGTTCTACATGGCGCTTAATTTACGTCGCAGCGGACTTGCAGGATGCACCTACGTCGGCTTAATCTATCGCCCGGAGCGTTTCAGGGTGTGGCACACCAGGTTGGATTATGTGACCGGGAGCCATAATGAGGACGGCGACAGGATAAATCACTCCTTTCCTACGCTAAGGATAATCATAATCCCGCGCGATCCTGTTCCCGGGAGTCCTGCACGCTTGTTCATCCTTTCTCTTTCTCTCTCTTTCTTTCTCTCTTTTTTTCTTCCCTTCTCTCTCTCTCTCTCTCTCTCTCTCTCTCTCTCTCTACCGTAGGGACATCGAATCCATTTTTCCTGGCTCCTTCCGTCTCTCGAGAAATTTCTCTGCCATTCCTCTTCTCTCTTTTTCTCTCTCGATTTCTCTTCTTCTTTCCATTGCTTTTTTTCTCTGTATCCACCCGCCTCCTCGTTCGTTGTGCGGCAGCCCGTTCTCGTTCCGGTGTGTTCCGGGAAGATGTCGACAAGCTCTCCGGGAAAAAAAGTAGACCGGAACGGTAGCGACGCATTTTAAACGCAACATTCCGCGTTGTCGCTACCATTAATAAATTATGACGAATACGGTGATTCGTACTTCGTAAGAAACTTGCTCAGGGATATAAATTTCAATTTATATATTATAAATTTTCGCATCTATACAGAAATGTTGAAAAATGCTTAGTAAAAAATAAGATTTTTAAAATTAATCTTGTGCCTAATTATGATAATGAATCTTTTATATAATCCGAATTTATAGTTTCATCGCCGCGACGCGATATACTGTGAATTACGAGAATAATATCTTTCTTTAAACCCGCGATATGGAGAGATAGGGAGCAAACTTAAACGAAAAATAACGTCTTTCCGCGTCATTTCCAGGTCTCCTTAATGCCACGTTAACGACATATTTTTGCCAGGCGTATAACTCGACTTTATTGGACAATTAACGTTTACCCTGCATCCTGCGGTGCCAGTTTCTTTTTCCGCTATATTTTTCATATTTTCATACTTATTATGACCCGATAAGATTTTTCTAAATCTTGTGTCATGACTACGCCGCGTAGAATGAAATATTTCGGAAATAATGACTGATGAGGAAAGGGAGTGTGAGATGGGATTATAAGTATACATATACAGGACGCTGTTTATACTTTACATATTTTATTGTAAGTTTCTTTAATATTGCATGTGATATGAATTATCTAGGACAAAATATAAATCTAAATATAAAAATATAAATATCTCTAAAGATATTTTCTGTGTGAGATATGCATATAATAACGATTTGAATTGTTATTGTAAATGATATAAAACTGTATAAAAACACAAAAATTAAAATTAATTTAGTTTAAATATTTATTTATTTTATAACACAATAATTTTCTAAACACTTTGTATTGTCAATAATTCATTGTCTGTTCTCTCTCTCTCTCTCTCTCTCTCTCTCTCTCTCTCTCCTCTCTCCCTTCTACTTCGTGTCGTGTCATAATATTGGTTATTCATATTTTGCCATATAACTCTCTCCTCTCTTGCTATTGTGCTGCGTTATGTTAGGTAGACACAAGCGTGCATCCTGGAGATCGGAAGGAAAGGCTTACTCGCTTCGCGAATAAACATTCCTTGGTACTGTGCACATCTTCCGCGTGCTCCTCTCAAAGGAATTTAATGGTTCAGTCGACGACAAGTTTGTCATCCAGCATATTCAGGTCCGATGGGAACACGTGGTTGCTCCTTTTTGCGTGAACACCATCCACCCTCACGCACGTTTACTATACGCGGTTACATTTCTTCTTTTCTTCTGCTTTCCTGAATTTATCCGCGATGCGAATTTACTTCGCGACGCGTATTTCTTCGACTTTCAACGTACATATACAATACTTTTGTATCACACACTCATTGCGATATTTGCATTTTTTTTAATGAATTCTCTTCATTTATTTTTAAAAATCCTAATTAGCATTGTCCATAGTCTAGTGAAAGGTAACATTTTTTATTACAATCTACCTCTTGTTATATTCGTATCTCGTCACTTTTATTGTAGTATCCTCTGTCTTTTCACTTTCCAATTGTTTCGAGTTAACAACATGCGCGTAGAATATTCAAATCTTCTCATAAAATTATAATACTAATATTTTTATTGCTACGCGGAAGGAATGATTTTACTGAATTATCTAAAAGCTAGATGTAGATTTAAAAATAATTTGTAAAAAGTTTTGATATTCTAGCAACCAACTTGCGCGTTTTATATTATTATTATGATGACCAACCGTCAAAATTATTTTCAGATCTGTTAAATCTATCTAAATGCTATCTAGATAAATTTTTAAATACTTTAGCAAAATCGTTCTTTTCATGTAAATCTTAATTGAAAATTTTATTTAAATACTATGCAACCATCTAGTGTGTGTGTGTGTGTGTGTGTGTGTGTGTGCGTGTGTGTATAGATACTTTTTAATTTAAGATAACTATGACATATAACATCTTTTACTATCAAGTTATTTTGGTGGACTTTACTTAGCCTTTCCGAATTTAATGCATTTTCCATGTACAACCATTCGGTGGGTGTTCTCGTATCGGGAACGCCATTTTGGGTTCTCTGTCAATGAGAAGTACACCCTTTCGTCGGCCTTAAGAAGCCCTCGAGTTCCGTCGAGCCACTCGAAACTATTTTCGTATCGTGGTGAAAAGAAATCGATAAAGCTTCCGAAGGGCGACTCGATTGAATAGACAAGAAGGGTGCTTCTATGGGCGAGCATGATTTTTTTTTTCTAAACTTCCGCCGACCATACTCGCGCTTCTATTCGGTCTATCATGTCACCGCATTACTTTATATGCGTCTAATACGTTTGCAATCTGATGATTTACCGAATCAGTCACTAAAAAAAAAGTTTTTAAATACAGTATTTCCTAAATAAAATAAATTCCTGTTTATTATTGATAATGCACTATGTAACTGTATCATTTCGACATGATTAAAAAGAATTATTTTAAATCTTAGTGATACACTCCACAATGGTCGCTCGATTTAACTTCGAAACCCGTGCGAAAGCGAACACACGGTGTTTAATCTCGATCCTTTTTAATTCGACACACACGTGAGAGACAAGGATCACCCTTCGCAGTACCATTTTAAAGGCATCATTCTTGTGCGGCGTGAGAGAACTTTTAGTAGACCAAACATTTCGTGTTTCGAATTACTCACGGTGCATTCGTTCCATGTTCGTCGAGTTCCTCGATATGCGGGCTCTTTGGTAACATATTGTTTTTAATATAAACATCTTGTATTTATACAAAGCTTTCCCTGTCAAATAATGACGAATGATGGAAGAAGCAAGAGGGATGACGGAAATGTTGAACAAACTTTCGTGTAAAAATTTATGATACGATAGAAACAAGTGCGATATTTTATTATGAAAAGAAACGATTTCTTATACATATATATATAGTCTATATTTAATTAATTTATTTAATTATTACGTATGTTTATCACTTGTCCATGTCTCTCTGTTTATTATAATATTTATTTTAACCCTTCATCTTCTTCCTTTTGGAGAATCGTCCGTCATTCCTTTTCCAATGCCGCGCAATTCCCTCCCGCGGCGCCATTATTTTTCGCACAGGAGCCGGTTCTTTCTCTTTTTCCCTTCTTTTTTTACAACTGGACCAGGAGAAAGAATCGCGCAGAGAGTGCGAGGTCGTGAGGGTCGATCGTACCGAAATACACGGGGGTAGTCGTCGGGGCGACGATTTACCGCGATATCGGAGCACGTGTTCCTGGCACCAGAAGCCAATGCTGACAACCTCCAATAACTCAAGCAAGCCTTCGGCCCTCTCTCTCTCCCTCTTTCTCTCTCTCTCTCTCTCTCTCTCTCTCTCGCCTCTCTAAATCGCAAAGACTCGGTATACCGCATTGACAGATGTACACACGCCCCCTTGTGTCGCCCGCTATATTAAATATGTGCTCGCTTTCGGCACTCCGGTTATTCGTGCTCTTTGACTCCCGGAAAATTAAGAGAGGAAAATGAGAGGGAATAATTCCAAACGGTGACGAACGGCCGATGTCGAACTCATGATGCGTAGTCGATATTTTAATATTTTTTGCAAACGTTCCTCGAGACATTTTTTTCATTGCAGTTATAAGCGACATCCTTTTAGTGATATTCTTAAATGCAGATTTAAACTTTAGATTTAATTAAAATTGTATTTTATTTAATTATATTTAATTTTTTTTTCTCTATTCTAATTATTATTAAAAGTGGCAGTCTTGTGATTTTTATTATCATTAGCTGCATGTGATATTTCACAATAAAATTTCTTTTAGATGATCTATAATTTGCATAAAACTTTAGGATAGAATTTTATTTGTAATTTCATATGTTATGTATTTCGATGTGTATATATTTTAAATTTTGTATATGCCTGTGTGTATTTTTCATGTGTTTTTCATGTTACACATAAAATTATAAACAGAATTTTGTTCTGGAATCTGATACGAATTATAAAGGATTTAATTAAAGTGGGCTTTAAACATCTCTCGCAGCACACGGCTTTCAACGTATGCAATGGCATGGTTTTTCGTGACAAGCGTTCGTATGGTGGTTAATTGCATCGAGGCAACCAGCATCAACCGATCAAGAAGGGTGCGATCAATTATCCAGCAGTATAACCGCCAACTAATCTGCCTAATCCCGCCGTGTGCAGAGAGAGCACCCAGCGAAGCGCGGCATAATCGCTCGTCGATCGCAATTACCGGGCTGTGGTTAATAAGGAGATCACCGAGAGAAGGGCGGTTTCCTGGAGCGGCGAGGGAACGGGGGTTGGCTTCAGGGGATATACACGGGCTACGAAGGGGCAACGGAGGAAGGGAGTTATGCGCGGAGTTGGACCGGGCCAGACGCGGGCCGGCGAGCACATTCATTCGGCTCCGGTAATCGGCTTACGGATTGCCAATCATCGGTCAAAGAGCTGACGAGAGAGAGAGAGAGAGAGAGAGAGAGAGAGAGGGGGGGGGGGGGGGGGGGGGAGAGACAGAAAGGCGCAAGCTTTTCCTGGCTTCGGTGGTCCTTTCTTGCGCTCCGCTTCTCTTCGATCTTTCTTTTTTCCTCTTCCGCTTCGGAGTGAAGCCTTTTTTTTGCGGTAAACTGTTCGAAGATGGTGGAGAAAGAAGAAAACGGAAGGTTTCTGTATTCGATCTCGATACAAGGAACTCTTGGAACATAATTACTTTAAAGTTTCATTGTCAAAATACCTAATATTGAGAATATAAAGAAGCTGCTTTCCATAAAACTTTCAGTTAAAAAATAAATTTTATATTCAATTATTAATATATTTAATAAAGAGTACACTGTGTTAAGATCAGATAATCAACATTTATGTATGTGTATGTTATGGAAATAATGTATAAGCTGAAAATATTATAGGTACGATATCTCCAAGTTGTGGCTGACATTTCTCGAATAATATGATACTTGTTAACCGTCGTTATCGTATCTACGATGCGGAGGCCTTTAATTAATTAACGCCTAGCCACACAGTCTGGTTGCACTAATTAGTCGAAGCGCGTTGTAATTAGTGTTCACCCGCCATTTCAGTGATCGATTTCGAGGGAATCAATTATAGAGCATGCCGATCACTCATCAGCGCTTATTTGTGTAATTGGGTCTCTTTGTCCTCGTTCTTGTCTAACGCTTCATGTCTTTTTCCCCACATCTTCATCGATTTATTCACTCAAAGAATTTTTTGGAAAATAAATAAAGTTTTCAGTTCTTCAAAAATTTATCTTATTTAGCAAAAAAAAAAAAAGAATTATGAAAGTATCTAAATTTTATAAATAATTTTATACGTAATTTAATTATCAATTTCAGCCGAACTTTTCTTTCATCATCTGAAAAAATCCAAAAAAATACAAGTACAAGTCGCGAAGGCAATGACTATTCCCTCGTTTTTTTTTTGCAAGAGCTGGCTCAGCTTGACCTGCGTCGTCGAAGCGACAATTTCCGGACCGGCTGAAATAAAATTCGCCGTCGAAGGAAAAGCCGAAAAGGGCAGGCTCGCTGATAATTATTGTCGTCCAATTAAGGGTCGCTTGGTAGCATTTGGTGTGACTCGATTTTTACGAGAAATCAGCGATTTTCCGCCATTGCACTGGCCGTTCTCGCTTTCCTAGGTTTTTGTCACTTGCTTCTCTCGCTTACGCCTCCAATTTCCTCTCTTGGCCCATTCTATATTGCCATCCCTTTCTGTTGCCAATCCTTTCTGTCTCTGTCTTTGTTTTCTTTTCACTTCGAGAAATCCCGAATAAAAACTCATCTATTTGTTCACATAAGTAAATATATGTAAAATAAACATTTGTAGACTTGTCAACAAATAGCCAAATAATTGAGAAGTTTTGCGAATCGTAGCTGTTGACGGCATTTCTTATTAAAACTTCATTCTTCTTTCCATTATACAGGGTACATTCGATACTTTATTTCTTAATTATTCGTTTCTAATAAAATAATTCAAGTGTTTTATAGAGTTAGATTAATAATTTAGTTATTTACAATGGTCAATCTGTGACATTCTACTTATCCGTGGAGAGATTCGTTTATTTTTCCATTCGTTTTTATACATTCATTTTTGCAGAATGAGTGACAATTAGTAATTATGGCGTTGATTATATCCAATTGACGGACTCAGGTCCCAAAAATTCCCGGGATATCGGGATATTTCATTTGTTGATCGAAACGTTTTGTACACCATATACATTTAACCCTGTCTGTCGTTCTCGTTGCACGTGGTGCGATTGAATGTTGGCGTGATTGGCGCCTCGTACGACAAGCTGGACACGCGCGGAATTCCTGATTATTTTACAGTGGTACGCTGCCAACTCGGTTTATTATTTCAGAATTTGCGATACGCTCTTTGTGCGCCATTACGACTCATCCCGTCGACGATACCGATATCATCGACACATGTCCCATATGAGTCTTCGGGCGAATAAAAAATGGAAAATCCCACGAACCACGAGTAAATCGACACTGCACGCGCGGCGGATAATGTAATTATGACAAAAATTATTTTTATGCGCGACAGTTCGCTGATTTAAATGCTGGTGCGTCCGAAATTTGCACGGTGATGAAACGCGAATCCCGGGCGTGTAAACAGCGTTGGGCCACTCTAAAATTCAAATGGCTGATCGATGGCGGTGAATTCTATTCGATGCCCTCCGCGCTGAGTTTAGAGACCCCGAAATAGCGTTTCGAAAAATAGGATTCTCAATTTCAGCAGCCTCGATCCGATCTCCCGCTATTACGAAGTGCGTCAATTTTCGCGATAGCGTCCCGCCTATCAATAACCGAGAGAAATACTTTAAACTAAGTCTGAAACATCGCTCTCAAGGGGACATATCTTGGATGGAGAGTTCTAAAGAGAAGGCGATAAAATCTGTTCGAGTCATTTCGCAGTGGTTTACGACTCGACGAACATCTTTTTAAATCTTTGATGGAGGGACATGGTCCGTATTGAAGGAATAAGTAATCGAAAGTAAGATACGTTTGTTGATGTTGACCATGAAGTTAAAGTATACCATGAAGATAAAGTATACCATGAAAATAAAGATCATGTAAATGGATATCACTAAGGTTTATCTTCTCTGGAGAAACTTGTTTTATGAAATACAATAATCTGCTGTGAGAATTTAGATACGAATTTAGATACGAATTTAGATACGATTACATACGAATCTCAAGAATTTTACGAAATAGAAAATTGCGTTACACAACTACAATAATAATTCCAATTATTTATCAATTAATCTTTTTAAATACTATTATGGAGGAACATGATATTGAAAGAATACGTCATCGAAAGTAAGATACGTTTGTTAAGGTTGACCATGAAGTATAAGATCATGTAAATGGATATTACTAAAGTTTATCTTTTCTGGAGCCACTTCTTTTATAAAATAACAACTAGTCGTGAAAATTTAGATATTAAATTTGGATATATACGTGTCTCAAGAATTTTACGAAACAAAAAATTACGTAATGGCGTTACATAATTACAGTGATAATTCCTATTATTTGTCAATTTATCGAAATTTGTGCAATATATGTATACAAAATCTTATGTACATAATCATGTAATATAATCAGGTTCTACGTGATCGTCGAGGTTTAAAAGCTGTCTTAGATATTCGGAAAAAAGAGAGAGAGGAAATAAAAACGTTTTGATCGAGTTAATAAACTGCAAGCGCGCGCAAAGTCGATAAAGCCAGAAACGTTCCTGGCACTTTAGCCGTCATCGTCACGAGACAGTCGCGTTGTCGCGCCGTGCAGCAACTTTAGACAGGTCGACGGGAGCTTTTTTGTCCGTGGAACGCACGATTGTTCGCGCGAGGCGAGAACAGCGGCGGCGACGTCGTAAAATAGGGTCGTGCGACATTTTGAGGGACAGTTTGGGATACTATCGTGAAACGTCGGTGAGGAGATCCTTTTGCGTCATCATTCCTACAGCTTTGAACATCAAATACTTTGACATAAATAAATCTTTACCGATAAGTTTCATTATATGTTTTTTTAAATTATATCGTTAAGACTTATGTCGCATTTTTCTTATCGAAGCATATTGGCGTATTTGTAACTATAAAATAGTAATTGTGTCAGGTTATCAGCATGATTATCAACAGAGCTTACTGAATGTGTTTACACGGATAGAACGGTTTTGCTGAAGTATCTAAAAATTTAGTTAGATACAGGCAGATTTGAAAATAATTTTGTTCAACTGTCGAAATAATTATGTGGGATGCAAAGTCATTGTATAAAAGCTAGTTGCTATAATATCTGAATTTTTTCTAGCATTATTCATAACACGCTTGAGTTTTCTACATAATTATTATTTTATATACAACATAATTCTACGTAGAAAATTAAATTGACACATGCGGAGCTCTTTCACGTATTCTTCCGGTTTGGAAAGGATACATATGCGATATCCTTTTGTGTTGGCAGGAATCGAGACCAAGTCGCCTGGTTATCGTAGGTATATTCCGGACGTACGGAACGTCACGTGCTGTCAAGGCGGCTGACACGTCGTGTGCCCTCCCCCGGGAGCTATTATTTAGCCAACATCGCTGCGCACAGCGGCGAGAAACGACGGGGGTAGGTAGACTCTCTCTCCTTGGGGGTGTGTTTCGGAGCCTGGTAGACGTCACACGCTAGTCGAGCTAGTAGACGTAGGGATGGGACGCCCCGGAGCGCGATTCTCGTAAATATATGCGCGGTGTGTGATTGACGCTTACACGAACGACGGAACCCTATCGCCCCTTGACTCCTACGACTCGCGGAGGTTTAAATAACCCATCTCATCCTGTAGGAGGGTATCGAGTCATCGTTAAAAGCGCATTCTTAGATCACTCTTGCGCAAAGTTTGGAAAAATCCGTTGTAGATAAAAGAATGTGGGCTGATCGATGACGTTGGTGTTAGTATTGGTTATTCTTTTTATTTGCAAATCTACTTTACTGACGTGCTCGGCTTTTTGCGATAATATACATATATAGAAGAGAAATTATTTTTTAATATGTGGGTGATTGTCGAGCATGGAACAATTCGAAAATTGAAACGGACTTTGCGATTACACAATATGACCGTATATGACAATATATATACGCACACGGCGGGGCGTGAATCGGTGACAGGGGGTGTGTCCCTTCTTCTCGAGTTTAGGGTCGGGTAAGCCACGTGGTGACGTAAAGTACGTTTCATGCGAGAACGAGAGGGGCCGAAGAGGAGGAGGAGAATAAATAGTTTGCGTAGAAAGAGCAAGAGAGAAAAAGAAAGACGGAGAAAGGGATTCTCTTTCTTTCTCTCCCTCCGTGTTAACTGGTGCTAAGTGAATCTGTGGCCACGCTTTGGGGTAGTGGCGTGTAGAGGGTTAGTATCGCTGCTGGAACGTCATTGAATTGTTCGTAGGACCACTTTTCCATATGATGATCCGCGCGACAACTGGTTATAATTTAATAATCACATGAATATATCGTAGTCACTGCCTTTTCATTTGCTAATATACGGGTACGATACAAGGGATATTTGATAATTTGGTCAAGCAGTTTAAGCTTTGAATACGAGATGAGATTAAATTGTGTCGGTTCGAGGCGAGAAAGAAATCTTACATCGGTGTAAAAAAAAAGATGTTAAACCGTTGAGCTTGTATTGAGGTAATACAAGTAAAAATTTATCATTCACCTTCCAATATGTCGAAATGAAAAATACGATTGCAAAAGATCTTACTTCCGCGGGAAGCCCGAAAAAGTGTTGATTCCGTTTGATTTTTTCCAAACGGTACATCATCTTCCAAGTGTCTGATATCATATCACATTATCTGTCAGTCGCAGGGAGCAAATACGTTGCGCGAAACAAGTCTGTTAATTCGCGGCGACCCTCTTGCGATGGATCTGGACTTAATCCACCCTTGCCGGCGCCACCGATATCAGCGCTAGGCGATAAAATCTTGATACTTGCACACGCGGCGCGTACATGATAAATCGGATTAGTCCGTGCGTAGGGACGAGCCGAGCATATGCTATGGACTGAGCGTGGCATATTGCCGACTGAGGGAGGAACGGAGATGGAGAGACCAACAAGCGAACGAACCACCCTCGCGGATCTTCTTTTGGGGGGTGGCTGTGCGCGCGTTACGGTGATCTAATGTTTCGCCTCTGTGGGATAGTTAGAACATCATCCCAACTGCAAGAGTGCACAATTTTCATGCGCAGAGGGATGAGAAGGGGGGGAGGGGGTATCTATCGACCCTCGATGCGAGCGATCCCGCCACGGGAATATTCATGACGTATCCGTGACGAAATTTTATTCTCTGCTGATGGTTTGCGCGCGTGAGGATGTATATAGTGTAAATAATTTGATTATGTCGTGCGGCATCGTTCAGCACGAGTGACATAGCGAAACATTGCAAGGCAAACTGTAGGGGATGATAATAGTAATCATCAGCCAGATGAATTTAAAGATAAATTTGTGATATATATTTCATGCGTTGTTGTCTCTACGGAAAGAATGATTTTGTTAAAAGATATAAAATTTTGCTGGATACACAGATCTGAAAATAATTTTGTTGAGCCATTAAAATAATTACGTTGAAAACTGAAAAATGAGTGGTGCTGTAAAAAATTTTAATATTTAGTAATTAATGCGAGTTTTTAACAAATTTATTTTTAGATCTGTACCCGAAAATTTTAGATTTTTCAGCAAAATTGTTGTCCCCAAATTAAAAAAATTATTATTAATTTGAAGTGATCATTTTTAACTTTGATTTTTTTAACTTTGATTATCGTTATAGTTATAAATTTATTAAAGAACACAATTTAATTTGGATTTATTCGCAAATATTGTCAAGTGACTTCAATATAATATATATATACACACACCTATATTGATACATATTAATTACATATTAATTAGAATAGTATACTTACAACGTCAAGCTGATAATTACTGTTGAATATTAGAAATTTAGTGAATCATTACTTTCATTGAAATCGACTTGACATACACGCCTTTATACAATACTTTTTATTCGAGTAAATCTGTCTATACATTCACGTTACGTAAACACTGTGGATATATATATATCGAAAATAGTGGATCACGGTAAATCTTTTTAGATGGTTCAGTCGATATGAAGGCACTCGTTAGTACATTAGAACCCTCTTGGTCGAAGGGAAGTAGCTCCAATCAGGGGCTACTAATAATTTTCCCCCTAACCGACCTATGTGCGCTGCGGCAATAATCATTTCCACCCCCCTATGCCCGACCGTATACCGAGTGCCACGCATCGCCGCCAGCATCACGAGCGACTGCTACCCGCCCCCTCTGCAACCCCTCCGCAAGGACTAATCGCTCAGCCCGTTAATGATTTATAAGCAGCGCACGTGTGTTCGTACCTACGTGCGTGTGCGTGCTGTCGGTGTGTTAACTAGAGAATCCTGTTGCGGACTTCCCGCGGCGTTTACGCCGTGAGATTGGAATGAGCTCTTTCTGCACGACGGGTACTTGGAATACGAGTACTCGAGCACCCCCAAACTGATGGCGACACCGGCTTCCGGTCGAGTACAGCGTGATTCTCGCGTGAGAATTCTCCGCAGCACCCTCCCACCAGGACTGGTTAAAAACAATGCACGCTATCCTCTAACCCGTTTTCTTTCTTTTCTCTTCCTGTTTTGTCGATTATTTCTCAGATACTCGTTCTGTTAAAAAAAAATATATGAATACAATTCTAGCAAATCTAAGTAAATGTGTTGAATTACGTATAAATACAATATTTACAAAATATTTATAATGTAATTTAATTTTTTATAGTTATATATATTAAAATATAATTTGATGACATCTATTGATATCTTGGCTAAAGTACAGTTAGCTTTAGATTGATTAAACAATTTTTTAACAAAACATTTTAAACAAAAATGGAGAAACGGTTTCTTAAGATTTTTATTTCACGAGTTAAATCAATTGATGGAATCGCAACAAGAAGTCAAGTCGAAAAGTAGGTATGGTCTATTCCTAGTCAGACGTATCACGATCACGTTCCGGACTCGTAAATCTCCCTAATTCGCTCGTTGAGAGTCCAGAGGCGTCACGGATGCCGTTCATCCTGAATGGTCACGCGTTTAATGAAGCTATATACATCGTCATTGTGTGTGTTGGCGAATTTTACGAACGTGTCTTGGACGTGATTCAAGAAATCGTGAAGGAATATTAAAAGCAATGTTGAGTTGATTTAAGACTAAAAAATACATTTATTTTATAATCGATTAATATTTAAAGGAACTTGAAATGAATCCTTACTACTATATAATATAAAAATAAAAAATACATCCCTTATTATATTAACGTTTTTCATTTCATTTTGTTGTACGAGTTAAACGACATGAAAATTGTAAGAATTGTGTTAAGAAATTGCTTTGACATTCTTACATTTTAATTCAGAATTCTTGAATTCGATTTGAAAATTTCCTTCAAAATGATATCTCAGCATTCGCGAACGTACTCTTGGCTGACTGTACTGTTCTCCCCCGCTCTCTTCATTTTTGATTCCCCAGGGTGGTAGACAGGTAACCGCATAAAAATCTCGCATTCAACGAGGGCGGATAGCTTCTCATATTACGCCGGGCACCATAACGGAATTGCTTTATTAGACATCCTCCCTCTTGTAATCCCTCCCTCCCGCCTTCCTCTCCCTCTCTCTCTCATCTAGCACGGTTCGCTCGTTCACGTCTGGCTGCTGCTAACGAGACAGCTCGTGAGCAGCGGAGAAGCAACCGGGCGACCAACGTATTCACCCTAAGCCTACCTTCAACGACCAAACGAGACTACCTAAACGCGTCCACCGGACCTACTAAATCAAGATGTACATTGGTCACGGTGTACATGGCGGTCGGTTCTGTTAACTGTGCTTATGAAACATTGATTTCACGCGGCCAGGACGTGACCGGCTGCGCTCTCACGACGTTGTATACGGGGTGCTCCGTTAAATCCAATTTCGCATCTTCGCGAATTTTGTGTGTGTCGCAGACAGTCATTGTTTAAAATCAAATATGTATACGTCGATCTATCGTGAAAGATACTCATTGTAGAAAGTTGTAAGTCAGATTTTAAGAAATAACTTATTTGAAAAAGGGTGAGATAGAAATCGGGAAATATAATTCAATAAGGGGGTTATAATAAGAAACATACAAATAACATACAATATTATATAGATGTTATTTAATGATTTTATTTGTCACTTAAAGTAAGCAAATCATGTATCAACTTTTATGGGCTTTAAAATTATAATATTTTTCTCTACCAAACACCCAGTAGATCATTATATTTTAAAGTGGCAGCCCCCGTTTGTGCTTGTAAGAGGGCAGTTTATTTCAATACTTGCCAAACCAGTTGGTCGGCTCGAGTACTGGATCATCGTATGACGCGACTGGTTCTCAGTACCCAAATCCTATGAAACAATTGATCAATTTTCTCCAACTCCAACGTTTTTTGTTTTATAAATATTCTTTTATGAAAAAAGGAGGAATAGAGCCTTTTCGTTTCGTATGATTTTGTGTGCGCGATTTTTTATTCTATTAAACATCCACGAGAGACATGTTACGTTCCGGCTAGAATTTCCGGGTCATCGATACGTTGGATGGACGTTACAAGGCCATAGAGGGTAGCCTGCAGGACACGCAAGAGCGGTGGGTTATCACGCGTGCCACGGATCATTACCCTGACGGGGCTGCAGAACCTCCGGGACACCGCGTCGTCCTGGCTGCAGCTAAGATTAATCGCTTCGGCTATGTTGCGACGATATCGGCGTAACGTAGCCTGATGATAACTAGCGACACGTTTCTGAGAGATAAGACGTTATGACATCGTGTCCATGCTCATTTTTAGATATTTGTGCCAGTAATGACCCTACGATCCATGAGCTAAATTAATCGTTATAGTTATCCGTACAATCAAATACATTTTCGATTTTCGATTGAATCTGTCGGTTCGCATTACGAACATGCGCATTAATTCTATAATTTTTTTATTTATTTATATTCTGATTTAGATTTAGATTCTAATGTCTGTTTTTTTCAATACAATAAATCTCAGAATAATGTGATTGTCATATGAAACATTCATAACATACTTTTTGATGTCTGATTAGTCTTGAATTGTTTTTCGGTTTTCCTAACTTACTTCCCTGCCGGGAGGGTAGCCACCGCCTCCTCCTAGCGGTAACGAAACGTTGGGGGGGGGGGGGAAGTGCGTGGGGAGCATAACCCACACAATGAATATTCGCCCCAGGGCCGTACCAATATACACGTTCATCAACAATGTGGCCGGCTGTATCCAAGCTATGCTAATATCAAGGACCCGTGTGCACACACAATGCCGGCTCGTGTAATATTTGGTGACGTCAATAACCCAAAATAAATACCCTTTTGTACGGTACTTCGGGTGCTCCCGGCGCTGCCGCTGCTCCACCTGAAACCGCGCGCTCCCGTTTCGTGGTTGGACGCGTGTCGTTCACGTCTTCGAGCTCGTCAAGAGTCTTGAACGAATATTAGCATCTTCGGTATAGACTGAGAAATAGACGGAGAGATATACGTCAATGTTTAAATATTATAAAAGTTGATATCTTCAGACATTAAGAATATCGGAGAATTTTTGTTGTAATAGTTAAAATTAAAGATTTTAAATGTAACAATTGTTTTGATTGAAAAGATGTATCATTTTATGTGAAAATGAAGAAAGGACTGCGTGTGATCTAATGAAAGTCCATCGTTGTCGTCATCGAGTTCCTCGCGAAACAAAGATTACCGTAGCGATCTCTCGTCTACGAGACGAAATCCGCAATAAAGAACACCTGGTCCTGCGGGTGGCGGATTCTTCGTGCGAGGGTCGACCTTTCCTGGTAGACGCGTGTCCACGCATCGTCACACCTGCTTACGCAAAGCCTCGTCTGCGTATACCGCTTCCAAGTCTTCGTGGCTCGTCGCCCTTCGCTTCTCTCTTCTCGGATACGTTTCTTCATGTCCGTCGTCGCAAGTCTTGTCGTCGCCACGTACCTCGTCACGGACTAAATCTTTCCGCTCTACGAAGGGAAACCATAAAAGTGTGAGAGCACGCTGAGAACGTGGCTTAAACGTGTTGCATGTTATAATATATATGTCACGACCAAACTGCAGAAATTGAAATTTTTGTATTCCCTTCATGGCTGCCCATTCCTTCACTGTTTTTAGAGTCTTTATTGTCGAGATAATTCATGCAAACTACATATTAATTAAAATATAAAAATAATTAGTGTATAATATTGTTTCTCATAAAAATATTCAAACAAAAGAATCAGTTTCTTGTTTAATTGAAGGATATGACATCACAGTGCTATTGAAAAAGAATTTTTATTATTTTTACTATTCGTACTCTTCGTACCCGCATTTTCACATATTTTTGAGGTGAAGTTACTTTGATGCCGATATTATAATTGAGGTAGTACATGCTGTTACGGCAGTCTAAGCTCCATCTTCCTAATTGATCTTAATCGTCCTTCTAATTGAATACCGAATTCCTAAACGCTAAGAGGATCACATCTCGTTTTCTACAAGAAACTGCGTGATCTCGAGTACTAAGATCTTACCTTCGTCAGTGAGTCTCCATCGATTTCTGGTTAGCTTCGCCGCGCACGAGCTTCGTTCTACGGATCAACGAACCAGAGCGGACTCATTGGGATCGGGATGAAGAATATTGGCTCTCGCGGCGGGGGTGAGTCCGTACCGCCCTTACCGGCTACCGGGCCTTCTGAATTTCGGTCCCACGCACCTGGGTACCCCGGCAAGAACCACGGCGGGGAACTTTTGTCATGGTAATACCCTGCCCTACCCTTCCACACCACTTCGTCCCGTGCCACCGAGGTTACCTCTCGAGCCTCTCCCTTACCCTCCCCCGATCTATTCCCGTTGTGCTGAGCGACCAGGTGTTCAGTCCTTATGCCTGGAGGAGTTCCTCGAGACCCTCCTGTCATTCGATCAGGGAGGGAGGGATTTCTCCTGACCCACGACTTCGACAGCGAAACGGGAACCTCGACAAAGAGGGAGGATCAGCGGAAGAGTTGGCTCGCGCCTATATAGATGGATATATTATTCTTGAGAGCTTGCTCATATGTTTACGCGTCTTATTGTCAATAACATATGTTCCCTATTATATTAATGATTTGAATACTCAATTAAAAAATGTGAAATCTATTGTTTTTATTTAAATATAGTATTTAAATTTACTACGCCGTATTTCTAAGAAACTATTTAAATGGATATATTGTATAGGTAGCATAATTAATGACGATATAGAATGACGAAAAGATATACCGTTTATTTGTTATGGCAAGTTATTACCTAAAAATTATTATTTTTTAGTTGACCATAGAAGAAGAATGCGGAAACATAAAGAAAAAAAAATATTAAAAAAATGTATTTCTATTCATCTACAATCAGTTATTACGTCAAAATTGCATTTTTATGATTAATATTCTAAAATTTTAATGATTCAGAACATTTAAACTCATTTTCTGCAAAACTTTATTTTTTGAATTGTGTCGTTCTAATGTGAATGAGCGATATATATCTTTGATAATAGCTCTTTTTTATCAGTTATAATATAAGATTATTGATTATCTAGAAATGGCATTTCTCTATACTTTAAATTATTTAAAAAATATTTAAAGTCTTTTCTCTCGTACGTTGATAATTATTGTAGCAATCGCAAGATATTGAAGCGTCGTCGTTATTTCTTTTTGGAATGGAATTGGATAACAAGAAAAATGTGAGGCATCCTGCTGTCAAGCGATATTAGGATCACAAGCTGATATCAACGCACGCAACGCATTCGTATCGACGACGCGTTATCTCACCCGGAGGAACCTGTTGAAGAGTTGACGAGGACTCGTGCATACGTGGAATCTCGACGACGAGCAAGGACACGCGCGTGACAAGCCGTGTCGCGCCGTGTCGCGAAAAGCATTCTGTAACGGTAGTTTCCCGTGCATCGATCTGTCGATACCTTTTCAACTTTTCGATTGGTAAGCATCGTCACGCTGCCAACACCTTTTCTGCTATCTGACTGCGTCGTCTCTGCCACGTCAAAGCGTCCCAATATCTGCACGATCACCTGTCGCCATCGTCTTTGCTATCGCAAACGGTGTGCCGTTTTCACTGTTGTGCAGAATTATAGCCACGTATAAATGATTTATACGTAGATCGACTATTGGATTTCTATAACGAGGTCTTGAAAAAAATTAGTATGATCTTTTTAAAGAGATTAGATAATTTTTTAATAAAAAAAAATATAATCTGTTTTTTTTTTACTTTTTTTTGAAACTACATACATAAATTTCAAAATTTCTAAATTGACTCTTTTTAAAGACTGTAATTTGTCCGTCATTTGAATACGCCAGTTTGATTAAATTAAGGCGAACAACCCTTTTGACAACCCTTCGACGTTTTACTCCACGATTCTTCCACTTCCGCCCTGTATTTGAATTCTTATCGTACAATCCAGAGCGCAATCTTCGCTTGTTACAATTATTCACTCTTTTCCCCAAAAGGAATCAGACTTAACATGGCGCAATGGGACGAAAATTCAGGGAAGTGGCGATCTTCTTCATCATCTACGTCCAATTTGTTGGAATAATAGCTTTTATTAAACGAAAATTGAAGGAAGATGATGGATCATTGAGTGCAAAACTATTTGTGATTTTTTTATATTATTACATCAAGAAAAACTGTTTTGGAAAAAAATTATTGTAACGAATTAGATTGTTTCAATCATGGAAAATCTTTATTTTGCATGATTATCCCACAGCATATCCATGTACAATTCTAACGACATCATATCCCCTTGTTGTTTGGTGACCGTCGGCTCGGTCGTCTATGACGCGGAACATCGATCTTCGCATTTATACCGGTAGCATCTGGGGAACGGGCAGTCTTTAGGTGGAGTTAGCTGTAGGGCAGAGAGAAGGCAGGCATCACGGTAGCAGAGTTGGCTCCTACTGGCTCCTAATTGGGAGACCGGCAACTAACTCTCTTAATTACCGCCTCCACTTCCTCGCCTCTCCTCCGTCGGTCTCCGCTTCTCGTGGCACCTCCTCGTTCTTGTCCGTCTGTCTCCACCTCCTCTGACCTGCCGCCGTCCTTTCTGCCCTCCTTCCGCCCTTTCTTCGTTCGTCTTCGCTCTTTCGTTCCCTCTTTCGTTCCGTTTCTCGCCCTCTTTTCAAATTCAGGCCTGAAAGCTCTGAGAAAAGTTCCGTCGACTTAATTACACGGAATAATCCTCGGGGGTGCGAAGCCTGCCTGCCTGCCTGCCTGCCTGCCTGCCTGCCTGCCTGTTTGAGCCCGAGTCTACTTGCGCATTAAGAAATTTTCTGAAGCATCACGAAAGCTTCTTTTTTCGGCTCGACTAATTTCGCCGTCTTCCTTACGTCATGTTCTATACGTGACACTTGTGATATTACCTGGGAATAAAAGGATTTCAATCTTTTGCTTGCTACGCAGATCGTCTTCCATTATTTTTTCCAAAAGATAGATGCGTAACGATAGAAACGTGGGAACACAATTTTTTTTTTTTTTTTAAGAAGAAGCACGACGAAGTTTCTTGCATGCATCTGGGTCACACGAGACGTGTGAATTCCCTGTCACCAGAAGTCGTAAAGCTCTCGTTATCCGTCATTGTTGTAGAAAACGGAATGAACTGCGACGAACGAACAGGAGCGTTGGCGTTGATCCCTGGATATCTCCAGGTGTCGCCGACATCTTCATCGGCGTTTCTAACAGCGGGAAGCCGACTGATTTTGCTTTGATTTCGGATCGCCCATAGAATCTAGATTCCTACCGTTAGGAAAAAGCGGGAGGATCGCGCAGTAAGATTTCTGTTTTATGTTTAGAATAGAAATTCTATTAGATCTTATCTGTACAGTTTAGGTCGTATATTTTTTTCTCTCCGATTGAAAGTTTTCAGCAATTTGTAGTATGCATTTCGCAGTGAAGAAGAAACATCAGGTTGAAGTAAAATATATTAAGATTTGACATGAAGTTACAGAGAAGTTTCAGATATTTGTGCTGACATATTGTATAGATACATTTCTAAATGTAGGTAAAGAGCTGTCTTTATCGCAGTACTCTCTCGAGTTTGGTCAATAGCACGAGAGTCTCTTCTATCCTCTCTAGAATCTCTTTTATCATGTACCTTCTCTCATTCTCTCTCGCTCTCTTTCTCTCTCCCTCCGACCCCCGCCAGGAATCGACAATAGGCTGCAGTAGTTCTCATTTGATTAATAATCCGTTCACAATGAGCGCTCTCAGTGGCTCTCAATTGATTAACGATCTTCGGAGAACGTCACAATGCCGATAGCCGTTCCGCGATCTATAACGAATGGCCGACAACCTCGTGATCTAGTCCGCTGGGAATTTGACGCGTCGAAATCGATACGTAAAAATTCGCATTCTTCCAATTCACCTTCGAGGCAATTTATAAATTTGTGATATAAAATTATGCGTACACATGTACACATGATATTTCAATCTCAGAGATTATACTGTGTAGATAAAATTAAAAAGGTATAATAATTATTATAAATGACAACGAGAATAATTGTTAAAAAATATAGAATGATTCTTTAATTTATATAAAATCGATAATATTCAGTTTCCCATAGTGATTTGGATATCTCACGAATGATCAGGTCGGACGTGACAGTACAGTCTTGCAGGAGTCGCGTTAGCTTTTATACGTCTATTATTAGGGGCGTCAGCAGTAAGATCATCTCTCTGGGCCGTAAACGTGTTAGCGAAGAATGCCACTTTCGTTTAAGCGGTCTACATAACAAAACCGTGGCAGATGGATAGCAATGGTGCGTGTGCCGGGGCTCGGATTTTAGGCAAACGAGGCAGTTACAGGCGTTTGCATAATTTAATATGCTGCAAACGAGTTCTCGCTACCTGTGTTTATGCAGCAATAAAATCTGAAAGGATCAGGTGCTTTGTCCTGGACCGCGCAGCGTTTTGTGCTTGACGTCGTTGACCCTGTCTTCCTCGCCATTACCAGCCGCGGGCGAAGCGCGCGCAACAAAGAGATCAGCTGTCAGATAAACAGCCAAGAGAAAATTTGTGTTGCCAATAAAGGCGGCGACGCGCATGCCTCGTTCCTTGCAAGCGACCGACTAGGAACGAGAGAAAGAGAGAGAGAGAGAGAGAGAGGCAAGAGACGAAGGAAGGCGGATGTAGAGAGAGAATTCAACACGAGAGATAATCCGTGCGAAAAAGTGATATCGTCTTGGACAGTTATGGTCTTTTAATTCAAGATGAATTACGCGCGTAACACTATTTTACGCTTTTTACGCGTGATTCTTCACGTGAGGCGGACGTTCGGTTAAAATGGAATTTTATTAGATGCATATATATTTAGTTACGAATATTTAAGAAAAATATCTGCCAATCTTTTCCGTGCGGCAGTAATCCCGATACTCTGACACATCGAGTATTGTCTTGTACAGAGAGACGAATCTCGCCCCTCTTTCTCCCTGGTCTAAAATGGCGGAGCGTATCCTATGTCGTGGGAATCTTTTTACCAACTGGAGCACGACTGGGTCTGCCGAGGGCTCGTCGGAATCCGAGCAGGTAGCCACGCGCAGGGTCGTCGCTTGTGAGAAAAATCGTTTGGCTCGTCGGTAGATTTGCGATGGCGTCTCGTCTCGCCCATTCTCGGATTTGCTCCGAGAATTCGAATCATGCTATATTTCGATATTCTGTCATACTTTTCGATAATACGTATCGAAAAATATTGTATGATGTAGAAGATTTCACAGCAAGATGATTTTTTTGATATCCTAGATTTTGCTTTTATATAAGTATATTGCTTATCGTGTACTTTATAAATTTATCTTGGATTTTCTGCGATGATATAATAGCCCCAGTGCTAATTAATGTAGATATGCACATATATGCGTAAAATTTCAATAATACTGATGGCGAATAATGAAAGGTAACTAATTTAAAAAAAAAAAAAGAAAAAAAACATTTAAAGTCTAAACATTTTTCTAATAATGTTTCGTAAATGAAAGAAATTATATCTTCATGACAGTCTCTAGATGGGACAGTATTTCATAGAACTAAGCACAAAATAAGCAAAATGAGAAAATACATTCCTGTTTAAGGAAATCGCTGCAGATACATATCTCTTGGGACGAAAGGAACAAGCAATTAATACCGTGATGTTTCATTAATGCCATAAAAAAAAAGGATCAATAAGAATCGAGGTGTCAGGGAGGTTAGTCTGTGAACAACGTGATAATCCCTCGATAGGTATAACGTGACTGCTGAATTTTCGAGGGAATATTGCCAGCAATTCCGCGCGAGCTAGACAATAAATTGGTTTTGCACGTTGGAACAATCGTTACGACAATTAGCAGCGCCGTCACTAATTTCGACTAATTAACGCGAGGAGAAAAGTCCCGAAACACTGGCATTGCGCGAGTATCGATGCACCGCCAGTGACATTGCTCGTTAAAACGTCGACGTGGATGACTGAATCCATTTAATGGTTTCTAATTAATGGATGCATCGTTTATTTGGAAGGACTCTGGTTTCAATAAAGTTCGGATTTGATTTTGCAATTTTTTCCTTATGCGTATAATTATTTCTTTATTGTATGTATTAAGTACGAACATTATACATCGCGTTAATAACGAGAAAATTAATCACGACGTAGGAGCTGGAGGGAAATGCCTTAATTGATATCCGGAGATAATAGAACGGCAGAATGATGCGTTGAAATATTCGGTGGAAATTGAATATCGGCGACGAGAGAAATTATGCAATACACAGGGATGACCGGAGGAATCGGTTTTGCATACACAATCATGTTAATAAATACCACAGAGGCCGTTTCAGCGCTAATTAATGCAGATACGCACGTGATTATGTAGAATTTGCGTTATGTGACGCGCTGATGGTAATACTAATGCGGCTCGTTTCTATATTTTGGCAGGTTAGTTGAAAGAAAACGGCTAATATTGCGGTAATGGACTCATTTGCAATTGACTACGTTATGTTTTGTGGCTGTCTTTGTTAGATAATTGAATCGCACAGCAGGAAATAGTATTGTAAATTATCCTCGCTAGCTTTTGTAAAATGATAATTATAGTATTTTGCGCGGAAATCACACATCTTAAAAATTGCTTTAATTGCTTTGAATAACTTTAATCACGCGCACACATATATTTATATTTCTTTATTTATTTGAAAGAGTTTTATGAAATTCTTTATTATTCAAGGTGAAACTATATATGTATATTTTATAAATTAAGAGCCGTAATAATAAAGGGTTTCATCTTTAGATAAATTATATGGTCATTTATCTAATGGAAGAAAAGAAGGAGCGAAAGAGAGAGAGAGAGAAAGGGCGGGGGAGGGAGAGAACGAGAGGTGGAACAACCCAGTGAATCTTAACAAATGAATCTTACCCGCAAGTATTGAGAATAAATGAGCGATGATCGGTCGATCTGGTGTGTACATGCTAGCTGAAGGTCGGAAATCAGCAACGACATCGAGAATTTCCGGTATGGGGGTGGAAGGAGAGGAGAAGCATGAATGCAAAAGTAGAAGAGACGAGGAAAGAAATAGACGAAATGCAAATGTACCGCGCGAGGGTGGCGGCATCGGTTGCGGTGGGGGTGGCATAGGGGGAGACGATGCTTAAATTTCCGATATTTTAACCGCGCGGCTTACTCGTGCAACAAGTCCTTTCTCCTCGGTTGCTTCTGAAAGCGCGCGCCTAAGTAATTTCAGTTACGTCATCATCCGGGCTCACGACTTCTATATGCGCGTCATTGCTATTTCTCTGGTTCCTTCTTTTTTTTATCTTTACATTCCATTCTAATCTATCATAGATAGTTTTATACTTTGTTTTCAGAAATAATGTTTATTCTTGGGTTATACTCACTGTCTCCATTACTTTATAGCGCCCAAACGAAACACTCAGTTTTTCTTGTAAATAGACTTAAAAAAGAACAATTGCATATCTATTGAAAAGAATCTAAAACTGATAAAATTTTCGGGAAAAACTTGATAATTAAGCATTGATTTTAAAATATACGAAGTATTTATTATTGTTAATGAATTTTTTTTTAATGCTTTCTCGCATAATTTTTTAGAATGTTTTTTTTGGAAAATTATAAACTTTTAAGTGGTTTTGTACGTGATGAATATAAATATTATTCTATAATGTGAAGATTATTTGATGTATAAGTTTATTCACAGTGAACATGTGAAGGATAATTATAATTTTAAAAATTTATGTGTAACTATATTTGTATTTGTGTCTTGAAGCTATAATTTGTTATATATTAATAACGTATATTTTCTGGCCATATTCTTTATTTTTCTAGCTATTAAAAATTATTTTAAACCTAATATCTCTTTTACGAAAGTCTGAAGTGTCAAAAATATCTTTATAATTATATTAAATGGAATTTAGTACATTATATTTAAGCAATATCGTATTTAAATGACATTTGCTAATAAATATTTAAACACAATGTTGTGTGTGTTTAAACATAATCTACTAAATCCCATTTGATATAATTATAAAGATATTTTTATAGCTATTTAGCATGACCTTGCAAATCGAAATCTATCGACGTTTTATGCTTTGATTATTAAGTTCAATTTTAATACATAACTATTTATATTAGCACTTAATGCAACTGTATTTTATATGTACGTAGAATCTCAAGATCGCGCATGACGGCCTCGTAATTTGCTATAATCATAAGGTTCGCGCTGGAGAACGGTTTCCGATGAGGAGGCCGTGCAGCTGTAAGGCGTGAACTTCTCGGCGATGCACTCTACCGAGTAGGAATACCATGGACTTGGTTTTTTTTTTCTCCGTCGACCGCCTCTTTTCTTCCCCTCGCACCGTAAACTCGTGCACTTCGTCGGATGGATTCGTCGCGGTTGCATTAGCGAAATAACTTGCCGCGCCGCGACGCGCCGGACACGTATTCACTTCGCGGTTCTCTCGAACGATCTTTTCTTCGCCCGGACATGACTGGTCCTGCAAGTTTCGACACGCGCCTTCTTCCACGGACAAATGTGGAGTAAGAGACATTTTACCCTTTGATGCGTAGCTTGACGTATGCGCGACAGCTTTAATATCTGAATGTAATTAGAATTCTATAGAAGGTGTAATTATATATTAAAATGTATTAAAGAGTAGCAAGAGTGATTATTAAATGACAAAATGATTAAATTAGGAAAATTATGAGAGAGTAATATATATTTTGAGAGAATTATAAACATTCTCTATTTGTTTTATCGTAAAATGTCTTGTTGTTTCTTTAAAAGCAAAATCTTGAAAAAATTCTTTGAATCTGCAAGCTTCGAAATTTTACTCTAATTTTAAATAAAATAAATGTCTCTTTTTTTTACATTCTTATATACTTGCTAAGTTTCAATACATTTTAATATGATGTTAGATTCTATTGTATATTCTTATATATCAATGTAGGATTGTAGAATTTGTGTGTGGCAAAATTCTTAGCAATGATCTTCTTCTCGATTATGATCTCCTTTCGAAAAGTTTCAAGTAGTTCGGTAAAACGAGTAATGTGGCGAAGAAAAACATGGCCTGTTAACCAATCGTAATTATCTTTAAACATCGCATCGTAATTGCATCCCTTTTACATCCTCTCGTGATCGCTTCTATGAACATACATACGAAAGAATCTTGAGAGAGAGAGAGAGAGAGAGAGCGAATAACGGTCGAGAACTTTCGCAAAACTTGAGTTTTCAACGAATAATTCAAGTGTGCAAGTTGGTGATCGAAGTTGGACACGCGGAAAAATGATGCAAAAATACACTTCGCTTTCGCTCGCATTCGATCGCAGTTTTCAATAAGGAAATAATGGGAAAATATATATATTGCATCAAACAATATTTTATTATAAGTTTTCAAGTAATAGGACATGACCGATATAGGTATATTTTAATGAAATCTTTGATATTTTTCATATAAATTGCAAAATGTTGTAATTAAATTGGAATACTATACGTCAGTAGTGATGCAGGTTATTTTTGTTATAAAACATCGAGAATTGAACTAGTTTTATTAAAAATAATAATCGAAGCATTGTATTCTGATTATGCCTTATATTCGCCCAGTTTTCAAAATAACAACGTATTACATACCTTTGTGATCTACGGTTGATTCCATTGCGATATGAACTCACCGTGGCAACGAGCTAATCGATCTCAGGCTATCTTTGAGACGGGCGGGTACCGTTGGTAAAGTGATCGGATATGCTGACCAAAATCTGCAACAGCAATAGCAAACGTTTGCCGTTGCCAATCAAGCTCACATAATGCAGCCTCGTCTACCGTACGGTCAAACAGCCTATGGGGATTTCATGGTGTACACCAAGGCGCGCATACCAATCCGTGTGCGCGATACAAATACATATAAAACGGCGAAGTTGTGGTTGTACGCTCACGCACGTCCATCGCCAGTACCAACACATGCACACGTGTGTACGTAGGTCCAATATTTTGCCAGGGCCAGGCCACGTTTGGCATACGCTCGATATACCGTGGCGCAGATTGGATTTGAAGTTTATAGGGCGGAAATTCTTCGGGGACCGGCCTATCCCGAGGGACGAGGCTACGCAAACCTTGCGCGGGGTGGCCAGTGAAAATGACCGCGTGGAAATGAAATTATATGCCGTCAATTGCGTCATTTATTTTTAAAAGTGCCGTAAGTTAGTTTTGAAGGATTCTATTCTAATATGCGATATTGCCTTTTGAAGCTTAATCCGTTCAACAAACTGATTGAACTGTGAGCTTAAAACTCAACAAATTTTTATAATAATGGAGAATTAGTATTCTGATATTAATGTAAAAATTAGATATTTTTTATTTAAATGTTTAAATTCAATTTTTAATATGATAATCTTTTTATTAGAAGGTTGAGAAACGTTCAACTTTTGCATACGACTCCTGTGCTACTTTTATACCGGTTTCAATTTCGCAACGCCCCGGTTTGCATGGTATTTTTGTGTAACAGTTTGATCGACATACTTTAATCAAGCGTCGTAATCCACGCGTGATTTCGTTACGTTCACGAGCGGTGAGCAAGTCGGCGAGTGGGCCTTTTTAGTAGCGCGACGACATTAGAGACCGCTAATATTTCACCCAATTATTCGACGCTTAGGCCAGGAATCCCGTCTTCGGCACGTCAAGGACTCCGGACCGGGCGGTCGTAAGAAAAAGCAGCGAAGAAACACAACAAGACAAGAAGGGGGGAAAAAAGAAAAGGCAAGAGAGAAAAAGGAGAACCGCGATGACGACGAACCACCACCAATACGTCTCGGCGAGAGGCGGGGGCGACGAATTAGAGATGCAGAGCCACGTTCGCGGTCATCGGGGATATTAAGCCGAATCCCTTAGCTTGATGGATGAAACGGGAGTTACGTTAGTATCCAGTATCCGGCGGTGTCCGTGCCCGTGCATCATCAATAACTCTCCTGACTCTTTCACCTTGGCCTCTCTTCTCGCCTCGACTCGCCTTGCCTCGCCTTGCCTCGCCTTGCCTTGCCTTGCCTTGCCTTGCCTTGCCTTGCCTCGCCTTGCCTCGCCTTGCCTCATTTTGCCTAGCTTCGCGCATGTGTTCCTCTTCTCATGGTAGAAAGAGAAGTCGTGACTTTGTTCGTCGACTCGTCAAATCATTGAACGCAGTTACAATTCGCGAAACTTAATAACATAACTTTCTCTGTTTCGTTTTAATATCAATTTTTTTTTCTCAACAATTTATACAAGTTTACAAGTACCCTTATTATTTATTCTCCGTTCTTACGCGGAAAGTGTCACGACTTATCCGAGTAGAAGTTCCCCGTGCTTTCGTAAATCACGAGCGCTGCAGCGAGTGAAATTTACGAAGCTGAGAACGCCCGGAAACGGTTGGAAAATCGGCGAAAACAAAACAGCCGTTCGCGGAGACGCGAATGAACGGCCTCGTTCTCCCGGGTGTTCTCCCGAATGATTTCGAGAACGGGCGTATGCACATGGCACAGCGGTATAATTACGGATCGTATGTATCAGACACGCAATCAAGAATGAATTATCGCGGAACCACGCCTCCTGCCAGCGTTCAACCGGGCACAACAATGCCGGCGCATCACGAGCAGCGACCCGGCTGTCGATGATGTGTGCTAATAGTCCCCTGTGGCTTTCGCTCACAGTATCCAGGTCTCGTGACACGCTTTTTCTTTCTCTCTCTCTCGTGGATTTGCACCTCCTAGTGTTACCGCGAATCTCATCGTCGCCGACGAAAATTAACGTCAACGTGAAAATCATGTTTCGCACATTCAATGGAAACTTTGCGTGGGTGACTCGCTCTTTGTGAAAGTTTTAAGGTACTTAACAACAATAACAACAATAATAATTATTATAATCATATTGTTATTAGTTCTCCTACATACTTAATGATGACGATATTAATTTGTTACATGCATTAAATTTGCACCGTCGCGACATAATATGCTTTTATTTAGTATTAGGCTGTTTTAATATCCATAATTTAATTTATTAACGTATCATGATTTAATAAAGCCACTTCATAATGTACTAAATGCCTTGAATTTTGCATGTCGAGTGCGCGCTGCGATTTTGACGTAACGCATGGCCGAACAAACGCTTGTACATGAAATATAATCTCATTTAGCGCACGGTTGTCACAATATAGGACGATGAGCTTGTCCTGTCTTAACATATGCAACTGTGTGAGCAGTGTGCAGGGCGTTGTACATTTTTCATGGAGAGATAAATGAATAAATGGGAGATTTTTATTATATATTATGATATATGTATGATACGAATGTAATTAATTGACAATTTTTTTATCATAAACTTGTCGTATAAATGAGAAAGGTTTTAAAAGATATTGATATCAGAATAAGAGAGGCATCGTATTCATAATTCTACACAATGATTAAGAATCATGTTATTTTAGGAGTGTAAAAAACAAAAATTCATTAATATAAATTTATTAAAAGATCCATCCGTTACTTTTTCTGGAATTTTTAAATTATAATTCGACAGTTGGGAATATTGGCGTAATCCAAAATAAATTCGAGTTTATCTTTGCACTTCGAATCTTTCATCTATCGTCATCGTGAGATATTTCTACAATAGTTTGAAAGGAATGATATGAATTTCGTGGTAACCAAAGAGCTCGAATAATCAATTTTGTTGATCCTCTTTCGCTACACCCCACCACCCACCCTTGTCGCAGCTTTTTTTCCCCATCATCTGGAACGTTGCCGGATGACCCATGGCAGTCTCGACCCATAAAAGCCGAAATAACTCTCGGACCGGACCCCCTTCGACTCGACGGCGGACAATATCGAAGAAGAGGAAGGAGGTCGGGGGTGGATGGGAGTGTGCCGACAACGTAGAGGAATCAGAGGGGGCGGGGGTGGTAGAGGGCTCCTGTAATAAATTCGCAATTTCCTTATTACGGGTAATGCTCCGGTCGGTGGGTGCGCTCGCATAAATATCCCGAGTTCCGGTGATCCCGTGACTTCCGGTCAGCCGCAATGACTTACGCTGGGTCGCGACGGATGAAGAAGGGAGAGGAAGAAGAGGCGAGGGGGTAGAATCGCTCGGTCGCCGGCCAACGAGCCAACTATTCACCTCGACCATCCCCCGCGTCGGAGCTAAAGTTCCGTGTGCTCGTTCGCGAAAGAGGGCGACGCTCGCGATGGAATTTGTCCCCGGCCTCGGTTCCGCCCTCGGATGACCACTGATAAATTTAGTAGACTTCTCTCTTTCTGGTCCGGCTCGGTTTCCTCTGTCGTACTCGCTCGTATCCGGTTGTACGCGCGTGCTCCTCATTTTCCGCAGCTACCCCCGTCCTTCACCTTTGTCCCTTTCCCACCTCATCCTCGCCATTTTGTCGAAACAGTGGGCTCTAGACGATTTTATTCGATTTGAATATTGTCGATGGATATATCCAAACATATATGCTGTGTTTCATTTATATAAATTTTTCATCTTGATCTCTTGCCGTATCTTTCTACAAGCCTTTCTACGTTACAAAGAGAACTTATTATATTATATTTGTCAAGTAATCTTATTATTTTATTTTAAAAAAATTGGCAACATCAAGGTATTCAAAGGTAATTACAATTATATGTAATCGTGCAAAGGACAAAATATTCATTTGATCAACCATGTTCGACTATAAATACTTGTATAAAGCGAAACGACGATGTGGCTGCTGAATGCGAACAGAGGGCCATTAGATTATTTTAAGCAACTCGGTGAGTTGCTTGATTTTTCCATAAAATGTGGATATATTCCTGTATATGTATCTCTTCACGGTATGCCAACGATGATGAGATTCTGCCGCAATCTGTTTCGTTTATCGCGGCCGCACGCTCGGTCGCGAAATCGGGGATCGTTTCGCCCTTGAAAGACGCGGCATTTTCCGACTTTCTGTTCTTAAGTATCCGGTGAAATGACTTTTTTTCTCCGCCAGATCCCGGCCGTTAACCCGCGCCGGAGACGGTGTCGGGGAGAAAGCGGGTCTTACGCTCCAATAAAACAAGCAATATCGCGGTGTCTCGTGCACCCAAAGGGGTGTCCTGCTGAGGTTATCCTGCCGCCTGGGGTTCGAGGGGACTCGCGAGAGGAAATGGGAAAGAAAGAAACCGAAAGTGAGAGAGTGATAGAGAGAACAGCGTATATTGCTCTCGGATCATCGCGCCTGCATCGCATTAACGGGGATGATATCTCTCTTTCGCACACCCACGTGGACGCGCGCGTGCGCGCATATTCTTCTTTGTACAATACTGACGTACGGAACGCGTACGCACTACGTGGCGGACTTCCGTTCAATAGGACCTCTTTGTGTCGCCATCGAAATGCGAACTTAAAAAGGCTGCATTCTTGAAAGGTGAAATAAGATGGGATATTCCGGATGCGGTATCATACCGTGACCCGATTAATATTCGTATTTCGGATATTTACGTGCGTCACTTCGAATCTTTACAGATGATTGCGTAAAGTAATTGACACAAGAATTCATTGGGTGTTTCATCAGTGTGACTATAAAGAACTTATAAACAATTATTAAGACTTAAATGTATAAAGAGTATTATTATTATTTATTTCAAATTAAATTCATATAATATGTTTCGGATTTATTCATCCATTGTTGAAATTTAAAATATTAGATAAAATTAGAGATAAACTTTTTAAAGACTTACCTACAGTAAGATGTATCGTTCAAAGGTTCTTCTTTGATGACGGAATGAAAAGTTGACGGATTGAAATAAAGTCGAGGGAAATTGACAAAAAGTCTGATCAAACGGTTTTGATCAGACTTATTATTCGTCACGGGCTGAATATCGTTCGAAACAGTTGGGACACGTTGTCGCGACGCGTCTCATTAAAGGATCCTGTCGTGCAATCTATCTATATGCGTTCCGCGAAGCGATAAATGCCATCGACACACGGGGACAATCGCGTTGACGTACTACGAGCATTGATACCTTCGGGGGTTGGTTGCCAGGAAGGAAGGAAAGCGGACTGGAGAGCGACGTGGCGGGCGTAGCGATAAAGGCCCGATCACGCGTGTAACGCGCGGATTATTAATCGCGGAATAATTTGACGCCCCGGCGACAGAGCTGGTGCGGCGGCGCGTTCTATGCGCCCTTCTCTATATCTCCTCCTTCGTCGCTCCGTCCTTCTTCGTCGACCTTCCGCATCGGCTGATGTGCCGAGTTATCGGCCTCGCAGATTTGCGCTAATGTGTCTTCCGATAGTTCATAATGTCGGAATGACGCGAGAGAGAAAGAGAGAGAGAGAGAGAGAGAGAGAGACCCTGGGAATCCTCCATCCTCGTCACCGTCGTCAATTCGTAGTACCGTAAACTCGTAAAGTTATCCGTCGTACTTTGAATCCTTCCAAGACCTCGAGGATTTATCGGCACTTTGTTATTCGCAATTCTTAACGTTTTGGACAAACACTCCAGTGAATATATTTGATAATTTTCATCAAAATATTTTGTTGACTTTGATATCATATCAGATTAATAAGCTGTTAAGTTATTTATTTCACCTGCATTGTTAAGGAACCGTTAATGAGCGATGAATTAGCTATCGTTTACGATTATTTATGAAAGATGAATGAATTAATTAGCAATTGACTCTTGACATTAAGTTAAGTCTCTACACGGCATCTGGCGCGATATTACTATTATCAGACATTTAGTAGTATCGGTGAAGCGTATACGGCTCTCTTAAGTCGAGCTCTCATAGAAATTTCCTGCGCGAAATGATTTACGTTACGGTATAATCGCGCCTTTGAAAAACGCGAACTTTGGTCCCGCGGACTGTCTGTCGAACGTTGAAACGCTTAGAACGGAGGAAAAGGTCGAACGATCGGCCGAAATGGTGGGCCGAGAAATCCCGTAATACGAGCGCGCGGAGCAAGCGGGCGAGTAAGCCGGCGAGAGCGTGGAGTAGCTTATGTTTAATGGAAGCTTTCTCTCATCGTCTTTTCGCATCTTCTTCCCGCTCCTCTCTCGCGTACCCGCGAGGCGTTGTTGGTGGCAACGACGTTGACGCGAGATGGTAGTGGTTGTAGCGGTGGACACGTCATTTATCTTTCACCCTACTACCCACCACCTCCCTGAGCCCGCGTGTCCGCGTTCTCTACCTCTCTTCACCTCCTACCTCCTACAGCAGCTTCACCGCGTGGCGCCATCTTGGGCACTCCCACTATCTCCTCCTCTTCGTCCCTCTTTCCTTCTTTCCCGCTCAGGCTCCGTCGTCGTCTCGATCGTGAGAGGAAACCGGGACTCGCTTCCCCCTTTCCTCATCCTCCGCCTCTGTTTCTCTTTGTTTCTCCTATTTTTCGTCTCCTTCCTCAGCGCCTCCATTCTGCTCTCCCGCTCTATCCGCCCACATCTCTCTTTATTTCTCTTTCTCCTTTATCCTCTTACTTCTTTCATTACTTCTCCTCCGTCTTAACCGTTTAGAATATTTTGGCAATTATTTTACGGCAGATTTCACGTCTATTTTTTTCAAAATGTCAAATTGTAATATTTCGTGTTCATATTATTCGCCTTTTTTCTTTCGTTAGTATCTTCATTCCAATATCAACAAATACAGTGAATCTATTAGGTGTTGGAATTAATTCGTAGCGTTTTACAAGTGATGGGAAGTACTTTCATTAATGTATTTTTTAATGCTCATGTGAAATAAATAACATTCTTTCATTAAAAAACGCTACGAATTAATTCCAATACCTAATAATTATGAAAAGCTAAAACGAATATGATGTCGCGAATATCATGATGGTTTCCTCCTTCTATTTAATAGCGTTTGATTACAGGTCAATTAGGAGGACATCAACATATAAGTATAGATAATGCTACTGGCTATCAAGAGACACTGAATCCTAAAGTTTGAATCTATTTAATTGCTCGTAATTAATATATAATTTTCTATCCGGATTGCGTATTGAGATCGTGTTAGACTAATTGTGAGATACTATTATCCGAATATTCGAGCATTAAACGATAGTTGCTTAGAGTACGAGTATGAAAATTAACTTTCAGGAAAAAAGTATACATCTTCGACCTTCTGTAAGATAGTGAATGCCATCGTAGATCTGCAAGATATAAAAATTCCGTATCGAAATATCTCTGAAGATCGTTAAAAACACCATCGACTGGATACGGCCGCTTCAACGTGCAATTATAGGACGACATCCTCTTTCCTTTTTTTTTTTTCGTTTTTTAATCGAGGTTACCGTTAATTACGAGCATGCAGGCACAGAGAGCACTACGAATTTCGAATTACCCGTGGATAGGCTTTGTTCTTCGCTTTGCCATTGTGGCGCTCTCCCCAATCCACATCGGTACCAACCCTACCGTCACCATCGCCCCAACCACCCCCGACGATGGCAGCTTCAAAACCATCCGCTACCTACCGGCAAGCGGGACGCAAACGAACTTTCGGTGACCATTGTCGATCGCAGGGATGCGATGCATGGTTTTTTTATTTTCATACGTTACACGCACTCGCGGCATACATCTATGCGGTAGGATTAAATGACGATTGTTTTATGATCGTTAACAAGTATCGAATATGCGGGATTACGATTAACTGGCACAAACTATTTCATTTTATCTATCGAATACGAAATATAAGGCGAAAATTATTTTCCTTATATATATTTAAACATTTAACATTAATATTTTGATTGTTACATAACAATGTAAATTTATTATATTTACATTATTTAACTTACTGTAAGTAAACCTGATGAAAAAAAATAATACAACCATTTTGCATATACAATATCATGTTATTTCATGATATTTTCTTCAGTCTCTCTTTTCTTTAAAAAAGAATCAGTAAGGATTTGAAAGCATGTTATATTAATTAGATCCGTGAAGATCAAAATGAATTGCAGCAAATTGATTTTTTAATATTTGAATCTGTAAAATGACTCGCACTTGTTACACCATCCATTCTTAAGAATAAAATAGATAAATTTGCCAAGATTTTGTTACTTTTATGGCTGCAGACAGTAAAAAATAAATGTTAATTTTAACATTTTTTACATGTCCCAGGAAGTCCACTCTAAATTTTAAGTTAAAGTAACTCATTCGTCTTGTATTATTCATTGACAAACTATTAGTCATATTAAATAATTGATACAATACTTTATTATTTATATTTGTTATTTTGACTTTTTAAGGATATAAAAATAACTGATATAAAAATAACATATAAAATAAATAAAAACTACACAGAACAGTAACTTGTAAAAAATATTAATGGAACATTTTTGTTCGTATAATGTGAATGAAAAAATTTGTACACTTTAACATAATTCTTTAGTCTAACATATCAACATAAGTAATGTGTTAATGTTTAACATAAAAACATGTAAGTTTTAACATATAATGAAAATAATTTTTAACAATATAACAATCAAATGTTACAATTTTAACATAAGAAATAGTTCATTTTAACATTTTTTACTATAATTACCTAAAATGATTAACATTATCAATATGTAAATTTTGTGTTACTATTTTGACATTAAAATATGTAGCGGAGAATGAATAATGGATTATGTTTGTGTGTTTTTGAAAGTGTAACTTTGAACTTATTGCATCTATAGACCTAAATTTATGATTTTTAATACGTATCATCACAATGTTAGACTTGTAGATACAATATACGTTTAAAATTACACTTCCAAAAACACAAAAATAATCCATGTTATCCACTTCGCGATATACACTCGTCAACAAAATTGTCGCAACAAAAATTGATATCAAAATTTCGCATAAATTCAAATAAGTGTAACTCGAAAAATGGTCTCGTATTTAAAAATTTTCATTCCTAAAATCTTAACATTCATATAATAAAGTGAGTAAACTTATTTTATATAAAGAATTCTCCGAGAATTCTCTTGATGGTAAGCATTAAAATAAGATTATATAATTTGCATTTCACTTTTCCTTACAAATATCTCGTATGTAATTCACTTTCGTTCCGAATCGTTTCGAAAAGTATGATCAGGATCTTGCACGTTCTCGCACAGCAGAGGACAAAAGAGAACTGATAACGAATGAACTAAAGATGTTACTGTCATCTTCCATTCAATGAATAAACGAAATGTATTGAATATGTCACTTGTTAATATTAGATTTTTATGTTAATATATTTACTGTAACTATTTTGAAGTGTAAATTACATTTTATTCTGGATGTTATATTAACATACAAGTACTTTAAAAGAGCATTTACCTTTTGCATTAAATTAACGCATAATAATAATTATTTTAACTGAAGTTGTAATGGAATATTTGTAATAGAAAATTTGATTAGTTTGTGTGTCAAACTTTGATTATTTTATTAGGTGTTGGAATTAATTCGTAGCGTTTTACAAGTGATGGGAAGTACTTTCATTAATGTATTTTTTAATGCTCATGTGAAATAAATAACATTCTTTCATTAAAAACGCCAACACCTAATAAAACTTATTTTAACCTTTCTTAGAATGTTAACTTGACTTTAAGACATGTAGATTAATTGAAACAATTGTTAAAAACACTCAAAATAATATTCCATTTTTAATTGACTTACATAAATGTTAGGTTAGGTTACAAAAGTAAGACATAAATCTAACATATGAAAATGTTACAAAAATAATAACATATCAGTTGTATGTTAATTTTACATTGAAGTAATAATCAATGTGGTAACTCACAAGAAAATTTTAATATATAGACGTACAATTTTGTACGCAATCACTTTCGCTTGGTGGCACGCACAATTTTTTGGTGGCGCTATAATGTCGACCACTAGAACACTCTTCGATGACCATTATGACATCTATAATACATGACGCAGTTACAATCATAAGGCATTGTAAGGCCGTTTGGACATGTATAAGGGTCTCCTTTTAAAACAGATTGTACCAGTCCAAAGGCATTCACAACATTCCGAGATACCAGGAACGATTGCGTGATTGCGTATGTATATTCCTATGCCGAACAAAAATCACATTGTCAAAATATTAATCGTGATACGATCAAATCTAGCTGATTTTTATTACAACCGAATAAATGTTAGGTATTTATATGAATTTGAATTGTTAAAAATTTCCCGCACATGTAAAAATATATTATATATATTTTATTTTAATCGGTAGTTTTGTTATCAAAGTTTTAAATATTATATTTTTCAACATTCACCCTTCATCGCTTATTTTCTTCTTGATTCAAACTTAAAAACCGTATCGTTCGCCCTATTAACACCTCTTTGATTTGTTTAAATATATGACTGAATCCGAGCAGATTAGCTTTTATAAACGCATGTTATCACAAAGTACAAGGAAGTTATATTTATCGAAGATATATCTTTTTATCGAAGAAAGATCGAATAATCACATTCTTTCATAGAAGAATTGTTAATACTGCCCCAAATTTAATTTAATTTTCATCAAGACTTGTCGATATAAAAGATTCGTGATAAGTTAATAAGCCTCACAAGATAACCTTGTGTTTTTCTTGATAAAGATTTTTTTTCTTCTATCTCTCTTTCTCTCGTCCTTAAAAAAATTAATGACGATTTGAAAAATCACTTTGTATTTTGATAATTAGGTTTGAAAAAAATCAGAATAAATCGCAACGATGACGATGCAAATGCAACGACGACTTTTTGATGTCTTAAAGTTTAAAATAATTATCCGGCAAATTCATGGACTTATCTCGCCTGTGGATATTTATAATATCGACTCAACCGTCGACGAAATCTATCGCGGCCCGACGGCAATTACCCGCGCTTTTGTCCGATCTGACGTAGCAGCGGAATCGACTGCTATGGTATCAGGGAGCGGACCTCGACGAGTCTACCGAGTTTTCCGAGTCCGAGCACGTAGCCCAGGGCCCTCTCGTGGAATATTAGCTTGGTAGCGGATTCGAGCCCGCATAGGGTCGAGCTTGCGAACGACAGACGTGCATACCGTATTAAGCCCGCGGGGACTTTGCCCGACTACATGCACGACGCGTACCGAGCCCACGTAGCTATACAGGGTGTGTATATCGGAGACACTCAAGCGCAATTCCTGCGAAGAGCGAGACCGCCAGAATATAACCTCTCCCCTCGAAAGAACGGCGATTACATCTGCAATGCCAAGAGATAGATAGCTCTCGAGCGTTGCTAGAGCGTTGTTAAAGATTTCGAGCTTTAACAGCTCGAATCGTCATATGGAACAATTTTGTACATTAAGTAATCTTGGAATCATCTATCGAGAGAAATTTATTAACGAGTAAACTTTTTTCGAGATCATTGGTATTAAAATTTATAAGTTATTCAAAGCACAGAAGTCTTCTTTATTTTATTTTATTTTATTTTTTTTATGGAATGCGTGATTTTTTGAATACTGTATGTGGCAAACGAAGGTATGTACAAGTACACGTACGTAAAATTGTCCGCGCGACGCTTTCGCATATCGATACGCACTTGGCAAATACTTCGGTATTCATGAATTCTGATATTCGCCCACGGGATATGTACGCTCGGTCCAGGCGGGAAACTCTGGACGTTTCTACTCGAGGACCAGTTCTTTTTCCGTAATACTAGCTTATGCAGTTCCAAATATATAAATCTAAGATCACAGGAAAAAAAAATATATACATTTACAAAATTTCTGTGCGAGGAGAGAAAAAGAGGAATGACATTTTAAGCGTCTGCCTTGTTACTTTTCGTATGCGTGATTCCGTGTCTTACGGTTGTGTTTTTTTCCCCCTCTCGCCATGACAATTCGGCTATGACAATTTCGCGGGAAATATGTAAAGCAAAACGTCGACGATTTGCTCCACTCTCTTTCCTCGCGGCATTTCGCGCCTTCGTTCTCGTCTGGGGAGTTACATCCAGGGATCTTCCCGGCAGGAGACTTACGTACTTCCACGTTGGATTTACGCGCGATATATTTGTTTTAAAGTCCCGGATTCTACATCCGCCCTTCATCCCTTCGGCATGACTTTGCCATTTTCGTCCCGGCACTACCATATTCTGCTGTCGTCCTTGTTTCTCATAGATCTACTGTTCCTTTTTCTCGTCGTCATGTATTTATGAGGGCGGGAAAGAAAGAAGGGCAAAAAGAAGGGAACACATGCGTAGGAGTTATGGCCCGAATAAGTGCTCTCGACCTGAAACAGAGGTTCTCAGTGGAAGACGGAAGTAGTATTAGAGTTTTGCAAAAAATGAAGAAAGAAAGAAAGAAATAAAGTAAAATTGAAAGGAAAATGAAAAATGTTCTTTGACATTGAAAAAAAGTGATTAGAAATAAAAATAGTGTATTATACATCATTTTTAAATAATATTCACTTTTGTTGATTTATTTTCAGAAAGATAACAGGCTAGAACGTGTCGTTCGATTTTTTATAATTTAGGATATCTCGAGATTTTTCATGTATTTGACTGTCGAATGTGATCCCTCGATTCGTTTCAAAGTTACACGTGATTTCGAGAACCCCCGTCTGCCGAATTGATCGCGTGTTTAATCCGTCCGGTTAAATGTTCACAAGGTCATGATAGGACTTCGCGATTGCCTTTGATGTCGATCGTCAGAGTACGAAAACCCGCCATTGTCGAGATTGTTGGCGAAGCTCGTGTCAACGTAGCGTAGAGGGATGGAAAAGGCGCTAAGGTATGGGCAAGGCTTCGCGACAGTTTCGGCGTTCATTAAGCGCGAAGAGACACCGGCGCGCGCGAGATGAGGGGCGCCATTGAAAACCGACTTATACGAGCCATGGCTTCGCTATGTCATTATTTCGAGAAACGAGAAACGTTACGAGAGGAAGAGTCGGGAGATTTATTGCGTTTCGCGTTGCAAGCTCCGCGAAGAATGTATACGGCTGTGGAAAGCAGCTGGCGTCTCGCGCTCGTGCGAGCAAACGGAGTAATATCGACAGTTGAATGGTTGTGAGCGGAAACGCCCCTGCGTCGGAAACGCGTTTTTTGAGGTGTTCGAAGCGGGAGATCTGACAATGAATTCTGGAATTCGGCAAAACGCGATCTGGTAACTTGCATGATAAACAGAATTATGGCCTACAATCTATATTTACTTCGATTAATTAACGAGATATTTAAATACAGATGAAATTGCAAATGTTGATTATGTTGATAAAATTCGTGTGAAGCGATAGAAAAAATAAATCATGACTATTTTTCGGAGAATAAAAAAAAACTATATATATATATATGTATATACATACTATATACTATATATGTATAAGGGAAAATGCGATAATTTTAAAATATTTTCAAAAATTATACCAGTTTCTTGTATAATCACGTCGAAGACATGCATCTCAAGGAATACCTTTCTTACTACAAAATGAAGTAAAATTCGCAAAGAGAAGAAAAATTAAGTAGAAGCGACGTTGCTAGTCGTATTGTCGGCATTGGCCAATTACCTTCCTTTTCCGCTGCGCTCTTTCCTTATCACTCGAATTTTCTGTCTAACCGTAGATATAGATGGGAAGCTGGGATGGAGGAGCTATACAGGGGGAGGAAGGCAGAGGAGGTTGCCAAGGGACAGGGAAATGGATGAGGAATAAAGTTCGCTCGCTTCGCCTCTCGTTTACTTGCCAGTACTTATTCGCTTTGCCCGTCGAGCGTCGTCTCCTCATTCAGCCAAAGTCTAATTAAAGTGCAGCTGCAAGTTAAATTAAAACACGATAATGTTGCCGTGAGAGAGGGAGAGAGAGAGAGAGAGAGAGAGAGAAGAGGGGATTTACCTGCTGTCGCATACCCTTTCCTTCTCTTCTTTCTTCGGTGACCGAACTTAAGCAGTTGCGTTCCAATCGTCCCGCACCATTTACGAGCTTCTCGAAGGAGTTTGGCCGCCGAGTTGTTAAACACTCGACTTTCGGGCGTACCACTTCGCACGTGCATCCTTGTGTTTCTCTCGTGTAAATAAGTTACGGCTTCGGAAGAAACTAATTGCGCAATATTCATGAATGTTATAGCAGACATCTTTGAAATGAGAAAAAAGTTCAATCTAAGAAGCTTTGACATTCGAGAAAATAATTTATAAATTTTTATTTCAATGTTTATTTGCAGATTCACCGCTATTAATTATAAATTCTTTTAATTAAATCTTTCTACTGCAATCTCCAATGAATAATTCTAATAATAGCATGATGACGTTAATGATCTTTAATAATGATAATATTATTCGGTCAAGAGAGAGAGAGACGAACAATTTCAGTCATATGATGACTAATGGATACTGTATAAAATTATATAGAATGTAATTTCCTACGAGATTCTTTCTTGATTTTAGGAGATATTTTTAGAGGATATATCTAGATTCTCGATCTTTTCATCAATAATTTGCGAGTTCGTCCAATCGGTTGTAGGGACATCGGACAGCTCGTGTATCACGCTGGGACAAGAAAAATCGTCGAAGGCCGACGACGTTCCGTGGGTGAGGAGGGAAGTAAATCGCTGGCAAGGTGGCAAGGAACGGGGTGCGTCGGAACTGACGGCATTGTGGTCGGAGATAGAGATGGCTATCAGGTCGCGCCGCGCGGTAATTGCCAGGAACTACGGGGGGAAATTAAAGCTGCCCCGGTCTTCCGGCGGTCCATTGTCGGGACTCGCGACACTGTTCCCGGTACCGTTCTATTTATCAGGAACGACCGCCGAATGGAGGGGTTTCGGCTGATAAGCTCCGTGTCACTGTGTCACCGGAATCGAAATGCTGCCAGTATTCTGCTTTTTTTCTAAGTCTCTTTAATTTTGTCTTTCATGATTTTACGCAAATACTTAAATTAGTACACATTGAAATTTTGTTTATTTTTATAAATGTGTATAAATGTGGGAACTGAATGATAAAATTCGTGATTAGAGATTGTATAGAAAGAAATTTTTATTAATAATTTTGATTTATTTTTTTACAATTCGCACCGATGATGCGATGCTCAGTATCTGTATTTGCTGGTATTACAGTTGAATATCCGAACAATAATTGATATCTTTTGATTTATTTTGTACTGTAGATTACTAAATAAGATTATTCTTATCATAAGTTTTTTTTATCTAAATTGGAAATGATAAAATAGCGATGTGAGTGTATATGTGTGTGCGCGCGCGCGCGCGCGTATGTGTGTATGGTGGACATGGGTGTGGTATAAATGTATGTATTTACTGAAGGATTACACTGACAGGGAAGTTGCAAAGAAATAATCGTACATTTTATCAGATTTATTAAAATATCTTAGGAAACTAGCTACTCAAACAAATATAATAATATTAATAACAATTTTAGTATTTGTAAAGTAATTTCTTCTTCATATTCATCACTATTTTAGTATTTTCTGAAATCGATGCACAAATGTCTTCATAACTTTTACGATTTGGGTATTTGTATATTTTTAAAGAGAGAAAGCGAGGGAGAAGTCATATCTTTATACTTATCAAAGAAAAAACTTTGAAGAAAGACTCTTTTACATTCGTATATGTCTGCAACTGCACTTGTGACACCATCTATTCTTCAGAATAAGCGTTGAATAGTTTGCCAGGTTTTTGTGATACACTGAGAGAAAAATGGTATTTGTAATTATTTCAATTATTTATTAAAATAATTACGATTAAATGTGCTTCAATTTTAGCTACTGCTGTAGTGTTAATAATAATTATATTTGTAGTTCAATATGAATAATATATAGCTGGCCGAAAATGACTATAAATTATGGTTGTGATAATTACAACAATTTTTTTCTGCCTTATAAATGCCTTATGTGTGGACAATTAGCTTCATTCGGTAGCATACATCTTTTTTGTGTGACGCTAAAATGTATACCACCCTCGCACTCTTTCTGGATCCAAAGAAGTTCTCCGTTAATTCTTGTACATTCGTCATAAAAATTGCAGAAACAATCATGAATTCTTCGATTGCCTTCTACGCATCTAGAAATAATTTCTCCATTGCATTTTCCATTAATCCTGTCCCTAACACATTCCTGACATGTGCGACTGAAGCATGTACCGGGTGGACAATTAAATGGTCCGGATGCGCGTCCATTTGCGCACTCTAGATACTGGCAATCGTTCGTTGGATTATTTATTTTTTCTGGCGGCGGAAATGTTCCATTTGGATACTCTATTGGGCAACTTGCGCAACCGGCCTGCCATGGCCAATCACAAACCTGCAGGCGTCTATTGTAATGCAATCTCGACACTGGATCTCCTTCGATCATCAAGGGACATATTTGGTTGATACCTTGTCCTAGTTTACACTTGTAAAATAACACGCAATTATTTTCATGCGGGATGTTGGTTGTGGTGTTCCTCCAATTTGGTTGTGGCAATGGGCATACTGTAGGAACGTCATCCACGAAGACTTCTTCCGAAAAATCCTGGTCGGAGTCCACGACGCTAACGGCTGAAGCTGCCAGGAAGGCGATGGCGACGTATATTCCTATACAGAACAAAAATCACATTGTAAAAGTATCAATTGTGAATACGGGCGAATCATGATTTAACCGACTTTTATTACAATCGAATGAATGCGTCAGATATTTATATAATAAAATTGGATTTTTAAAAATTTCCGACACATAGCGTGTCAATATGTCATTTGATCATTTTAATGATGATTTTATTATAAAAAGATTTTTAACGCTTACCCTTCATCGCCTATCCTTTACTTAATCCGGACTAAGAAACGTATCGTTCGTCTTATTAACACCTCTCCGATTCGTTTAAATGTGACTGATGGCACTCAAGCGGCTTTTATAGCCGCTTGAATTTATAGAATATTATAAATATTCATATCATGTTATCACAAGGACAGATTTTATCTATCGAAGATATACTTTCCTCGAAAAAAAAAAGATCATTAGTCACATTATTTCGCAGAAAAATTTTTATGTCAGAGACATTTGCTTTTTTTAGGCCACGAATATTAAACAATCTGCAATTATAACTCAATCATAAGTCGATAATTTATGAACTAACACAAAAAATTTGAATTAAATTAAACTTTATATCACACTGTATTTATCGTGTAATTTGATTTCAATCAAATATGATTTATATTTATTATTGATAAAAGATATGTAGTAAGTTAATAAGACATCACAAGGTCAACCTTGAATGATTTTAGATAATAATCGGAACTCGTAAAACGTTTTATCATTAAAGCTTTCTATGTTAATATTAGAATTTTTAATTGTTGGACATTTGAAGTCGTAAAAATGGTGAAATTACACAACATTGAAGTATTTTATCTATTTAACAGAGTTTTATGTTTAAGGAAGACAATGTTAAGATGCGTACAATTCATTTTTCCGATAAAAAGATTATTTGAATTTAGAAATAAAGTAAAAATATTCTAATTATAATGATATTAATTATAATGATATTAAGCAAGAAAATTCAAATAAGTTTCTTTGATAATATATTACATTTTGATTTAATTAGATTTCTGCAATTTACGCATACATAGATCTTGAATTTAATATAACTTTTTATTACTTAAACTTTAAAGTTTTGCATAAAAGATTTTATTTGATTCTTTGCTCTTGATATTATTAAGGTACACAATTGGCATTTATGATATATATGACATAAAACAAAATAAAAAATTAATTTAAAAAATGCGATATCATATAAATGACTTAAGATGCATTGCGCTTGAGCGAATTTGACAATTAAGATAGTTAATCTATATTTTCGCGGTCTATGTGATGTCTTTTCTATGTGATGATTATCTTTTATGCCGAAATTATCCATGAACATTTTAAGTTAATTGTTGCTGATTATAGAGGTAAAATATATTCATACAAGTGATCTCTTTCTCTCTGTCTCTCTCGTGTGAGAATATCGAACGTACAAATGATTTTATCATAATACTCTAAGAAAGTGTTACATGTGAGCTTAGTCACAAAAACATGAATAAGAGCTCTTCTTTCACTCAACGTACTTATCGTTGAGATTGACACTGACGTATCGTTTATATCGCGTAATCAGTATTTGCCTTGGTGTAAGGTCCAGATAAGGTCGTCTGATAAAATTTAAATATATACGACAATGACGATCGTGTACATTTTAAGCCATTATGATAATCGACAAAAATATGAAAAGGACATTAATATCTCTCTTATCTAGATTTTTTTTAAATACTGACGTATATCTTCTTGTATGTGACAAAATACACATGATGAAATAAGACATTATGTGTAAAAAATGTGTACTTCTAATTAGTTGCGAGCAAAGAGCGATCAGAATTCTGTACCATTTAATATGAAAAAATTCATCTTAAAAAAAAAATCTCTTTAAATCTTAAAAATTAGAATCTGTTTTTCGTCTTACACTTATAAAAATGTTGGTGTGAATTATATACTATGTGATATCTATACATACATTTCTCACTGGGTTGATATTAATATTAACACTGTAGGTTTTAAATCCACTCTATATTGGTATTAATCTTAACACGATAAGAATTATATAAATACTTTGTAGTGTTAAATCTACACTGATAGGATTTTTTAGAGTGTACGATTTAAAGTCTGCCTGTATCTGCGTATCATTCAGATGTTTTCATTATTATTATTTCATATTGGTTGCATATTTAAAAACATCTAATTTCCGCATTTGGATAATATATCCATATATCGATAATATCGATTTTTTTGAACAAAAAGTTGTTGCAATTTATTATATGAAAAATATCATAAATCTAGTAGTTTTATATCTCATTCGCTATCATGAATTTTCGCGTATGCTATATCGCTTCTCCATAACATTTTGTTGCTACTATATATACGTTATTTTGTCCCGTATTAGTGTAACTAATAAATGACTCGCGTGTCCGAGTTCTCTATGTGTAGGCAGGATCGCCCAAGATAGACGAACATGTACGGGTGAAGTACATTAATCAAACAGTATGATACGCGATCCTTAACCCTTCCTTGCCCTTCCATTTCTTCGTTCTATTGCAAGTTCGCGTTACGGTCGAAACAAATTCATGGCTAGGGCTGCTGCTGAGCATGGAGTCATCTATTCACTTTTCGCTATTCTTCGCTTGCGATAACTTATAAATTCTATATTTTTACTGACATTCATCTTGAATCGATAGTGCAATTTAAAATTTTCTTTGTTAATTGGCAACAGCAACTTAAATTGTGCGAGAAAAAGCAAATGGTCTTATTGTACTGAAATTAAAAAAAAAATCTATGGTTCCTGGTAAAAATAAAAAAGAAAAGTTACTGCTTCAACATGTTTAAAGTTTGGTTTCTTTTCGGAAATATCAGAGATTGAAATAGGCACATGGTATTATGCTGAAAAGTAAATCGATCGATTCGTAACAGTTTGCCGGTACGGCAGATAACGCGCATGCCACGCCGCATCAATATCGAGGATGCGGGATATTTGCGTATACCTCGTCTTGATTCATTATTCCACCTTCATGAATATATCGCGCTATCGTCTTCCGCGTTCACGTGTAGCTCCGTTTTCAATTTTCTCCTCGTGAACCACTTCTCTTATGAGCATGACGATACTTACGCTCGCATTCATAGAGATTCGTACCTATTTATATGCGTATATGTGCATCGCCATATGAGTACAATATGTATTATATGTGTATAATTTATGTACAGAGTGTTTCAAAATTCGCGACTTAAAATATTTAAAAAAATAGTAAGATAGTTTTTGGAAAATTAAGTAAACAAACTATTTGTAAATTTTAAATAATAGTTTCTGAGATATATAAAGATTTAAATATAATCACAGACTACGTGTAGATAATAATCAATGAATATCAATGAACATGCTGAACCACCATCAACTCAGTACCACTCATTAATACTATCACACGCAATTCATGATCAGATGATCTATCTAAACGTAGTCTGTAATTGATCATTTGAATCATTATTATTATCTCAAAAATTACTACATAAATAAAAATTTACGGATAACTTTTGTACTTAATTTTTCAAGAACTTGCTATATTTTAAATCATCCTATATACACAAGGTGGTCCATTTACTTGAAATTGTTCCACTTTTTTCTGAAATATTTTTTTCATCAAAAACAAGTGAAATATTCAAGATTTTCAAATTAAGTGGACCATCTTGTACATATATTTTTTATGAGTATATGTATATACATATATATATATATATGTATATACATCATATAGTATACATATATATGTGTGTGTATATGTATACAAACATACCTATACTAATGCGCACGTATGTTCGCACGCATAGTTCGCGAATGTGTATTATGCACATCAACGGAGAGCGCATCAAGGGAAAACAGATCGCGTACATACATTTCTACATACATAGAGACATATATATATATATATATATACACACATACACATACATATACGTATATATGTATACACACACATATATATATATATATACACATTATACAGATATACACATATATATGAATCCAGATATGTATATATATATAAATGCGAAAAGCATATATATATACACACACACACACACACACACACCAAGCCGCTAGATATATATAGACTTGTACATAGCAGAGAGCATAGGCAGGCTGGTTGCGGATAATTCAGGCAATCAGCGTAATGTTGCGGCAGTGAGGACCCTCCAGCCCTCACTACGTATATAATACGATACCTACCTACCCGCCCCGGACCAAACGGTGCGGCAGCAGCGGTGGCAAGCTTCTAGATACGTAACTGTGGAACCCGAGTATATACGCGGCCCCATCGGCCGGCTATCTTGCTTTCTGTATACGCAACTACGAGAGTTAGGTAATAGCCTACTCGTGCCTATGGAGTTCTCTACCGGGTGATCTGATGCGAAGACACTGCGACCGAATTACGAGACTCGACTTCCGGGATTTGCATTCTATTCTGATAGAACGGCGGCTCTTTCCAATCAGACTGATTACGCGCGAAAGCCGCAAGTTTCAGGTTTTTTGGAATCATTTCTGATAACTCGCGAAATAATACAGATTATGGATTACGCTATCGCATAGTGATATCAAGTGCCGAGATATTTGATATTGGATTTTTCGTTGATTATGAGAAAATTGCAAATGTACAGTTAGAAAATTTGTGTTTAACACATTTTACACGTTCCAAACGATTCTTTCAAATTTTTGTGTTAATTTTAAATGAATATAAAGTAAAAAGTAACACAAATATTATGTTAAAAATTAACAGAAAAAACGTGACATTGACACAATTTGTAAGGGATTATACTTTTTCGTTTAAATTAACATTTATGAATATGTTAAATTATGTTTAAATATATTAAATTAACACATACATTTTATTTATTTTTTTTTTAACTTACATAAAAAAACATAAAACACTTACATAAAAATTTTTGTATTAGTTATTCACATGTATAAATTGTGTTATTTTAACACTAAGAAATGTTGAGAATATTCATTTAACACAAAATATTCAAATAATACTATCACATTATATTAAATTAACATTCAGATATGTTAAACATTCAACACAAAATTTTTAACAAGAACTTGAGTGGACCATTTCTAACACAAATACAAAATGTTTTTTTTTACTATGTACCTACTAACATGTGTGAATTGGATCATGTTTATACATAAATCGAAATGAATGCAACGCTTGTGGCGTATAGTTGGCACAACAACACACGTCATCATAGCGAGATTGTTTCGAATCGCCTAGCTTAGTGGATCAAGGATAGACCTCGAATGACAATGCATCGAGTACTCTTGAAATGTCCCGAAATGCAGGATCCACTCTCCCTCTCGCATTTCCCTGTCTGTTTCACGCTCGTGTGTGTCTCGCTCTCTTGTCCATCTTTTTCCCCTTTCCCTGTCCTGATTTATTGATTGATGATAATTTGCCATTTTAATTTTAGATATTTATTAGCAATATACCGCCGTTATCGATTACATTACACACATACACACACACACACACACACACATATATATATATATATATATACACCTCATTATATTATTTTTTAAATGTGTTCTAATATAGAAATCAAATACAGATTATTGTCCAATGCAGTTTAATTTTGATTCTCAGTTCAAATTCTTCATCTTTAATTCTTTTCTAATTCTAAGAAAAGAATTAAAGACGAATTATGTGATTGAAGTTTGAAGTAAAGAGTTCAAGAAAATTAAATTCATTTTACTCAAAATTGATGTTCAAATTGATCACGTCTTAGTGTTCGACAATTTAAATCATTAATGTAAAAAAATTTAAAAGAAAATAATATTTATTAGAAAACGAATGACTAACTTTTGGTTTTCTTCTTACAATCTAACTTTATTTTATTGTTTTAAATGAATTCATAGTAGGATTTAGTTATAAACTAATAACTAATTTATACCCTCGAAAGATTCGAATTATTTAAGATTCGAGCAAAAATTGAATTGCTCGAATTATTTGATTATCGAAAAAATTAGAATAGTAGTTAAATGAGTACTAATTTGGCATTTAATATGATATAGAAATAAAAAAAGATGGAAACTAAAGTCTAGATTGTGCCGATTATATCAGATTTCACAGATTATTCGCTCGTTCGAAGTTCATCAAGATTACGAAAGTTACCTTGCTAATTATCTTATTGAATTCTGTGATAAGATTAGTTTAATACTCTAACAAAAATGCGCTACTTTAATTCTATTCTGAGATGATCTAAATAATTACACAGAATAATAGTTAATAAAGTTTAAATAAAAGCTTCAAAAAGTTAATGTTTTTCTATTAATATTTTATATGTATATTGATTTAAGTATTCCATATTAATACATTTGAGACTTCCATACTTGGGTATTTTTTTTAAAAAAGTTACATGATTTACGGATTATCTCCATATTTTAAATAACAAAATTACAACATTTATCGATATATCATACGGAGATAACCATTAATCGCGTAAATTTCATACATTATTATAATCATTAATTATTGTATAATCTGGCATATAAGATGCATATTATTATTTATTAAATATTTATTATTATTTATTACTTGATTAAATCAGTCAAGGATCTGTGGGATGTTATTATCTGTATCATTGATGAGATGTTATTATCTATCCGAATTTTACGAAATTAGTGATATTTATCTACCGATCAATAAACTGACTGATCCGTTGAACGACATTCCTCGCGTATCTCATTGTTGGTTTGCCAATCCCACTTCCTCAAAGTACGATAAAATCCCTCGCTCTGTATATTCTTCGCCTCTCCTCCCTCCCCTTCTTGTGCAGAACAGGAAGCTCTGGCATTTCATCCTTTCAACAGACTTTCCAGAAATCGGATAGGTTAGACTTATGCGAAGAACTATGGTTGATGTCTCAAGTATCGCCTATAATGTTGCCATAAGAAATTGAAAGACATCAATGTTTTTAATAATATTAAGGTGTCATTAAAATTTTTAAGCATTATGTGCGAAGTAAGAAAAAATAATATTCAGTGGAAAATGCATGCCACCCAAATCAATATATCATGGATGTTATACTTGATTACTCTGTAACTTATTCCTAGTTAAGTATAATGGAGTCGAAAATTAAAATAAATGATGCTCGTTTTAAAGACGGTACTCTACAATTTTTGTCTTACGAACTTGGAGGAATTTACACGGAGTAAGCTATATAAAAGCAAGCTATATAAAGGAATCAGTACATAGTGGAATTTTAATTTCGTTTAACGTCATGTGATGTTTATCTCAGCGGATATTTTTTGATATGAAGTGCTAACAAAGAGATATTTAATGATAAGAATCGAAAAAGATTGTGACAACGACAAATATATTATAAAAGTGCTAACAATTTTGAATAAGAGTGATTTCTAAAATATTTTACTTGTATTATTTTATCAGTTAAACGGGCGTCACTTAGAAGCTAACAGTTTCGAATAACGAAACCACATTTTCGCTGAAGAAGAAATCTTCGCGATAAGTCACTACCAGTGTAACTTTGGAAATCAAAGAAGAATTTAAACACTCGTGGCGCTTAATTTTTCCTTCTGCCGCGACTTTATCGCGGTCGGAAATCTCCCACTTTCTCTCTCCCCCTCCCCCTTCCCCTCCCCCTTTTCCTCGCTAATTTCCTCGAGCGGAATCGGGAGGAATAAGCGATCTGCACGCTGATAGCCAGAAACTCGCAAGGAAAAGTTTCGCGTCTCCGTTCTTCGTGGTTCCTTTTTTTGGGTATTCAGCGGAAGTCGCGGGTTTCGCGCTCCTCTTCTTTCTCTCGCCTTTTCTCATTCGCGGTTGACGATTTCTTTCGGGACGCCCGACCGCGCGGAGGACTATCTTCAAAGGACCCAAAATTACTTTCTGGATAAGCTGGATTAGGATTTGCACCGCGTCCCAGATTAGACCCACGATGTACTCACGGCCTGATTCCTCCAGGATCTGTTTCCCGCGGCGTGGAAAGTTTTATTTGTCCGACAGGAATAGTTCGCGTCGGACGAGAATTGTAGAATATTTTCCATGTATAATAACTCATAATTATCCGAAATTTATTCGCGAAAATTGCTCACGTAATTAATAACTGACTTTGGCAACTGTATCTTTTATTCTTTATTTTTCATGATTATGTACTCTGAGAAACCCATTTAGTTGAATCAATGAATTTCTTGTTTGGATATGGGCAAATAAATTCTTGATTGATGCAACAAAATAATTGAGTTGAAACAAAACATTTGGTTATTGTAATGTTTTACTTGTTTCTGATAAACATTAACATCCGATAAAGTTGTTTATCAGAAATAAAGTTTGTTCAAATAAGAAATTAATTGATTCAACTAAATGGGTTTCACGGTGTATAGTTTATACGTATACGTGCATGTAATTGATTTGGCATTTTTTTTTAACAGCACGTCACTTTGTTAAGCGCGTCGAAAGTCTCGTTTTCGCTTGTTCTTGTGGCCTTTCTCTTTTCCCAACTTTTTGGGACGCTCCTTTCAACGAATCTGGCACGCACAGTTGCGAGATCCGAAGTCGCATTGGTAGGCAGAGCGTGGGACGAACTTTAAGAGGGTTGCTTTTGTTGAGACGTTCGCTACCCTTTAAACCGCCTCCTATCCTTACTCTCCCTTCGTTTCTCCATCCTGCCTCTTCGTGTCCCTCGCCGTTTCGTCCCGCCCTCGCGCAGGACTTTTCTCTCTCTATCCTCCTCTTTCCTTTGCACCCTTGGGAAACCGGCTCTCTCTCTCACTTCCCCCCTGTCCCTCTTTGCCTCCCTCACCGATGGGTGAGTTCTCGCCGCCGTCTTCTCCTCTGCTTTTCTCGACGAAACCCGATGGCGAAACCTAGGCGACCAGATTAGAAGGGGCTGAAACCCGCGCGCGTCGACGGCGGGACTTTCGTGATTTCCACTCAGGATTCGTATCTCGCGCGCGTACAACGTACCCTCTCGACCGCTGCTACTTCGGGGAAACAATGGCGGAGGTGAAGGCGGAAAGCGTACCTACAGAGCGATGGAAGACTGATCGAACTCGAAATGGCCGGCCACGAGAGAGCCGGCATTTACCCTGGAAGTGTAGCAACGTAAAACTCACGCTCGACGAGTTTCAAAGTACAATTGAACGAAAAAGAAAAGGAATAGGAAGAGAAGGGAACATGTTAGTCCGCGAGACGTTAGTTTTTTAATGAAATGTGTGTCGAGCGTGTGTGAAAATTGCGGGATCCGTTTAAATTCAATGTAACGACGAAGCTGGAACATGTATAACAAGTTTGCGGAATTCGCTTCTCTCTCTCTCTCTCTCTCTCCTTTCGAGCACTATGTTTTTACAGCACAGCATGAATTTTACGTTCAAGTTGTACGATAAAAAATGCAGGACGGATTTGTTTGTCGGCAGTTTTTTTTCTCGTCGACTCTCCTGTTTCGGAATTCTCCTGATTATTTTACGTGAAAACCTGTCAAGCTAGCCACCAAAATATTTTTTCGTTCTATTTTACTTTTCCATATTTTCTTTTTTAATGTATGTTATTTTCTTTATCAAAGTCAGAAAAATAAGGCAAATTAGTGAGTATTTATTTAACAACAAAACATGTTGTTGGTTATGTTAGTCTACGTCTTTAATGTGATTACTGCGAGGCCGCATTGTTGTAGACGATAATTAACGGCAATTAAACGAAATGCAACCACGAATACTAGTACTATCGAAACTCAACGACAAGCTCGTGGCTGACGATGTGAGTGCTTGGCGCTTTTAACGAAATGGCACAATGGAGAGGGTTGCCGCGGTCAGCACGTTTTTTGACAATATTTTGCGTAATTGAGCAGCGGCAATAAATTTCGGTTGAATTATGCCCGCGCGAGGAAAATAACTGAAAACTGTCCAACTGTTCCCATCCATTATTTACATCGTTTAGCAAATTTTACTGCTCCCGGGTGGTGTTGGCCGCGCCATGCCAGATATTTTCTCTCTCACCGTCGCTGTATCCGTATTGTGTGCGTGTCTGTGTACGGCGTGTATAATTGTGTGGTGTACGGCGTGTATAATTGTGTGACGTGCGTACGCGAAAATACAGTCGGCCATTTATTCGCGCGTACAGCGACCAGGGGGACGAGAGGCACGAACGAACGAACGAACGAACGAACGAATTTACGATTTCATCGAATTCCCTCGTTAATCGCCGGTATATGCATTTCCGGACTTTACGGCCGACCGAATTCTCTCGCTAACACCCCGACGAGATTTAATGAGACACCCGGTAGAACTATCGTATCTCCTTCATTCTCTCCATAATCTGCGCCGATTTTATACGATCGGAGCTTATTATTTCCCTAAGAAAATAGAGATAAATGAGATAGGGAGGGCGTCGGGAATACAATAAGGAAAAGCGATTAATCCGCAAGACGCGTCGAGAGACGACAAGACTCCAGTTACTCGAGTGTTGAATAAATTAGATCAATCAGTAGTACTTGGAAACGATTGAATGACGTAAATTAAAACATGGAATCGTTATGTAACAAAGAATGGTTCGTAAAATATTTTCTGGATGCGTTTGACATTCCGGATAACGTGACATTTAATGTCACGCGCGACGAAGATTTATTAGCAACCGATTACGGAGGATCAATGACGTACTAAATTGCACGGAACAAATCTGATAAGTGAGTAGCGGAAAAAATCCAAAAATCGCTAATGACATTTATGTAACATACTTTTCTGTTATGATTTTTGTCCATGTCAAAAAATTTGCTGAAATATAGTTCCGTCAAACCCTTTCGGAACTTTCTAAAAGTTCCAACTCTCGTTACGCGCCCGAACTTTTCCCTCTTTTTTTTTCTCTCTCTCTCTCTCTCCATAAGAACCGCTTCCCGTGAGAATATTCATGAACTCTTGCGGTTTCTATATCGCATTGTCCTGGAAACAAATCTCCACGCGAAACAATATTCATTGTTGGGCTGCGCAAAGTAACATGCGCGTGCCAGTGTCGTATTAATATTGGCGCGGCGTGAACAACAGTATGATTTTTCACGGGGTGGAAACACTCATGGGTTAATAAAGTGACTCGATCGGCGTTGCAATGAACAGAGTCGCGCGGCAGCTTGTATCTCGCATAGTTGGATAGGTATTTATCAAACAATAGCCAGATACCCCTCGAACTAGCTGCGGGTCGAGCCGTTAACCAAACATATGTACTGCAATCAGATTTCGTCGATTGTGCTATAGTTAAATTGGATAGTTTCGATCGGTAATTTAAGTTGCCAAATCGACATTGAACTCGAAACGTTGAGTTTATTCTGACACTTTTTTCCTTATTCACATAACATATCTTAAAATCATCGTATTTAATTGATCGTAATTAAGCATGCTAATTCACTGACGAATATTAACTCTTAAATGCCTTTTTGGTTTGGCATATCAAGTTTTTCTTTTTTCATTGCTTATAATTTTTATATTGATAAAGATACATATATTTGCCTGATAACGTTGTCTCTTAATATTTGGCGTTTCAAATAAAAAAATTGTTTACGATATATTTATTTTTATAAAAGTTCTAAATAATTGAATTGGATATGCTATATCAAAATGTTATTCTCGTAGTGTATTTATGAGTTTATTGCCCTTCTTCATATTTTATATTTCACGGTAAATCAAATTTTAGGATTATTGCAAAACGCAATTATTTATAATTTGAATAACATTTGAATAGTATTCGAAATATAATGATTATTTCAATTTATTTCTCTTTTCCTACATAAAGCAGACCTTACACGTGGAACGCGTTAACGTATTGATCTTGCCGGAAATTATACGCTTCGTCGCCATACTACGTATACTATATTACTTACTACGTTGGTTTGTTTAATGCTTTCTTGTGTATAAAGTAGGCCGTACCGTATCGCGAACACGTGGATTATATTAACGGATCGATTCAGCGAGTGACCTTGCATCCGGATACTGTGCTGTCTCAGCGATATCCGGTAGCTTACGTCTCGGTGATCACCGTGGCCGTCCGCCATTTCATTGTGTCGACGTTGTCGCTTCGTTCTATCAGTCTGTGTAATCAAGCAGGTAAATATTCGAAATATGCTTGGTTAGTACGTGACATTCTCCGTCGTTTGTCTGCTATTTTGAAGAGAGGTACTTTCACTTCAGCGGACAATTTAAGAAATTATTTCTATTGTTGTTTGTCTGTATCCATTGTTGATTGCTGTCACTTACTGCATTTGAAATATCGTTTTGAATAACAATGAGATTTTTAGACACCTTGATGTTTATACCAATATATGATAATTTATTAAAACCTAATAATTTAATTTAAATATTTAAATCTTAACCTATGTAAATGTTTGCTATAGAATGTTCGGTCTCATAGTTTTTTTTCTTAGTTTACAGTCATCAGAAACGAATAATTATGTTATCAGGAATCGTGCGTAATAAAACATTTAAATAAAACATTTTGTGAAAATGACAGAAAACAAAAAATCTATTAAATAGCGTGTCGCAAAATTATTCGCCAGCAGCTTTTTAAATTAGCGACGTGAACATACGATCACGCGACGCGTGATCATTCGATCGGCCGATTCCGACATCGGCAATGTGGCCCCCGCGGTCATCCGCCATTTCATTGTACCGAAATGGCCGCAGCGTTATCAGCCGACGTAATCAGGCAGGCAGGTATATATACACATGGAACGTGGCGATATACGCGTATTATGCGTGCGTATGTGCACGCGCGCGTGCATGCGTGCTTGCATACGTACGTGCGTGCGTGCGTGCGTACCTGCTGCGTGCGGATCTGTGCGTGTCGAGATAGAAACGAGGAAGCTATAGGAAGAAGCGAGTGGGAGAGTGAGCAGCGGAGAGGGATAAGGAGAGAGATAGAGGAGGAAAGCGAGAGAAACAGAGAAAGAGGGTGAGAGAGAGAGAGAGAGAGAGAGAGAGAAGTAGCCCTCCGATTGGTCCACGCTAGGACCCCAACCTCCGGCACGCACGTAACACAGCCAGATCGATACGCACTGCCCAAGTCACCGTCCCTCTTCGTCTTTCTCTTTCTACTCTGTTCTCTCTCGTTTCTCTCTTTCTCTCATTTTCCTCGTCCCTCTTCTTCTCGGTTTCTTCTCCATCTCCATTCCACTCATATTCTCTCTTCTCTGACTTCCTCCTTCATACCTTGCTCCTCTTCTTCTAACCCATTTCTTCTTCTATCTTGCTCAGGCAGGCCGTGATTGCCTCTCTGTCTTACTACAGTTTGCATTCTAAATTCATTCCTCTCTCGTAACCTCGCTCATTCCAGCCACGCTCATGAACAACCATCTACAACGTACTCTAACGATAACTGCCCTCTGTCATTCGAACTTCAGTCTTCCTAATATCTCGTGTCTCTTAAAATCTATTGAGATGATAAGACTCACGAAATTACGGCACGATTTCAAGTATATGCAACTTATAATTCCATATATTTTTTTCAGTGTTTAAACTGTCTTGAGTGAAAACATTAATTTGATTATTTTATTATATAATTGAAACTTTCACGACTCTTAACTCTCACATTCTTAATATTTTTTTTAAAGCTTTTTCTTTTCTATTGATCCATACGGCTTCACCCGCCGTCTCACCCACGTCGATTTCATCCCTCGAGTTTCTCGAGGCGATCTACAGATTCAGCGTGAACGCCTCAAAGAACCTCGTTCCTTCCCAGCGAAAGTGAAGCTACGACCGTCTTCGCGTGTAATCCGACAAAACGTCTAGTCCGCAGAGTATCCGCGACTTCTCACGGGGATTTGTGGGTCTCCTCTTCTCGCGGTCATTTTTCAACGATCGCGCGCAAGCAACCGGGCGCACTCGTCGTGAGCCGTAATCCAATTAAAGAAAAGCCCGGCGCGGCGATTGTGTCGCCTAATCGACGAACAAGGCGCCGCGTTATTACCCGCCCCTTCGCCGCGGGGCACAATGCTTCCTGGCGGATCGGCGAACAATGGACGAGCGGCGAATGGATACGTACGCAGCGCGTACTAGTAATGAGGGAGCCCGATCAACGGTAATACCGGGTGTCCGCGCGCAAAAGCGCGGTGACTTCTTGTTTCCGCGACAACAATCTTCCCGCATTCCCGGTTCGTGTCGGGCTTATTCCGCCCGCTATTTCCCCTCGTTTTCTCTTTATTGTCTTGTTCATAGATCCGAACATTGTTAGAGTCCAATAGACTACGCAATGATACATGATTACCGGATCGTTAGACGCATTCGTCGGCGATTAATCTCTTCCCTCGCTTTTTCTTTCTCTTCATATCTCTGCCGCCTCCTTTCCAGTCCCAACTCCTCCGCTTCGACAGTTAACCAACTGCAGGACCGCGAACTGCGTGAGAATCTCCTCATCGACCGTACATAGTGCTCCAATAAAGCATTATCGCGTCCGATTCTGACAGAGAAAGGGAGGGGAACTGCGCGCGATCTTTCGTTTGTGAGAATCAGCGGCCTTGACTTCTGATCCTCGGGGAAATTGGAGATTGTACGGGTCCGTAGGGTGCAACTAACGGCGTGCAACAGGCATCGGTAATCGGGCAGGACCCCATCGTGTTTACGGGGACGTCGAACTCGACGGGAGATACGATTAGTTGTTGTTCAGTTTCCGATAATCCGACAAGTCATTTTCTTAATTCTCGAATACGGGAAAGGATGGACGGTGATATTTGCCTGACATCTATTCTTTATCTCAGAATAGTTGTTTTGTAGTTTTCAACAGCAGGAGAATATAAGATTGTTTAACGTTTACGTGAAGCAAGCGTAATACGTGTTTTTCGTATGAGCTCTCAGGAGAGGAACGGATGAAATAATATTCTGCGTCAAACGCGGTACCTGTTTATGAAGTAACGCTTGCCTAACTCGTGCGGGGAGCAATGGTGCCCATTGCGGTGAAATAATTGACGCCAACGCCTGACAGTCTTTATCGGATGTGACACGTTAGTTTAAATAGATAGAATTTTGTGTCGAGAGGTCGAACTGTCCTCGGAATAGCTTCGATGATGAAGAGTGGTGCGAATAAAAAGTAAATATAGGCAACAAAGAGTAGAAATGCTGATAACGAATGGCGCTATGACGAGAGTTACCGAATAAGGTGGAACTTGCGTGTACCCTCCGAATTATTCTATCAATCATACGATTTTTTATGATATATCAATTAAATATCGTCCTGGATAAATCGGTGGCGACTCTAAAAAAAGATTACTGCGACAGTAAGCTCGCCTGAAATTCTAAACGTTGATATGTATAAAGTGCATTATTATCAGATTGTTTCAGCTTTAATAGTTCGCAACAAAAGTTACAATGATATACTTCAATCATTTCTAATTTTTCACACATTCAAAACCAGTGTATCTTCTTTTCCATAATATTTTAAGTAGAAATAAATTTACGAAGCAAATCGTGGACGACAAAGTTGCGACACGGATGAGAGATGATGAGCGAGAAGTACAAAATGGAGGGGAAAAAAATGGATAACCCTCCCTCGTATAACTGGATAAATCGTCGGTTTGTCGCTCGCCCGGGTTCTCAGTTACTTTTTACTCGATGTCGCTACCCTTCGCGTGGCGGTGCGATGATGTATGTGGCACGTGATTTATATCTTCTGCGAGGATATATTAAATGAGAGGAAAGGCGGACGAAGTGACTTATGCATATGATACTTATAGTCAAGATTCGTTTTGATCTTGCGCGGATTTATCTCAGCAGATGTCATTTGTAACGTCGTTACCACGACATTTTGTTCAACTTATTTATAATCATGACAGTCTATCTGATTTTGAAAATCAGTATCTTATCCTAAAAGTCGAATAAAAACATTTTTTGGTGTACCACGTTAGAAAAGAAGTTTTATGTCGTATACATATGTATAAATTTTTAATGCAAAAATGAAAATAAGAGGAACAATATCCAGTGGTCTTGATTTTAACAAATATTGTCAAGGTCATGACATTGAACAGTATTCAAAAGGTTTTAGTCATCGTTTGGGCACCTTGAGTGATGCTAATGCCGGTGATAACTTTCAAACCTTATAACTCAAAAAATATTTCGTCATAGTATTTTGGAAAGATCTCGAGGTGTATTACGAGAACATGTATGAAAAATGGGGAGTTCTATTTAAAATTCAAAGTTATCCTTATCCTGATCTTGACAAGGCCACCAAAGTTGAACTAATAATACTATGTTATGTCCCTTCGAAGTCACAAAACTTTTGTCTAAAATGCAAATTTTTCTCTAAAATGCAAGAGATATTTCAGATGATCAATTAAAATGGGACACTCTGTGTATACATATATATAAAATATAACTCGAGATTTCTTTTTAAAAGTGTACCTTATATCTATATAATTTTATCAGCACAAGAAATATAAAAAAAGATAATGCTCGTTTATTTATCTGACGTTCTATTCCCTTAAAAATCTAGAAAACCATGTGGGGAAACCGTGCGTCCCCATTTCCGTATCACGCATGATATCATCGTAGGAAATGTGGATTTTAGCTGAGAACTGACGCATATGATTTTGTAGATGGGTTACTAAAAACGAGCGTAACTGTATTACGTTATTCTTATATCCACGATGAAATCATCAGCAATACATAATATTTTTTATCATGCAAGTTTAATTATAATTAAGTACTTTTATACAATTTATTAGATAATTCGTTTTATCTTTTTCGTAAAATTTTATTATTCTTAACACCGTGGTATTTAAAAAATACTGCGTTTCAGAGGAAAAAAAACAAGTATATTTTTTAAACGCTAGGCTAATACAGAGAATCACTACAGCGTTTTCTCACTTTGACATATTTTGCAGTGCGTCTCCAAGCGCATAATTAGCATGAGAATAATGGTGCGCCAGCTCTCTTAATCAAACTTTTTAAATAGGATTCTCCTTTTACTTCGTTCTTATGGTTAAGGGGAAACTCGACCTGCCGGTTCTTTTTTTTTAATATGAAATGCTAATCAGCTCGCATATCGTTGCCTTATCCAGCCCGACGTTTTTCCGCGAGAAAGTTCGTGACTGCTACCGAAAACTACGGTTTAATATTAATCCGACGTTAAATTTGAATTTCGATGAGACCAGAACGTCGATTTCGCTGCCGGACTAATAATACCATCTCCGGTAATTTAAATGCACTCCCCAAATTCAAAATTCGCAAAATTATACGGCAATATCCATGCAGCAATTTAAATCGAAGGTTTGAAATTAAATGTAATTAATTATCACAATGAATAGTAACTATTCAAGCATTATGTTCCAAGTTTATTTAATTATAGATAACTATTTTATGTAAAATACAAGAAATTATATAAAAATAAATCCATTTTAAGAAAGAATGACGATTCGAACATTTCACAACCAGTCAACCAGTTGTAGGTTGACATTAATGAATCTACGTGACCGACATGCGTCCAAGGAGAGACGACAAATTAGCGTCTTTCGTCACTGGCGTTCGTCGCAATTCGCGCCGTTGAAGTCGTGCATATGTATGTATTTCCGAACGTCCTCCGCGACCACGAAGTTGGAGTTCCTATCTCGCGTTCTCGCTTATTATCGCGATCGAATATTCCGTCAACGATGCGTCTTTTGTCGGTCTCGATGGAAGAAGAGTAAGCGGAGAGGAGGGAAAGACGAGAAGAAGAAAGACGAAGACGGAGGAAAAGACACGGAGGTGGCGGTGATGCATGAAGAAGAGGAAAACGAAGAAGTGGATGAGGCGAGACGGCGAAGAGGCGAGAGGAGGCCCAGGACGCCGACGATGCGTCGTCGTTACGCGACGGAATATCATTATCCAGATAATGGGCCGGCAATTAGCTCGACGGCGTGCATAAATCTTCGCGTGAAAGGACAGGATACCCGGTATTTAAATAAATAAGTAGCCTCATTGTCCGGCCACGGGCGTCATCGGGTCACGGTGGAAGCGTGAAGAAGGAAAAAAATGCTAATCAGTCCGAAAACTCCGCGCCACAACGCGGTGTGTGACAGACGTGGCGAGAAGAAGGATGAACCTACTTCAGTTAGGTAAGAAGGACGAGGCAGAGAGGTGAGTCCGCTCTTTCATAATACACGGAGGTGAGAAAAGAAAAAAAAAAAAGAAACTTGTAGGGAAGCCCGGAAATTTAAGCAGCGTAACTGCTCAGACAGATAGAGGCATCGAGAGTCTTCTTTCGCTGTCTGGCAATTAACTGGGACAAGTTTCACACGAAAATCTTCGTGTGTCTCTCACAGCACGATTATAAGTACAAGAGTAGAGTACTTACAATTAGACTCAATATACTCAAAATATATTATACGTGATAGAGTGCTTGTTTTTTTAAGAAAAAAATGCATCAGGTAAAGGAATGCTTTCAACAAAATTAATCTTATCGTAACATTCGTTATTCCGCATCGGATTGTACAAACATGACGGTCTGTCGGCTTATTAAATTTTTCCGTGTATACTCCGTAATCTGCGACTTATAACTATGATTTCTCACATCTTTTGCACCCCCTGTTACCCCCCTCCCCTCCTCCCCTTCGCTATCCCATCCTTTCCCTGCTGTTCTATGAGAAAGGGATAGGGCGGGAAGTTAACCGCAGTGGACGCGTGGCTACGCATCAGCCGTCCACCCTCGTGGTGTCTCCTGCCTCGATGGATCACCCCTCGCCGGATCGGCGCATCGCGCATCGAGGGCGCAACGAGGATGATGTGCAATCTATCGAAAGATATTCATGGGGCTGGCCGTTGGCCCCCGTGCTCACGTCCCCGTCAGCCATAACCGTCGCGTCACGAATGTCTTATTGATTGCACCCCTGCGAACAGAGACGGACAGACGCGGAGGCAGAAAGAGAGAGGGTGTCGGAGTTGTGATGAGGGATGACTGGGACACGTAGCGGGGAGGGGGGGGGGGGGGGGGGGAGTAGGAGGGAGAGAGGACAGTTGTGGCGGAGGGGTATGGACGCTACATCAAACCGACCGGCTTGAAATAATGCGGGAGGAAGGGGATGTAGCGTCCGGAAGCGACGAATATGCGTTTTGGATCACCGGCGGATATCCACGGGAGGAGGGTTGTCACGTTGTTTGTCACTTGGTTCGTTTCTTTTCGCTCTTAAACGCGCCGTGACTTCAGCGAATGAAACTTACATTTGATACGCTATTTGATGTATGATAAAGGCAAGATCATTTAGATTCTACATTCTATCATATCACGATGTCCCTAAATCGGTCAGATCGATAAATATGGCATAGATATTCTGTAAAATTTTTGGTGAACGATTCTCTTCGCCGTGGGAGATTTCTGTTTAGCAAAAATTAAACAGTTGCCGTCCTAGATCTCTTGTTCACTGACAGAATTTGCTCGTTATGGCGGTCTATTGTCTTCGGTGTTTCGATGGTGAACTGACCGCGGCTTGATTTCTCCCTCTATGGTCCCGGCTCGTCGTACACCGGTAATTGTATACATAGGTGACACGGTCAGATTATTGAATGAACGCTTTTGTGGGCTCGCCATGACCACACCATGAGACAGAGTGCCACAAGCGGTGGAACGGTCGGTAGAGAGTCATGGGACCATGACTGCACGAGAGAGGCGACCGTGGCATTCGATGTACTCATACCGCGTCTCATTGTGCCCCACTTGACTTTGTTGTCGGGCCCCTTTGTGCCCGTTCCGTTCTCTATCTGCCTTGCTCTCTTCTCTCTATCGCTCATACCTCGTTTTACCGCATTTCTGCACCAGTCGCGCGCACTTACACTTACTCTTCGGCGAGCGTGTTTCTACACCGTGTTAATTATTTGTTTTGTTCACCATAATCACTACAAGAGATCTCGTAAGCTTGTCCGTCCAAGAATCACCGATTTGCAGACCTGACTTTGTAAAAATGAAGCTATGGAACAGCTGACTATACTCAGTGCGCACTATTTAATTACTTATAATATTTTTTCTATAATTTTTTTAAAAGCATAAGGAATCTTATACTATATCAAGATACAATTACGCAGAGATTAGAGATAATTTCAAAAATCTGTACTGATTATCTTATACTTTGCTTTACCGATTCAGCAAAATCCAAATATAAGTAAAAAAAATTCCAAATTGTTGAAAAATTCCAATATGTAAACGATCTGACTGAAATGAGAAATTTAGATTATTTTCATTATACAAATTATAAGAAGAAAGATATGAAGACAGGACAAGATATGTTAACAGAGATAGAAATATTGATGAAGATTATTAATTCTATCTACGTCATCGAACAGAAGTAGCCCTATGCGATCGTCTTACAGGGGTTGCGGAACGTAACCGCGTTGCTAATCCGGCGCATAGTTTATACGTCATTAAACCTCGCTCGAGGGTGCCCGTGTGAGGAGCGGGAGGGTGGCACGCGTGGAATTCGCGGACGTCACGACGTATATTGCCGCCTGCAGCTATATGTATGTGTATGGCTTTTCTACGATAGCGGGGGTTGGACGTGGCGACTCGTTGGTGATGCTCGACCGTGGCAACCCTCGAGGGAGAGCTGTCACGTCGAATCATCCCCCGGAGATATGACAACGGCCTTCTACGGCCAGAGGGTGATGTCGTCGTCATTGGCGGCGGCGGTCGACCCCGAAATCGAGATTAAATATCTGCCCATTGCAACCATGTCTCGTTCCTTCATCCCTTATAACGCGAAGCAACACTCGAACGAAGACTTTTAAGGGTGCGCGAAATGTGGTTTATTGAAAAAGAGTATGATAATGGAAAAGTATCTTCGATGATAGGAATGTACCCACGAAGAATAAAAAAAAAAACTTTTTTAACAATATAAATAATGTTCACAAGTTCTTGTGCCTCTTAGAGTAACTCTCAACTCTTAACTTTTATAATTCAATTAAAGATCGCAACATTTCAACTTTTTATAATTTAAAAATTATTATATTTTGGTTGAAACAATCAATTGCAAATTATTCTAGAATCTGTCATTTAATCCTCTAATCCGGGTATAAGGAGTGACGCATGCTAATGTATAACAAGTATAATTTATTATTACGTTATAATACCTCGCACCTGATGTTTCCACATCGTTTCATCGGCGCCAACAGTGGGGGATGGTCTCGGTATTTTGTGAGGACGGGAGGTAAGAGGAGGAAGAACGCTCATAGACGGAAGGTAGGACGGGAGGATGGGAGACTGAGCGAGGAAGACCGTGCAAAGGGCATCATTCTAATTGCCCCGGACTTCCTTTCATCCCCTTTGTGTGACCCTGGGGCGCGCTTCCTCGTCTACTCCTCTCCCCTCCCGGGCATCTCCCACCGCCTCATCTTTCCCCCGTGCCGGCAGCTCTAAGTCATTTCTGCGATTAATTTTTCCTTCCAATTTGCACGCGGCAGTAATTAAGGGGTTGGGGCGCGGTACATCATCCGGCGCTTCCACCGATGTCGGGGCCAGGGGGTTGGTTTTAGTGCTCGTGGTCCGGACTCCTTCGAAACAATGGCGAGTATCTTGAGTGCCGGGTTCGCGTTCCGAAGTGGGGCTCGTGAAATTTCAACGAATAAGGCGAGTGCGATACTAACGTCTATTTTCTCCTCACTGTTATCATGCTTCTTATCATGCTTATAAAAATGCGTTATTATCCTTTATAAGTAAGAACCAGAAACATTCTATGTTTAACGATTTCCCATGATATTCAAAATCATTCGAATAATTCGGATAATTTATGTATCTTCATTTTTATCTTTAAGTGTAAGGTGAACTTCTATTAAGACCCACTATTAAGACTAATCTCACTTCAATATATCTTACTCTATATCTTAGCTAAACAAAGATTATTTTTTTTTTATAGAAATACTGCGAGGAATAAGAGAGCTTTTAAGAGCTTTTAAACGATATAATCTTTCAAAATAAATATGTATGTTCATATTTTTTTCATTTCTGTTGTTTTCATTTTTTTTTCTGTTGTCGGCAGAAGAGGAATGCAGAAGAGAAATGAAACATACTTTAGAAATACTCTGTATATTTATAATATTCTAGATTGGTATTTTTATCTAAAATTTTTATGAAATTTAGCTAATTTTTATTTGTTACTTACAAATATTTAGGAAATTACTTTGTTTACTTTGACGTTATTTTTTTGTTACAAGCAAGTATTATTCGCGATAACACATTGGTTCCAGTGTCAAACGAGGTCAACGAGTTTTGGATTGTATAGCGCGAATTCAGCCATGCAGCGGGGGAGAGAAAGAGATAGGATTGACAGAGGATGGTAAAAGGATAGTTAGTCGGCAAATGCGGGAATTGAATCTCTCTCTCTCTCTCTCTCTCTCTCTCTCTCTCTGTCTGTCTCTACTCCTGCGTCTATCTTTCTTCATGTATTCGTTCGATCGTCCGGTCTATCGGACGGCTGGCTGGCTCCGGCTGAGTTTGCTGCATCGAAACATGTAACTCCACAGGAGGAGGGCAATAATAGATCCCACAATGCCACGCGAGCTTTTCAGGATCCGTCCCGGGTTAGCGCGAGTGGAAGGATGATACTGGGGTGGCTGCTTGCTGCAACGAGCGGCGAGTGCACCTTCCGCCAGCGGGCGGCGGGAAGCGAGGTAGCTCATCAACTAATGGCCCGCACCGGAACCGAACTGCATTCTCGTACGAACTCGTCTGTACTCGCACGGATGCACGTGCAACTGCCGCATTTCTCCGTGCAGTTATGTCGATCGGGCAATCTCGGCACGACTCGCCCCTTCTGAGTTACGTTCACATTTTGTGTCTCAAACGCATAACTTCCTTATCTTCTTGAGTTCATTTTCCAAAAGATAATCGCTTCTTTCTTTTTAGTATTTTTTCGAACGGAATGCTGGCATGGAATTATCGAATTATCAAAAGAATTAAAAGATTATATGTATATGTATAATTTTTTAATTTTTTCCATTTTTATTTTCTGTAAAGTCAATTCGAAGAACTTCTAACTTGTAATGTCGATAATTACGTTATGTTAATGTACAAACAATAAAACAAAGAAAGAGGATTTTTCTTGTCGTCTGTTGTTTTACTACCGATACGTCGATGATATTATCTTAGCCGCTCCTTCTGAAAGTATTTATGATATTTTGGATGTTTTCAATTCATTATATACTAGATTACAGTTCACCATGAAGATAGGTGATGGAAGAATAAGTTATTAGATACGATGTTAATTATCGATGAACGGAATCTCATTTTTGATGTATACCGTAAAGCAACCTTTTCCGGCAGATTTCTTAATTTCCATTCACACCAC
>NW_011627136.1:243408-285687 GCF_000204515.1 Acromyrmex echinatior | reverse complement strand
AATCACTCACAGCGTATTACACAGAAAGAAGAAAGAATTTTTTGTTAAGGAATTTTAAGAATATTGTAAGATTATGTACGAATGTTTAATTTAGAACGACATTTATATTATTGTATTATGGCATTGAAAATGACTCAATTGGAGTTGAAACGTTTGTTTTATTTTATTGTATTTTAATTGTTTTTGTATTAAGTTTGCTTATCTAAATTATAATTTTTTTATATACGTCATTGGCTCTTTGCCCTTCTTTTATACTATATATATATATATATATATACTTCTTTTATACTTTTGAATATAAGTATATTTATGCGTTAGAAAATGAGAAAAAGGTTGAAACTGCGTATAATCACGGTTACCATCTCTCCGATTTTCTGGAGATTCGACTTTTTGGATGAATCTCTGGTTTGGAATTTTGATGGCATGCGAGAAAAATTTGCAATTTTAATGAATTTTTGATAACACACAGACATGATAGCGTCGATTTTTGTCCGATTTTGGAAAGAAAATTTCAGTAGGAGAATAAAAATCCAATAATCTTTTTTTTTTTATTTGTAAAGAAACCATAAGAAAATTGCTAAACAAAGTTGCAATTTTTATTATAATTATTTTCTAATTTTGGCAGCACAGTGAGATCTCTGGCCAATAGGCCTTCAAGGTTTAACGGGACCTACCACGTAGTTAAAAGATGGCAACCGTGTATATAATAAAAGCAGGTTTGGACATGTCGGTGCATGTAAATTTATTATTGGAATAAAGTTTTTAGTTTTTACAATTATAAGCGCCAGTCTGTCCTCACACACTACAAATGAACATCGATAATTTAATTTCAGCAATTTTTTTGAAATTTCCATTTGGAATAAAAGAAATAAAATTTATTTATTTTATAACTTTCTTCCAATTTGCTGACTCTCAAGAGATGAATCGTGGTAACCAGTTCACATTTTAAGTATTATTAGAATTTAGTGGTTAATCTTCATTATCGAATACAGCTTAAACCGAATTCAAATTGTGATTGTGACTTGGACAATTTTTTGTTAGTTGAATTTCTGTTAACTTGACTTGAAGCACAGTTCAATGAAGCGCGTATAATTTTCCTGCATAACGAAATTTCCTTTAATACGACAATGAAATTTGCCTTTAGTTAGATCACTGACAATGAGCTAAATCGCAATTGAAGTTTAAGCTCGATAATATAGATCCACCTTTGTAGAATTAATTGCTGACTAATGTAAAATATTCAATAACATCAGTATTATTTAGATATAAAAAATCCACGGTTCTCATATTAGATCAATCAACGTGATGCAATGCGTGATGAGAAGCACTTCTCATTAATTTAAGACTAGCGAATTATAAGAAGAATGGCTCGCGCGTTCAGACGGAAGGAAACGTTCGCATAAATTCACCCCACTCCGACAGCGCCAAAACCACCCTACAACGGGGATCCATGAATATTGATCAGCTTCGTTCACGTACGAAGTCTCTGCTCGCTTCTTGTCCTCCTATAACATTCAACAATTATATTTTATAGCTTCGTAATGTAACTGTTATTACTGAGATAGTTCGGAAGATTCGGAAAAATTCCGATATAAACGAAATAGCGTTTTACGAATTGAAAAGCTTAACTTCATTTTTTATCGTCGTGTCTTTGCAATGGAAAACAGATAGTCTCATAAGTAAGATTATAAACGTTTCTAATATCTTACGAGATATTCTATCCTAGATTTTTAATGATAAATTAAATTTCTCTTTGCTTGTTTACTTTCGCTTCAACAATCTCTATCATGTACCCTAACTTCCGTATCTAGTAGGAAAATGTTTATCTTTATCTTCCAACAACACAATTATATTTCTAGTGAGTGCAGTTAATGAATCGCTTTGTATCATCATCATCTTATTGCCTTGCGATTTTGCTCAATAATACTTTTAATTAAACTCTTCGTGTATCTTTTTTAAATCAGATAGATGAATTTCTTCTCCGAAGACTGTCAAAAAGGAGAATGAAAGCGGTGACATCGCGACAAAATATCTCTTACTTTCGTCTTTATTTATCATACAGTGCATTCATGTGCGTGTGTGCGTTTAATAAGTATCCTAATTTACCACCCTCGGATTAATATCACAAACGACGCGAATTATTATAGCTACAAGTCATTGTTGGCCATTGTACCGTCTTGTACACACTTGACGGGGAGAGATACATCGTGCCACAGTACACAAATATTTGCCCAGTCGTTTCGACCCGAGTGGACGACACAAACCCTTTCGCCGTGAAACTTTAAACGGACGATCGGGGTTAGGGCCGAGGAGTTTTTAACGCTTCGAAAGTTGCTATGGCAACAATGGCAGGCCGTTATTAATCCCCGTCGAGAGTAGTGAAGAATGGAGGAGAAACGTGGAGGAGAGAAAGAAGAGACGAATGGACAGACGGACAGACCGACTGACTCTCCCTCATTCTCTTCGGTAGCTCTTCTGATCCTCTCATTTTCCCTACCTCCTTCGTCACTTCGTCTCCCGTTGCAGATGTTCGCACCGTCTTTCTGTCTACAAGAAGATGCGAGGGCATTCCTTCCGTTCATTTCTCTTTCCCAAAGATTTGCGGCGCGAGAGAGAGAAAGAGAGAGAGGGAGATGAGTTCCCGAGGAATTAGGAGAGGGTTCCATCATTGTGCTTCTCCACTCTTTGATTCTCCTATTTTTTCTTTCCCTCGTATCCTTTCTTTTCCCGCCAATACAATAATGTCACAAATTTCGTTCGTCCGTCATCGGTTCTTTTTATTATCCTAATTTTTTATTTTCATGATTTAAACATCATTGAAATCGTCAATACCGAATATACGTTCAGAGATCGTATTTCGTAAAAAACGAAATGTAGCGCGAAACGCATCTTTATTTTGCCGTATATCGTTACATTACCGTTGTTATCGATTTGAAAAATGACGTTTCATTTTACAGCACATTTTTCACTTCTTCGCACACTTTTACCCCTTCTCTTCGGAGATATTTTCGATTAACCGTCACCATGAGCAAGCGGAGAAACGCGCGTACAAATTCAATCGTGAAAGAAAAAAAAAGAAAAAAAAAAGAGATCAGACGACGTCCATCGCGGTGGAAAACTCGTCGGAGGACACCACGTCCACAGGATGAGAAGGCGTATCTCTCTCTCCTCAAATATTCATGACGCCTGTACGTCGGACGTACATACGCAGTCCTCGCCATCGTGGCGTACGCACACAGACACGCGTGCACACACCGACGCACTCACATCCAGCAGCAAGTTTCTCTGCCTTTTTTTCGTCGTATATCGCGCCGTTTCCGGTATCGATGCATCGGTCTCGTCGCCGCGCCGAGAGCGGAGGAGCTCTCTCTCGCCAGGCATGAGCTTTGTTTTCGAAACGTACGAGCCACCCACACGAACGCGCTCTCGACGTACACACGTACACGTACTGGCGTGTGCAACACACGCACGCGTGTATCGAGCTGCGATAGCCAAATGCGTGTGTGTGGTCCGGACTGACGTGCACTCGCGCGAGCTGCGCGCTTGGTTGGAAAAAGAGAAGAATCGAAAGTCGAAGGTTCCGCGCCTCGTTATTCATCGACATTCGGCTCCGCCTGTCAGAAGGCATTATTTACGGTTTCGCGGGAGAACGAACTTTTTAATTCGAGTCGGTGCAGGTGGTAAATGCACGTCGGCCGCGCGAGCGAGCAGCGTGAGCCATCGCTCTCGCGGATTCCTATCGGCGAGAGAACGACGAGAGTGATTTTTCGGGCTTTGATCGTTCCGGCGAAACGATTGAATCGAGCACCGCCGTAGTTTGTTAATCGGACAGATTGTACCATTAGCCGAAATAGAGTTTTTCGAATTGAAAACTAGCCAATAGATAGATGATACTAAAAGAGATAAGAATTTAATTGATGGGATTTATCTTTTAATTCGTTCATGTAATCGCGCGATTGCTTGGAGGTATCCAAATGTTTCTACTGAAACTTTCACAAAAGTAAAAGTTTTCCTATTTATTTACAATGTCAGTTAATATTTAATTTCGTAAAGCGTCATGAAAAAAAAAACATACTAAATTTTAATAAATATTTGAATAATAATATACCAACCGGATATTTACTAATTGTAAACCAATGTACGTTTTTTACATTTAGTAAATAAATTAATATACAAATACCTATTTGTATCAATTGATACAAGAAATTAATTTGATTGGACTATCATTTTTTTTCAATAAATATTTATTTACTACAAGTAAATGTTAAGTTAGTTCTATTGAAAAAAAAAAGTATTAAGATTTCTTTATTTATTAAGATTGTTAAGATGGTAATCTTTTTTTTTGTTTATTTTTTTTGTTTTTGTTTAGTACGGAGTATTATATTTTTGTCAATTTTGTGCGAGAACACGCGATACCGCGATCTTTATTCCGATCATTGTAGACAGCAGTCGTTATAATGTAGAAGACGCGTTGCATGACCACGAGACATGTACTCGCGAGCCGATGTAACATTGATGTAATAGCGAGACAAAGTCGGCCGAGGCATGACGCGAATAGAATTTCATTTCCTCTTCCATAGAAGAAGAGATGCAACAAAGTCTATCGTATATGTATACGCGCTTAACAGATAAACGATGAATACGCCCCAGTGATCGAAACGCGCGATAATGGACATATAACTGCGAGTTTATCCAAAGTACTGAATCGGAAAAATTCTTTTTCAAATAATTATCGCTCGGCACATTCTGCCGGTGAAAAATAAAACTAATCGACTGCATCACTGCGTTTTATTGATCGACAGTATGGTTATATACAACCGTGACGTTATTAGACAGACTGTTAATTCCAATTTAAACGTGAGAACGTCATAAAGACGTAATATAATCATCTTCACTTTGAAATTATGTTTAATTTCTTATCGTATTAATTATATACCTACCGAAGTTTTTTTTTATATATGTGTAACGTACAATTATAAATTTATTCAAATTTATTTTGTCACGTATATATAATATTATGTTGTAAATCGCGAAAACGCATAGCGATATTTCGTAAATCATGAAGTCGCATCTACTGGCATTACTTTTTCGCTGATTGCTCGAAGTACGGACGCGATTTTCGTAGGAAGTATCCGCGGGAGAGAAGTAGGAGGGAAAAGTATCAACGCTTTCAAACGCGGAAGACGTATTCGACGGCCGCAGAGCACTCTCGAGATGAAGTACGAAGTAACGCTGATCTAATAACGGGACAAACGTCGTGCGAATCGCATCCCGGACGGGATTTCATTTCCTCTGCCGTAGGAGAAATGAGGCGACGCAAAGCGGGAAGGAGAGAGGAAATCGAGGAAGAGAGAGAATCGATCGCTGCTGTATATCCGTACTCGTCTTCCGATATCGGTGTCTGCAGCTACTTGTCGAACAAAGCGCTTCGGGTAAGAATTTTAGCGGAGACAAACCGTTTCTGTCTCTGAAATGTACATTCGTGAAAATTCCCGGAATATATCGGAACTCGGACTAATGCTAAATACGTAATACCGTAATACCGTAATACCGAAGTATTACGTATGGTCTGTATGGGATAAAATGATTCTTTGTGCATTCGAGAAGTTTTGTATCATGTAACTGCCTCGTGGAGCGGAATTAACGCTACAGCAAAAGCGTTTCGAATTGCGCGGATGATTTGATCCTGAGCACGATACCGCGATGCTGAATAACTCTTTGGCATTTACTCGTGAGAACAGAGTGCATTAGGATTCTCGATGGGTACGGGGGTGCAAGCGAGACAGAACCGGATTTAACGGACGAACGAGGGCGCCGAGCGTCACACCACCGGAAGTGCGTCTAATGCGTCCGTCTGGGGTCACGCGTCATCTCGCTTCCGGCACAACCATTACCTTCGGTAAAACATTTCGTTTCGCAGAAGGGAAAAAACCGCCTACGTTTTGTTTATTGTCTATTTTTATATTTAGTCGAACTCAGGAATTACAACATTAAATATGAGAAAAACAAATTATTTAAGTTGCTTAATATTTTGAAAAAGAAATCTGAGCCAATATAATAATGGTGAATATCCAATAATGGGAATAAAATTAGTTTGCTGTATGCATTTATGTTAAAACATATACAATCGAACAAAGAAGTATATATATGAGATATTGTTTTTGTTAATTATATGTGCGTGTTAAAAAATATATATTTAAAAGTCAATGATATATATATATTTATGTATATATACACATATGTATATGTGTGTGCGCTTATATATATGCATAAGCATTGTTTATAAAATAGATTGTTGTTTTTCTGTTCACTGTCTTAAAAAGTAAAAAAAAAGAGATCATTAAAATTCAGAGCAATTAACCGGAGATTTAAAAAATTAAAAAGTATCGATTTTTTAACCCTTTATTGGATCGTAGTTTTCAATTTATAATTATGCATGAAAACATCTTGAAACAAAAACTGCCTACGTGTTTCTTTTATGCGACAATGAAACAATATACGCGGGAACGGGAACACTTGCTAATTTTTCAGATCTAACATCACAGCCGCCGATCAATGACCCTCGATTACAAGCGTAACAATGGCCGTTGTTTGTGCCTAGATATTCTGAATGAAGGGGAAGAAATTAAAATTCATCGCTCGGCACGAAAGGCATCGATCCGTTTTTTATTTCCTCGAACGAAGTGTCGTCGCGTTTCATGCCCCGTCCCGCCTTTCTCAACGTCAATAGATTACAAAATGCAACGAAATGTAAAATAACTCGAATAATTTATATCGCATTTTAGAGTATGTATCTCTTGCTAATTTTTAATTGAAAATAATTCTAGGATGCTATTAATGTGATACAATATTGCTATTGATACGTAATTTTTTATACACAAAGAATCATGTTTAATTACTGTAATATATATTCTTTCACATTTTTAATAAAATATTTATAATACAAACTTTTATAAATATACAAATAAATTAATTTAAGTTATTAATTTAAAAGGAAAAAAATAAGCACATTGTCAATTTCAATCTTGAAATGATATGAAGTAATTCAATTGTATATGTGCGTTTCCTCATAATACTTAAATAAAATATATAATAAAATACATATATAATAACGCAAAATTGTGTAAAAAGTGAAATCATTTATCTGCTATTATAATATTAGGGAGTAATAATAGCTAAGCTAATATAATATAAAAACGGATAGAATTTTTAAAACTTGTCTCTGTTTGTGTTAGCTTTTATTAGGTGTTGGAATTAATTCGTAGCGTTTTACAAGTGATGGGAAGTACTTTCATTAATGTATTTTTTAATGCTCATGTGAAATAAATAACATTCTTTCATTAAAAAACGCTACGAATTAATTCCAACACCTAATAACATGACAGATAAGACTTCCTAATGATCACTGAAGGTGATAGTTTAATATTCAATGTTTATTTATATGTAAAATTTACGTTGTATCAACAGAGCTCTAGAGTTAAACTGGATAAAACAGAAAGATTTTTTGATAGATATTTGATTTTTTTTTAATTATCATGTTTGTATCAAATTTATAATTTTTTGTCATTTGTAAAAAGATTCAGATCAATTAAAAACTGTAGTCATATTCGAGAGAGAAACCAGGCAAGTTTTATAATGGAGAAAGAGAGAATGGTGGATGCGTCGGAAGAAAGATTAGATCGAGGGAGCGAGCCAATGAAACAGGAGCCCCTTGCTATCCAGATTGGCCGACGTATTGTTTTAAGGGAGGCCCGACGCATGCGTGATTCTATGCGTAGGAGGACCGGCCACGGTTCATGGCTTATGTTCGATAAATATCCCATCGCGATTTTCTGTAGTTTACCGATCGTTGATTATCCGTTTATTCAAAAATTTTAACATGTCGCGTTCGCTCGTAGTCTTGCAAAACCGATTGAAAAGTTCGAAATTAGCTTTGAATAAATTTTGTAATTTTAACATATGCGTATTTGCGATTGATGTAAATATTATTTTAAAATATTCTGTCATTTTGATATTCCTACTTTGGCACCAAGTTGAAATTTAGCTTATAGTTAGTGTATTGTATGTTGTTAAATCTCAAGGGGAAGGGATTAAAATATCTTGGAAATTTTAATGGTTTCTGTATAATACATTCTGTAAAATACAACACTTAAGCTGCATTCATTAGTGAGACCTCCCGTCGAAAGACGATTCTGAAAAAGAGAGAGAAATGGCAAATAGATAAAGGAAAAGAACTAAAAGATTTAAAAGGCCGACAAAAAGGCTTCACCATTGTTGGCCTTAGCTGCGCCATACAGTGAAACAAATATCTATACCCTATTTCTACTCGAGTTAAGAAAAAGCTAAGGAAAATGAAATTAGGGCAACTCTGGTAACCGAGTCACTGCCTAAATCTCCTAAAGGTCCTAAATCTCACTTCCTTTCCTTTTTTCTTTCTTCCGTTTCTTAGTTTTTTCTACATTTTTTCATCATTTTTCATCGTTATTATATGTTTTTCCATTTATTATTCTTTACGGTTAATCTTTGTGACACTCGACCATTTAACATGATGATGCATTTCCTTACAAAAGTGTCAATTCTATAATTCTATAATTGTATTTCATAATTATATTTTGTATATATATAATTTTTGATATTTTTTGATTATATTGCTACCTTCAGATTTCTTTTATGTATAAAACGTAATTTTATGATGCATTTTCTATGACGGAAATTATTAAGACCGGGGGCAGAGGCGCGCATTAAAATCATCTGTGGCGTTATTATGCGACCAGGTATAAATAATGCAGCGTCGCGTGGCGGGCACAATGTGGCGATCATGCAGCGAGGATTATCCGGTGTTTTCACAGAGGCACTAAGCAAATCGACAAAGATGAAGAAGGTAAAACGTATGATGAAAACGAGAGAGAGAGAGAGAGAGAGAGAGAGAGAGAGAGAGAAGATAAAAACGAGAAAAAAGATAGGATTGGTGGAAAGCGCGGTGAAGAAAATGATAGGCGAGCATTTGTTTAATATTTATGTTATTAATTGACTTTGTGAGTGACTATTAATGAGCCGGATATGCTTCATCTATTTGCGCGTACACGCAAAAATTTGACGCGAAACAAATTCCGCCAATGAAAGGAACGAACAAGACGGAATATCTAATTCTTTATTCTAATAACGAAAAAACTGTCAATTAATTGATGCGTTTTTTGACCGAAAAATAAAGAGAACAATTTCCTACTTTTCTTTCCATGAACGCAATCAAACAATTTTCCTAATCCTAGCAAACCATTCATGGGACTTTTGTGATTTTTTACATTGCTGTTTTACATTTCTTTGAAGCATTGTAATTAATTGAAAACAAAATATTATTTATTTGATTCATATTTATCTGTTGTTTTCTGACTTCAAAGTGTAAATTTCACACGCTTTGAGCTAAAAAAAATACATATTTAAGAGATATATAATATATTTCAGAGATATAGTGACAAAGTTGGAGGATTTCACAGACCCTGGTGTGACCAAAAATAACAATGGCTTACTAGTGTTAAGTTCAATTATTCGATTGCTTGGGGAAATATTTTTCTTGAAACAAGATTCTTAATAATTTCCGAATTTTCAACGTTTAACATGTCGATGAGGCTAAATAATTCTTACTTGACGTGCTTGAAACTAGATCGAAATCGTGAAGTTTTTTGACCTCACGATAGTCTATAACACGGGACACGAGATCGAATCGAATCGCGTTCGAGGGTGGACAAAACAACGATTCGATCGATCAATTAAAAGTGCAGCGCATGGAATGCTCTCTGAAATGCGCCATTCGCGAGAAATACTAAATGGAACGCGCGGAACGGAACGGTTGTTTCTCCATGTGCGGATGAATGTGAACGTCCTGGTTTCTCGATGAGTTTTAGGGTACTCTTCTCGGCTCTTGAACCAGTTTAACCCCTGATAAAACGGCTCGCTGTTTCCATCGTTTCATAACGCTTCCACGCGGGCTTTTTAATGAAATTTCGACAAGATATCCGATGTGATATTCGGCGCTAATAAGCGTAATATATTAGAGAGCCTTTTGTCGCGTCTTTCAGCGGTCCGAATCCTCTGCCAGGATTGGATTCGGATGAAAGGAGTGAAAAGAGAAGTGCAAGTTTTGTATGGCAGAGAAATAAGGGAAGAATCGGAAGGATGGCAGAAGGAACGCGAGAGAGATTTGTAATATATATTATATGCGCGAGAAGGGGAGAGAATCCAACGAGAGATTCACAACCGCCTGGCATCCGAGTACGAGACAAATGTGTTTCACGATATGGAGACAAAACGCAGACGACGACGACGACGACGACGACGACGACGGCGGCGGCAACGATGGTGACGACGACTCGTCATCGTCATTCGTTAAGCCGTTTTCACGTTTAAACGACCGCGAGGTAGAGGCGAGGCGGAAGAAGAAGGCGAGAAGGGCCGTGTTGCTTCGAAGCCAATGAAACGGCCGATGAAAGGGTCTTCTGCCAGGGCTCGGGCGTCATTACTCAAAGGGGATACTGTCGCGATGGCTCGTCCGGCTCGTGGATCTTTCTAAAGGAAACAGCTCCGAGAGCGAGCACATCGAGGAACTGTGTGACGCCGCGAAGAAATCTGTCAGCCAATGATGCGCGTCGGCGAGCACGCTGTACCTTCAGATTTATGAGCGCGATCCCCCCCCGTCTCTTCTTCCCTACAATTCAGCAGCGTAATATTTTCCCGCGTGTCAGCGAAACAAATCTTGTATTGTTTCTTTCTTTCTGTCTTTGATGTTGTACGATTATGCAAATGCGCAATTACACACTCGCGAATTGATATCACGGTGTCAAATATGATTCTGAGATCTCATTGCAACGTATAGCAATACGTCTATATAGTTTAGTACCAGAAAATATTTCTGTCAAAGAAAATATCTGAAAATTATTTCTTTTCATTTTCTGGATTACGTTACGTAAATTTCTTCTGAGATTTCCTTCAGTCAAGAAAGGTCGGCTTCTATAGGTATTCACATTCTTATTCGGCTAATATCTATATAGAAAGAACAATTTTGCTAAAGTATCTAAAAATTTAAATAAAGATACAGATCTGGAAATAATTTAATTGAACTATCAAAATAGATATATAAATGCTTAAACTGATTACAAGAACGTAAATACAACATAAAACTTTTTGCAGCGCTACTCATGATGCTTGAATTTCTTACATAATTATTTTGATGGTTCAACAAAATTATTTTCAGATCTCTATCCACCTAAATTTCTGAATACTTGGACAAAATCCTTCTTTCCATATAGTAGTAAAGTCAAATAAAGTGTTTTAAGTACATACAAATATTCGTTACAAGTAATCACAAAAATCGATTAGTTTCGATGGAAATTTTTAAAAATTTTTGTACTCAGCTATTTTCCTAATAGTGACTTATCGCAACTGCATAACGGTAATGAAAATTAAATTATTTATAGTTAGTGGTACGAAATCTTTCCCTCGATCCATTCAATCTGTTATGAAATAATGAGTGTCATCGAGATCGCGAGAGGATGGGAGGAAGAATGAGTGGCTTCTCTCTCTCTCTCTCTCTCCTCTCCCTCCCCCCCTCCCCACCTTTTCTCGCTCACTCTCGAATAACGCGAAGCGTAACACGTGGGCGCGGAGTGCCCAGAGAGAAGATAAACGGATTACGGGCGCTTTGTGTCAACGTGATCCGCTTCCCTTGCACCCGAGTGCCGAACCCCGTGCCCGCCGTCCGACTATCTTCAATGCGATATTACGCGCTCCAGTGCTGGTAACACCGCTCGGTTTGCAGGACGCACAGTCGCTTCGGACCGATAACCAATTTTCATTACTCTATATTAATTTCAGAAATGCTCGGCTTGCTTAACCTGATGTGGGCTGGCCCGGCTGGCCGTCGAATACAGCGCCACGTTAAAATGCTGGGGAAAAAGTTACGAAAATATAGGAAATGATGACGGGAAAATGAGAATAAGCATTGCCCTCATCTAGATTGTAAGAAGGATCGGAAAAAAAGTGAAACTGTGCGTTTTCGATGGTTTATTAATCGATTTATCGTTCAATATCCAACGTAAACAAAAGGATGTATATGTGATATATATGTGATAAACTTTTACAGCAAAATATTTGATGTATAGTTTATTGTATATTTTTAAACCTGTAATTTATTGTTATTTTAAAACCGATGTATTTTGCTAACTTATAATTACTTCGCTATACGCGCTATCGAGAAACGTCGTTTCTGGAATGTCATGCTCCGAGCTATCCAACTTTATTATGGAATCCACTTGTGACGGGACAAGGTGACCCAGTCATCGCTCGATGACAGAGACGAGACCATTGTGCCGTTTAGGATCGGTAATAATCGGCGTATAACGGTCTCTCTTGCTTGTACTGCCGGAGATGAGATCGAGGAGAGACACAGGAAGAGACGCGAAGCGCGCGCGCGCGCGCGCGCACGTTTGAGACGATGGGAGGTGAAGGAGGTGATGGAGGAGAAGGAGTAGGTGGAGGAGAAGGTGAAGGAGAGATGAACGTGGAAGCCCCCTCATGCGGATCCATCGCAGACGCATTCCCTTCTCCGAGGATATCTCCTCATTGTACTCACCCCTTAATCAACAGCTCCCTGCCGTCCTTCGTGGCCGTTCGATGCTTATTGATATAGCTCACCCCTCTGCCTATACCCGCCATACATCCCCTGCTATATAAATGCGTCCACAATCGCATATATATCGCACATATACTCTCTCTCTCTCTCTCTCTCTCTCTCTCTCTCTGTTTCTCTTTCTCTACGTCGCGTTCTCTCTTTCTGTACCTGTGCACGTTGATATGTGCGTCGTATGTAACGTCCCATAGCCGCTCACCACGAGGTATTTGCATGACAACGTTGGTAAGCGTACACGCGTGCCTCTCTGTCCTTCGCACTCACTAATTAGCCGGCGCTACATACCGGCGTGGATTAACGAGAATATTGCATTTTTAATAGAGTCCGCCCCCCTGTGGGGGCTCACGCGTAGTCGAGCATCCCTTGCGTTCTCTCGGGGATGGATAGTCGCGAGGGTGTCTCGGGATAGTGATTTCAACGACGACCTCGTCGCATGCCTCGTTGCCCGTTAAGGATCAGCGCCAAAAGGACTTTGATGTCTTTCCCTGCGACTGAACTTCCGGACGGATTTATTAAAGGACACGTAAATCGCGGCGGGCCCTCGTGCGGAAAGCCGATCTCGCGCGTCCCGTTATTGCTCGCGTGAATGCGATTCAGAGAGTCGTCTCTCCATTAAATTCCGAATAGTCATACACGCTAATAGAGAACTAATCTGCGCCGTAGCGAACTGATATTGTTTTTATCGCTATTAAGGATGTTTATGTCTCAAAGCATCACCAAAAAATATAACAATTTCGTAGATTATTCTATGAAATATATATCGTTCTTATTACATTTGAATATCTGTGTAAAATTCCAACTTCCAAAATCTTTTAAAAGTTCTTTTGTTTGCTTTGATTCTCGCATTTTCGGGATATATTTATGACAAAATATTTTTGACTGATATTGGCTGATGAATTGTACAACCAAAACATCCTTAATATTAATCATTGAAGAGTTTTTACTGCTCCAATAGCACGTTCTGTTTTTTTCGTACGGATTCTATCGTATTGTATTATATACAATGAATACATGTCGAAATTGATACAATTTCAAGCATGTTTACGAAACTATTGTGCAATACGAAAAAATGTACCACCCATTTACGAATTACAAAAAGATTAAAGTCGTACTTTATCGGATAAGCCGATTTTTCTAATTCAATCTGATACCGTAAACGCGCTCAGGACTATTGCAGTCAGTCGACACCTCCGCTCTTCTCTTCGAAAGGGCTGTTTACTGGTGGGGAATTTTTTTCAGAAGGGGGATCAATTTAAACGCTCAAAGAAAATCCGAGTGCATCCCTCGGGTACTAGTCGGTCCTCTGCTCGAGCTCGTTCGCTCGACTAGTTCCACTGATTGCTGCTGCATCTTTGATGATCTCGTCCAGACGAAGAGAAGAGGAAAGCCCGACTGTGCAGATCGGGAACAGGCGGCCCTACCCTCTCCTTATCCCCGCATGGTACCTTGTGCAAAGAGCGAAACGTTAAGATTGATATTTTAACAGACAGATTACGAAAGAAGGACGGGGGAGAGAAACCGTCGCTTCACTTCTGCGAACAGGACACCAATGACGTCATAATCTTCAACGGCGTCGTCGTGACGACGCTTAGTCGATATTTTCTGCCCATTTCTTTTTACTATTTTAACGAATGCATTATAAAAAAGATCTTCAAGATGGAAACTTTGATTCTTTTGTTTTATTTTCAGGTATCCCCCGATATTTGGTCTTGAGAGCAGAATGATGGATGGGTAAGTAGAATTGACGAAGGACTCTTTTTAAAATAAAATGTTATCCCATGATTATCAGGATGAACAATAAAAAAAAATGCCCTCCGTGTACGTGATATCTAGAAAGGCCCTGCACACAATAGAGGAAATATTACACGAAAAGAATTTTATTCTTAGAGTTTTCCCTGATAATATGATAATCGTGGAACAACATTTCGAAGAATTTTAATATGAATCTCTCTCATTTATTAATAAAATTAAGTATAAAATAAGTTTGATTAATTTTTTTACTGAAGTGCATGGTAAAAATCTTTAAAATATTGTATTGTATCAGAGTTATCATATTTTCAAGGTGAATTTTAAAAGAAAATTCTGTCCGTGTAGGAATAGGAATAAATATTAAGATTTTAATCCATTAGAAACCGTGCATTCCGGTGTGCTAGTATCTGATAGGTTGAAATCTTAATATTTATTCCTCTGTCTCTAATTGATATATTGTGCGCAAGTCCTAACAGTTACAGAATTTTGTTTAAGTGCAGTTTTTTTTTTAGAATTGTTATTCTTCGAAAATCATTATTGTGAACGTTACCTTTATTACGTAAAATTAGTCTACATCAGGTCTGTCCAATTTGAGCTTCGGAGCCAAAACGCAAAGCCATCGATACAAAAAAATTCAATGTGTGTAACATTTCAGGGAATGTAAAGTGTTGATAAATGTCACTCAGTGTGTCACTACGTATCAACACTTTACAATCCTCCAAATCTTACACTGAATTTTTTGCTCCGGAACTAAAATTGAACAGGTCTGGTCTAGATTTTATTGTGCTACTTTTTTCTAAAGACGTTTATAATGAATAATTTACGAAGTTTTAATAAGCTATTAATAACTAATACATGGAAAGACAATTTTGATAGTATCTAAAATTTTAGCTAGGTATAGATCTAAAAATAATATTGTTAAATCATCAGAAAACAGTTATAGGTATAGAACGCTCAAATATAAATGAATAATGTTGCAAAAAAATTTTACGTATCATTATAAAAGCCGTTCGATTAATTTTTATTTACGAAACATCTAGATATTCTTTTTCGAAAAAGACGTTTTTGAAAGTGCGAAGTTGTCGGCGAAATCAAAGCGAGCTTACATGACTCGCTGCAGCGACAATGTCGTTGTTAAACGACGGCTCCGTAGCTCTATATATAGGAACCACTCTAGACCGGATACATATTAAGCGCTATCGTCGACGAGGCGTTATTAATCGAGTCATTGCGAGCCGAGGTGAGGATCTTCGACCTTGCGAGACGTGAGTGAGCGACTGTTCCTGCGTAAAACGACGAACGGGGAGATCAGGCGGTGTTATTAATAACCGATAATTTGATACGCTTCCAGCCATCCATCCTGCCATCTCCCGATTTTGATCTTCCTTCTGGCACACTTCGCCTGTGTTGCTTATGCATGTACATGTTCGTCGATACGCACGTATCGCTCTTCCCGTGCGAGATTCAATCGAGAATTCGTTCTGACATCAATCCGATACAAGGTCGAGCAAACGTAGCTTCATGATGCTTCAATGTTTCATGCTCTGTCTTTAGCGATATTTTCGTTATACTTCTCATTTCACATTGAAAAAATGAAACACCATTATATTTTGTCGTATTTATCGAATAATTTGACATCATTTAAGAATTGCATTATTCCAATATTTTTCTTAACTTTTTCGGTGAACAATAAGATTGAAATGCTTTCTCGACTGTATGCTAATATAATGGATATGTGTTATGCAAATTTAATATAAAAATCAGCATGAAAAGTCGATGTATACATGGAGGTATAAAAAAAATCATAATTTGAATGAATATTTCATACAAAGAACAGACATAATATCTATCTCTGGGCTTTCATTGGGATTCCGTAGGTATAGCCGTGGCCGGCAATCAGAAACACATTATCGGACACAACCGGCTAGCGTAATACATTTGACTGTGTTTAAAAACACTTCCCTTCCCATTAGATAAATCTGTCCTTTTACTAACATTTGCTATTCCTGCTTTTCATTCTATCCATGGATTTGACGAAAGACGCTTTGATTCTATCCGCGGCTGATTCTATTTTGGCAGAAAATGGCATTGATTTTGCGATCAAAAATGGATACATTTTTCTAAATCAAACAAGCTTTCATTATTTTGACGTTCCAATTGTGACTTCGTAACAGATGTTAAAAGCAAGAATTCAATTGGAGCTGTCCCGTCTGCGTGATATGATTTAAATCCTGATTAATACAATTAACCGTTAGCCAATCCTTGATACACTCACTTATGACAGACGGCAACAATAGCTGGCGCTTTCTCGCATTGATATTGCACGCTCTCTTACGTAGAGTGTCTGATAAATTCAAATTATGTTGAAATTGAACTACGGAATCGACGATAAAGCCCGCGAAACTCTCTAACTGGCCGAGTTTCTACAACTCACGAGATACGCTCATCCGTGACCCCTTGGAACGCACCGACTCGTCGTTCCATCGTCGCTTTTCGTTTGGTCCCACTCCGTTCCTTTGCGCGTCACTCCCTCGTAATTAATCATTTCTCCCTGCTCCTCCTCCTCCGTCTCGCGGATCCTCTACTTCTCTGGGCGTCAAACGGAGGCAGTATGGCCGCGAGCTACGCCAGAACGGCGATATATAAGCTTGGCACCTTCGCAGGTTCTATCCTTTCTTAGACGTGCGAAAGTCTGCAATTTGATGGTACGAAGACCGACGATACCTACTGACGAATGATCGCGAAATATGCCCGCATCTTTCTCAAAGTGCAACGATACGATCTTCTATTCATTCGTTATTCGCAATTAATTCTTTTTTTCAAATTAATTTTCATTTCTAAATATTGTGATTATTATCCGATTAATATAAATTATTAGAAATATCCCTATTTATTCATATTTAAAATCTACTTGATACTTATATGTACGCGTGAAGTTGTACTTCGAAATACTTAGAAATATTCCGTAATAAATTGAAATCATTATGAAGATTTTTTTGTGTAATAAGACATTATAAAATATGCAAAAGTTGAGAGCGAATTTACATAGAAAATTTGCTTTAAATATTTTTATTTTCTTTAAGAGCATTATAAGAAAGAAACTTTTTTCCTTCCGCCAAGAGAAAGTACATATGTGATATATTATATAATTTTAATTGAAATGTATGAAATGTGCGTTTTTACAAAAATTAATATTTTATCTTTAATTGTGTAAATATATTCCTATGTGATAAATGGAAAATTACAATAAGAATAGTATATTTTATATATTTTATTTAAGAATAGTATATTTTGTTATGCAAAAATGTATAAGTTTCTGTAGTATTATATAACATGATAATATTATACGTGGATAAAATATCATACATATTATATTTGCAGTTTTACGTTTGTATTGATAACTTCAGAAAAATTATACATAAATAATTTTTAAAAAATTATTACATGACGTTGACGAATCATTACGTAAGTAATTTATTTTCTATAGACTTTTAACTTCAATTGTAAATTTAGTTTTGCAAATCATTTAATTACGACAAAAAAGAATAATTTTATTATAAAATATAAAAAAAATAAAATGTAAATGTACATCTTTAATTGTAAATCTCAAAATTGTTTACTATAATTATTGTAATTTTACATGAAATTTTTTTTACTATATAAATGTAAGATTATTCTCTTTCCTATTTTTTTCCTCACATACTTTCTTCTTTTTAATTTTTCATCTGTGATTATATAGCACAATTATACATCATTTTAATGAGTTTCTTCCAGATCTGTTTTCGCGAGAAACTAAGACTCTATATATGTCGCGATTTTATTTTTCTGGGCATATTTTTGGGCACAAAAGTGTTGAGAGCTCCGGAACAAGCGCGGAAGAAGCGCATAGGTACTGCGTTTGAATGATATTTCGAGCGGGATGAAAAACCGCTAGGAAGGGACGCGACAGGACGGTATACAACGCCAAGAAAATCATTTCTCGTGACTCCATGTCGTGAATGTAGTTCAAGTGACTCTTGGGCACACTTCTTTCTCGCGAAATGGGTCGGTCTTCTTGAGATCTCTTGGATTCGTTCGGATGCGCCCCAAAACGGAGGCGCGTTCAATATTATAGCAATGAGTCTGCGATAAAGAGATATAATTTATTTAAATGATTTCTGTAAACGGATAGAAACTACGAATTATTTTAGTGATAATTTTATTCTTCTAGGACAATTAATATTACTGCGTAAATGCAATCTTAAATAAAAAAGTTTGAACTTTATTTCTTTTTTTTTTCTTGTTTTTTCTATATTAGCCTTTGACAATTGAACGAGTATACCTCTTTCCGTGCAATTTTAAACGCAGTTTCTTTATTTGACGTCTTCTGTGATCTTTGCCGGGTCCGATATCAACAGCGACGAGACGAACGACGTGAGTGTATCAAGGAGAGGTAGAATAGAAGAATTGAAGGAGATACGCGTGAGTAAGGAGAGAGGTGACGGGAAGGGATCGGACGGGAAGAAAGAGAGAAAAGGGGCGAGCGGAAAGGTAGAAAAAGACGGCCGACAGTCGACCGGACCATTCAAAGTTCCCAGGAGGCAACAAAGGGCCAGCAACGAGCTGATCAAATTATCCAATTCATTTGGATTGGCGAGCGAGCGGGCGAATAAGTGCTCGCCGTTACCAAGAGGCCCACTTCAGTGCTCTCGAGCACCATCGGTCGAGCTATGAGCCAAATTTATGCACGTTCTTCGGTTACTACCTCTTCTCGTGGATGGAAAGCTTCGCGATGCTTGGCTAGGTTGTAGAAAAAAAATATTGTGCTTCAATTGTAGTTCGATAGGCTCCTGATGAATAAAAATTTACAAGAGCTAGGGACAGTATAAAAACACGTATAATTATTGTTATCACTAAACAGATACGCTATAAGAAGATATTAATTTATCTATATGTATATCAGATCATATCAGTCTTATAAAATCACTAAATATATGAGAATGTTATTTATATATATTATTATTATTTAGCATAAATTATTTTACAGTATAAAAAATTGGTCTTTATTTAAAAATGTATAGAATATTATCATATTTTTAAATAACTGTAATCGTAAATCATCAAAGAAAATGATAGAAAATGAATATAATACATTATGGATATTAGAAACACTCCATGTGAGTAATTAGGTTTAAAAAAATCGTACAAGTAATATAAGATTAATAACAAGTTATAGATAATACATAATAGATAAATTACAGATATATATATATAGATGATAAGTTACAGTTATATATATGCATATATTATAGTTTGCACTACGAACTTAAGATCGTCGATATTACATCACGAAGAAGGGTGATGCAAGCGGTTAGATCACAAGAGAAACGCGGGAGGGTAAACTCAGGGAGTTACGAGGGATGGAAGTTGCGCCGATAATGTCACAAAGACGTCTAAATGCACGACGCCGGCACATTTGTTTGCAAAGTCTCGCGGGAGGGTAGAACAGGTTTGGGAACCAGTGAGCTCCGATTTATCGCCATCTGCCTAACGACTTTCGACCGTGGCAAAATCGTGTGATAAAATCGTTTCTTCGACGAGTCGAGGGAGGTGCCGTCTCCGTAACGCTATCGATTATCGTCGGAGAAAAATTGCATCTCTTAAGAGTTTTCAAATTTAATCTTGCGCGAATTGCGTACGGACTGTATTCGTTAGAATAGATTTCTCCTATTTAGAATCAACCTATTTCTACGCTAATTTAAGAATTAGATTTATAATGAGAAAAAGGATATTAATTCAACATTATGACATTTGAAAAAATAATCAGTGTAGGAAATATGTTTTGGAACAAACTAAGGAATGAAAAATTATTAAACATTATAATTTTGAAATAATAGCGATCTTTGTATTAAACGCAATGAGTATATAATGCAAATCGCAAACGGAAATGCCGGTTCAGCCTCTAGCCTCCGCATGGCTCTTTCGTGTTCATAAATATTTATCGGGGTGCCGAGAAACACGATGGATGGATGCCACAGACTCCGTGCGGGTGAATTCGTCGGCGTTCCGACATTCTCTCGGAATTTAATGAACCGGACTGATTTTTCACGGGCGCGAATATCGAAGGGGAAGCTGTTTGTATTCTTCTCGTTGTTGGCGACCTCTCCTCTCTCTCTCTCTCTCTCTCTCTCTCTGTCTCTCCCTCCCTTCCCCCTCTCTCCTCCGCTTACTTTCTTTCCAGAGTCGAAAGTTGCATAAGTAAGACTAAGAGTTTTCTTTAATTTTGAAAGCTTGATAAATAAACGTGTAGAACTTATACAGTGTTCTCAGTATTATGCACATTTATATCTTTTCATTTTCTACATCTGTCGTTATCCAATTATTAAGCTATCATTTTTATTATTGTTATATGATTAAATTTTAGGGACTGAAAAAAGGTGATAAATATTTAAAATTAATTTCATTGACAAAACTGAAGTCAGCTTCACAGATTTTTTTTTTTCCCCATGAATTTATTCTGTAAACCGGTCCTGACTCTTTTTCTTATCGATTCATTGGTTTTGGACTTTTCTGCTCGTGAGCGGTCTCTCCTTTCCGTTGCTCTCATCGAACGATAATAATTTTAAAAGAGGGAAGGTCGGAGGCCCTCGAGGTGTCGACTGGTCGAAGACGAATTATGGCCGCATGACACGTACCGTTATTTATGGTTGCTAGCTTTCCCTCTCGTACCCCTATCGTCCCACGATGCTCTTCTTCCATACATACAACGCGTTCGTTCTCGCGAATTCGACAAGAGCTGCACGAGCCAATGAATTGGACGACTAAAACAGCGACGGAGTGTACAGGGTAGCAATAATCGTTTGCTTAGCCTTTGTGATATAGATTGCTACGGAAGTGATAAATTTTTGTAGCTTATTCACCTCTGTTCTTTGTGTCCTGTTTTAAAAACTCGTATCTATACGAAGAATTATAATCTCATTGTTAATATGACTGTGAATCAGCAAATATTTCTTACATTTTGAAACATATAATTTCTTTAGACTTTTATGCAATATTATATGTAAGCAACATAATTAAGTATTATCGCGTACTTGTTGGCGAGCTTTTGAAACAATATCACGAATGTTCCGAATTGAAGTCGATGTTGAAACGATAGATTGTCGTTCGACAAATTGATGAGTGCGAAGGAATCGGGCAACGTTAGAAGGGCAAGAAAGATACCGGGTGCCGACAATTGGAGCAACGGTGGGTGACTCGATATTGCTACGGCAGGCAGCGGTACGTCACTTCAGGGCGGATCTGGTTGGTCAATCAGCGGTGCATTGTACGTAACGAACCTCCGCACTCGCCGGAGTTTAATGCCCGTACGTGGACCTTGATGCGGACGTGTGTGCGCGTGGGTTATTAAATATGACGAGAAGGGAGGAGACGCGCCGTTGGGGGAGGGAGATCGGAGTTCTCGACTTTCTGAACGTTCGACGTTGCTGTTCTGCTGACGCCCGATTGCCCGAGATTATCGCCGTGATAAAGATTGTGAATCTTTCATTTTCATGGCCACTGGTAAATATCGAATATGGAATAAGGAAGTCCAAAGTACAATACAAGCACGCATGTGTGAACGCTTCGAATTTTATTGTGAACATAATTTACAATCGTTAAAATATTATGTTCAAATAATAATTTTAGAGACTTGCTGCCGGAGGTTGAGTGAAATTTTAACGAATGTTAAACGATATTTACCCCTACACGTAAATAGCGAGTGACTTACGTAGTAAAGGATTAAATCGTAGAAATCGGTCCAACCCTCGCTGAAAATTAATCGGAAATACGGCGAGCAGGGAAATTCAGCAATTCTCGACGTCAGATACAGAGCAAACAGGAGGCCTACTACCACGAGCCAATCGTCGCAGTGCGATAATCGATGTTGCCACACGACGTTAAGCGGGCATCGAGTGGGCTGGCGGACCCCCGTCGTACCGCGGAAGCGAAGACGTCGACGACGACGTGTCGCGCGCCCTGTTCTCCCCCTCCCCCCGAGGGGGGTGGCGAGACGGTGGCGGCAGCCACCGTCGGAGGGGAGGGAGGGTGGCACGAGATCCCGAGGGTTTGGGTAACCAACTCGTGAAATTCAATTACCGAGTCCGCGGGGGTGGCTCTTGCTTAGAAACGTGCGAGAGAGGGTGGCCATAGGGGGTTGGCGTCGTCGATGGGATGGAAGGAACTGAGGGGGAGGAGAGTGGTTGACGCAGGAGGGAGGATTTGAGTGACAGCAGAGAACGAGACAGGACGGGGATGGGTGGTGACGGTGCCCGGTCTAACTCTCTCGCCTATCTAACGTTGAATCTTGCTCTCTCTCTTCCTCTTCCTGCCGCCTTTCTCTATCCACCGACTATCATTCCCTTCCTCCTTTCGGCTCGAAAGGAACTACCAGGGGGAGATAGGAAAATTGAAATTGTAGCTACCGATAGCGGCCCGTTCCGTTTGGCGAAATGGCTTTCTGACAAGAGTCTCTTTGAGCGCATCATGATTCTTAACCCAAAAAGCCATCGTACTGTTTCTATCAATGTAAAAGTATTCATTTACATTATTTATGTTATTTACGTTACAAGGAAATTTAATTTCTCCGCGAACGCAATTTTAAATGAAATAATATGGACATATCAAAGTGTATCTTTCATATAACTTTTTATTTAATTATTCCAGATAGAGTCAATTTTTCTAAAACATGCACACATACACACACACACATGTACGTATATATTTATACAATGTTTTTTTCTTTTGAAATAACTTTTCTATAAAATAATAGAGGGAAAAGAACGCAGGTGCGACATCGATCTCGCATCCAGGTCAAACGATGCACAATGCATGGCGTGCCTCATTATCGTTTCTTCCAGCATGCGCGCAAGAGATGAGCCAGCTCGCGAAACTTTTTTTTATCCGAACGCCGGCATCGCGTCGGTTTCATTCTCGGTCAACGATCGTTCTCGTAGCTGCGCTACGATATGTCGGACTGACAGACCAGAGGCTTCGGCGTTCATTAGCTGGCTATTCAGTTCAGCCACGGGCCAGCCGGCGAGGGTGGATTCTGACTCCGGTGGCTGGCTGCTGGAATGCCCGACGCGTTACTCTATCTTCTCTCGCACATAATTACACTCGCCTTCCCAGACGCGGCTTGCGACCGCGTATCTTCCCTCCCATCGACACCCTACATGTTTCTTTTGCTCCTCGAGAATATCCGCAGACGGAAGGAATGAAAACGAGCTCGCAAATTTTCTACATTATTCGTAAGAGTTCGATAATTACGATATCGTATAGAGTAATCTAATATGGGCCGCGGACTCTATATCTCTATACGGACATATAAAGAAAAGCGAGTATTACAATTGATTTGTCATGTATACAATAATACAATTATGATTAATAAGAGTAATTTTTAATAAATAATTTTGGATCTATAATGGGATTGACAGAAATTTAAAAAACTGTCTATCTAAAAAGAACTTTATAATTCATTATAATTTGTCAAATGAAGAAAATGTGCAGTACAATTTTTTTGGATGTTTTATATATACATCATTACACTTATTGACAAAAAAAACATTCACTAGATCTTCTTTCACATGTAAAAAGAGTTACTAATCACTAAGAGTTACTAATCAGATATTATTATATTTCGTGTTGCAATTTTTATGGCGACAAAAAATGTGTTTACCAACAAATACGCGTGCACTAGTATACATACAGAAAAATACATACGCAAGTAATAATTACTTATTTCAAAGTATTTGAAAAGTTCATACATCGACAAATCTATCATAAATTCATCAGAAGCATTAAATTTAATCAAAATATATTCTGAATTCTAATAAGTTTAATACTTTAATCAAGTTTATTAAATTAAAACAAATTCGATTTTCTTATTATGAAAAGTTTGTTTCTTCGATCAACTTTATAATACGATTCTTTAAAAGAAAATAAATTCTTGTTTTGAGTACATAATAATGAGTTTTTCTAAAATTTTGTAATAACTATATTTTAAGATTATTACGAAGAAAATAATCTTTGTTAAAACTAACTGTTACTTAAAAGATAGAGAATAAATTAGGTAATCACTTTTCTTAGCAGTAGATTGATATTTTTTTGTATAAGGTTGAAAAAAATTTATTTATTTACTTTGAAATATAAGCTAATAAAAAATTAATTTCTATGGTAAAAAAACTGTTTCTTTGTGTAAAAATCCTGATAAAAAGATATAGAATTTGTTTGATATTGAATCCTTTATCTTTTTGATAGTATTATAAAAAATATAGTTGATATTATAATTAGAATTCATCACTTCTATATTGAAATATTTAATATCTACGTTATTTTAATATTATTTAATATTTTGTCTTTATAATTTTATATAAAGGTGGAAACGTCTTTGTGAATTCTTAATGAATAACCTTTTCGAAACTGGATTAGGAGCAATATTTATAGTCTATTCTTATTTTAAGACCTGCTTAAGTAATGTTTTAAGATGCTAATATGGCCCTGTAGGCGGTATTCATAGTCCGTTCTCATTTTAAGACCATCTTAAGTAATGTCTTAAGATGCTAATACGGCTCTCTGATTGGCTTATGATATCTTAAGATTGTACTTAAGATGATTTTAAACATAAGAATCAGCTATAAATACCGGTTTAAATTTATCATGACCACTTACAATTAGTCATTTTACTACAGTTTGATTACTTATAGCTATCTTTATATAGAAATTTTTTGAGTAAATACAAAAACTGAATTCTAGAACAATAATATGTCTTTAAATGTTCAAAGAAAATACATATCGAGGTACAAAACTTTCAGGATTGGAACTGGTTTTTTATGTTTCTAGATGTTTTTCAGTAATGAGTGATATTCTGTTATTCACTAATGAGTGATATTTTGATAATGAGTAATATTAAAATTTTTTTCAGTAATTTTTATCTCTATTGTTAGTATCATTTGATTGAAATTTTCGATAGATCTTTCGTGAGTTCGTTCTCTGTGAGAAGATGTTCAGGATCTTAGAGCATGATCCATGATGCGATTCTGCGTGTACGAAGTCGAAGAACCCTCGCATGTCAGCCCCAATCGTTCCAATAAAAATATTTCCTCCCGCTCTGTATCCGAGCTCTGTATTCAAGTAGACGGGGATTTCTTCGCGATCATCGGGGAAAGTGCAAAATATGAAGGGGAAAAAAGTATGACGAAAATATTTCACGGATCTTTTTATGAATCTCTCTGAATTTTTTGGATGCTTAAGATTTTTAAATAAAAAATAGAGAAATAAATTATTGCATGCCTACAAAATAGAAAATCGCATTTTATTAAACAACTGATTGTTGTCATTTCTCGCCTAAATGGCGTAAGCTTGACAATAACATTGTAGTTAAATCCTTTTTGTTTTTAAATTTCATGATTTATAGATACTTGAAAAGTTTTTACTATTTTTGAAGATATTAGAGCCCTAGAAAACTAAAGATGCCGACATTAAGTCAGTTTTATTTAATCAACGCTGCCATTTTTTTCAATATAAGCGTACTGATTGATGATCTAAATCACATGATCGTAGTGCCATTTTCTTTCTTTACTTGAAGCCAATTAGATTAAAGAGATTAACATACTGCTTAGTCTCTTTAAACAGCTAATCAGATTACATCCTTTAAGCGAAATTCAAACTCTCTCTCTCTCTCTCTCTCTCTCTCCTTTTTTGAAGCCGAAAGAAACATAGAAGGAGAGAATTTTGAGCCTTACTTAAAATTAAAGTAATGGTGCAATCTGGCTTGCAATCTGATTTGCAATATATTCTAGTGAAAAAGTGTAGATTACGTTAGTAATTGGATACTATTTCTGATCTACGCTCTTTATATATAAGATCTGTTTTCGTGGCTGAACTATATATATACTTTTGGAAAATGAGATTTAAAATGAGATATATGTTCGATATTTATCGAAAAAGAGTTCTAGCGTAGGAACAAAAAGTAGACCAATATCACTATATAATCCATTATACACTTTATCACTATAATATCACTATTACAGTTATAAATTATTTATAATCTGATTTTATATATATTTTTTAAAAAAATTTAGTTAGAATTTTTTGAATTTTTCTTTCTCGAATCTACATGCCATAGGTAGGTAGTGACAGGTACGGTGATCGAATTGCATAAAAATATTATATAACGTATTGGAAGAGAGGAGAGAAGACGCGTGCGAAGTGAACGCGGATGGATGAAAGTGCGAGAAAACGATGACGAGAAAAAGAGAGAAAGAGAGAGTGTCGAATGGTAGCTATGCAAGAGGAACGCGAGCAAAAAGTCTTTCCACAGGGTCTCTAATAGAGGCACGTGACGATGCACTTTCCGCGACCTTTACACTCATCTTTCCTCTGGTCTATCGACTTCCTCCGTCACTCTGTCGCGAACGATGGCACGGCAAAGGAGAACCTCTTCTTATCCTCTTCGATGATGTCTACCGGCGAAGGCGACGAAGAAAAGACGAGATAGCGGTGAATCGATCAGAGGCGAACTACACACTACTGGTTCTGATTACTACTTCTTCGTCGATGAATAATTGCTATCGTGCTGTACGTCGTTCTCCATGAATTTGCATTCGATGAAATAATTCGTATACCATAAGACACGTAATACCTCGTCGTCAACGTTGATAACGTCATAGCGAATATCATAATTAATGTATAAATGATTTTCCATAATATTCTTTTATTCTGTCTTTCTAAAAGAACATATTCATCTGTGCGACAGCTATATTCTGTAGCTTTCAACTCCTGGAAATAATCGACTAATAGCGCTTTCTGCTGGGAAAACTAGTGCAATTCAGATGTAACGTCAGAGTTGGAAAATAGTTTTGAAAATAACTCGTATCATTACGCGTTTTTAAAAGTAACTATGCTAATCTTAGCGTTATCGTTAGTATAAAAAAATTGTATCATCGTTATTAAATCATGTCATTAATATAAAAAAGTAGCGATAACAGGATTACAAGTAACGCGTGTTACTTGCCATCCCTGGTTTCTGTTATTAGGTGAAGTTTATAAAATGGACAACAAAGAAAAAAAAAATACTGTGATGTGGCGTTCCACTGATAGTGTTATTGCCCTCTGCAATGTGTCCAGGCAGTGTAGCGCAGTTTTCATTAAAGCTGAGCACAACACTGGTGCTGTACCACTTTTTCCAGTAGAAAATAAATTATTCTACTGCTTCTAGATAATAAGCTGTGAATTCTATAGTTTAAGGGCGAGCACAAAGTTTTGTATAACGCATAATGCATAAGAAAATGAACAGAATCGTTTATTTCATAGAAAGGAAGGAAACGAAGAAATTTGACTTAAAAATCTGTGCTCCTGTCTCTAAATGTAATGAAACCGACCAAAGTAAATATAGAGTATGGATTAATTTATAACGAGTAATCTATTTTTTCGTATTTTACTGTATCGTATATTTTAAATGATGTATATATATGTCCGCCCATTGAAATGACGGATGTCACCGCAGGACTCCGGACTTAAATTACCGTGAGAAAGCTGGTCTTTTTGTACGTGCGATTTTAGGAAACCGGAGGTCCTCAGGGGACGATTCAGGTAGCGAAAATTTATAGAATTGTAGGTGAGCTTCAAAATAGATCCCTGCCACCGAGACGAATTTTCGAATACAAAAGGACATTTCTCTCTCTCTCTCTGCAACACGTCATTTCTCTCATTCAGTTGCTTACCAATAGATTTTTCTCATAGGAAAGGTTAGGAATCGAAGACGGTACAAATCGATACTGAGTTTAAACGAAGGATGATGGGACAAATTTCAGGTAAAAGTATGTTCTTCCTTCCATATATGGAAATAAGTGAAAAATGCTGAAGCTTCTCTGTCGGAAACTCCTTCCTTTACTCCACTCCATTTTTCGTCCTTTTTTTCCTCAAGATCGGATTCTTTCTCTGAAATTCATGCTGATTTTTTTCGCTCGTTCGTTTTATGCGATTATTATCTTGTGTGTTTTCCTTTGTAAAGTTAATCTCGACAGATCAAAACCATGATACAAGTAGCTACTTACTCAGAGCCTTCTTGCACTGAGGTTTACATCGCACTTGCATTTATCCAACATCATATTGAAGGATTTTGTTCCGTACTTTTGACGGTTTCACACACCGCAAAATATGGAAAGACCTTATATTTTTAATATTTTGAAAGGGATCGGTGCAATAAAATTTTATTCAAATAACAGCCATATAAAAGTTCTCGTATATATAAGGTACTTCAGAAATCTTTGCTCTTGGATGCTAAGCTATGTGCAGTTTAATAGAGAGCGGCACTCTATATTTATTCATCTTGATTCGAGGCCGATATACACGAAGGGAGAGTGGTTTCGAGAGGGAAACGAAAAAGAGCGAGAGGGAGGAACTCCGATGGACAGATAATGCTGGTACGCGCGCAGTTCGTAGAGAGGGTTGTGGCTGTACTAGATCGAAAGGGTTGAATGCCGACGGAACCGTTTAATTTGGCCTTTGTGGATGCATCCTGTATTCGTTGCACGATATATGGCCGGCTTCGTCTTGCCGATATGAAACCATGTTCTTTTCAGTGTGAGTGAAAAACAGATTCTCCAAAAGTCTTCTACGTAATCCCTTTATCCTAAATAATTTTGTTAATCGAAGAGAAATTTATGTTAATTTTCTTTAAATTGTTAAAAAATTATTATAAAATTTGCTACGCTTGGAAACATATCAAATTTTTACTTTTGTTGAATATATAAGTAAATATCATCTCGTCTACATCTTAAATATCGCGACGCATTCATAATCATAAAAAAGAAACGGATTAGCATAAAGTTCCGCGTTTTGAATCAAATAACACGATTCTTTCTAAGGTATTATTAATCGTCTTGCTTACAACCTTTACGTTCCCGTCAGAGATCTGATTTTCGATGTATAAATTATAAATTTTATGATAATTTTATGAGAATCTTATATAATCGATTATATATTCACATACAAAATTACATATTTAGATGCAGCGTCGCTCCATTTTTTCCATGTCACACGAAACGTATGAAGAATCGAAACCGAATTCGTGCGTGACATCAACTTAAATGCTCGCGTTGACCTCCACATAAATTATCATACTTAAAACGCGCATCTGAAAATACGCAAAGGAACGCCACGATGCGAAGCGAATTTTCGTGCCGCGCCGCTGCCGCACAAATTAGGTTTCTGAAAATAACTGATTATGTCATTGAATAAAATTAGGATTGAAAATTGTCTTGCGTTGCAGCAGCATGAGAAATGAAAGACAGAATGATAAAGAAAATGACTAATGATTTCCAACTTATTTCCAACTTTCCTTTTATTCGAACTTTTCTTTTCATAACAAAATTTCTTTTGATAACAAAATCTGAATTGATTGGTGTATTTTCATTAAATCTATATTAATAGTGTTAGTTAAGCCTCCTCAATTTGTAAATTCTTAAAACAAAATTATTCTTGCAAATGAGAAAACATTTTATTTATTAAAATTATTTTGTTCTCATATATAAAATAATTGATTCGCGTATAATTATTATTAATTAAAATCCTAGTGATGTGGCTGATGATTTTTTGACTTTAAAATATTTTGTTGATTTTATTTTAAATTATTATGAACAATCACGAAATTAATTCCGAAAAGTGCGCTATTATATCGATGATTTCTTCAGACTATTATTCAAATTAATATGATAATACTAGTTTCACAATTAATTTTATCTGGATAATTAATTTTATGATTGTACAAAAAAGTAAAAAAAAAGTTTTGTATATAAAACTTATATAAAAATTATACAATCACATTACTAAATGTTTTTCAAGAGAGAATACTTGAATTTTCTTAGATTTTTTTTTGGAGCTCTAAAAACCCTTTCGACGACTTTGAATCTTTTAGTTATCTACTCAGGTAGTTTGACTAAAGAAAAAAATATTCAAGGTTAATCTCCTCTACAGGAAGCCGAGTGGAAAAAATTTAGTCTGCAGGGAGCTAGTAAGAAAAATTTATCAGATATTCTTGCAATGTGAAACTAAAATCTCCATTTCCCGTATCGTTGATGAGAGCTAAAAATTTTAAAATTAAAGCGAGTTGAGTCATTATTTCTAAATTACAGTCCTTTTATCCCGGATTTCCCAACTATATTCGCCCGACCTATTGACACAATTTTCATTCGGAATTCTTTTCTTGAATGGAACTCCGTCTGTTACCGAATGCGTACCGATCTCTGCCTCACCTGTTGCGTATTGTTGCACTCTCAAGGCAACCCGATTTGCACGGTGAATGCACTTATGGCCGCCTATCGACGGTATGAAAAGCGGGAGGCGCCAAGGGGCATCTATGGCGCCTCTCCCCGTGGCATACGGTCCTGTTTCGGGAAAAGAGGGGCGCGTGAGAGTCCTTTGATCGCGCGAGTTCTATTGAAAACTCAATAGAGACTGTCTCGTCTCATGGAAGAATCCGCTATTATTACGTTCTCAGTATTGACTTTATAGAAACCGCAAAATCGACTTCGCCTGAGCATTCGGCTCTATTACGAAAATTAACACGCCGCATTGAATTCGCGAATAGAATCAGTAATGCCCGGACATCCTATCAGCGATTTCATTTTCACTCCGTCAGGAATTTCACGATGGCAAGCGTATTTGACAATATTTTATGAATTGCAAGAATTAAACTACTGATAATATAAAGTGATATTATATAATGGATATAATAATATGACAATTAAATTGATAAATTAAAAATTAGATATTATTATTATTGTAAATTAAAAACAATGTTTTAAACTTTTTAGTGTTAACTTGACAAGTGTAAAAACACGTATAGTAAAGGCTTCAAGTTCGGCTTCACTTTAGCATATTGACTGGACCAAAGATGTCAACATGTTTTTATACCTGAATCTTCTCGATTTTTCTTGTCTGCATAGCTGAATGAGATTCCTTACTATAGGCGCCGATTTACTATTAGAGGGACACTTAGAACGACAGAGGACTTTCCGCTTCTCAATAATATTGACATGGCACGTCATCTGCTATTGGAAAGAAAGCTTTCTTTCTCGATATTGCAATAAATATTCTGTTCGTATAATATAATATAATTTTGTTTTATATGTAAAAAGTGTTTTATATGTATAATCTACATATTTGTGCATATTTCTATGCCTCCCGTAAAGATTATTAGAAAAAGATTTTTTTCAAACGCTTCGCTTTAACACGTTGTCCTTCAGATAATAATTATTTTGCATATTATATTTAATTTGATACCAAATAAGGTAAAAGAATCTCACTCTCAGAAGAGAGCAGAATGCCGAATCTCTTTCGTTTTCTTTATACTCTACCGTTTCTCAATCTTGGTTGAATTATTGTGGAGAAAGTTTGCGGAGAATGCTCTGTCTAGAGTTTCTAGACGATTTCGAGAGGGACATGATCCTCTTTCTGGCATCCCTCTACGTGATGCGAAGTTAGCAGGAAATCGCATCGTGGAATTCGACTGGGAAGAAATATTGCACGCGATTTCGCGAATGTCTCGCGATTTGTCGGTGTTACAAACAATTTTAAAGTTCCGACGCGCATGATATTAATTTATCAACGACGCTGTCGTTAATTATAATTGATATAATATTAATGTCATCTTCCCTTTTCTTTTTTTTTTCATCAATCATTATGCAATCATATAAATCCAATATAACAATACACACTTGATTTTGTACAAAATTATTAGCATCAATATTATATCTTGTCTTTTTTCAAAATTACAATGAAAGTATAAATAAATGAAAAAATAAATATGAAAACTGATGCGACGCGTTAACTAACATCGGATGATTTTCAGGTAAAGCTTCATCGAAACTGCCAGGTGTGCGTAGAACACCTTCGACGCGACCCAGGAAATATATAAATTATCCCCCAAGACTTTTCCGGGAACTCCCCAACGTGAAAATTTACGAGCAAATTAATTGTAATATTGGCAGCCGGTGATTTTTTCCAACCGTCAAAAATCTTTTTCCTTGAGTAAGGACGTACAATAAAATGTCATTCGTGAGTTTCAAAAAAGTGGCATAAAAATGTAATGCTACAACTTTAATGACGGAAGAAAAATTTTTGAGACCCATAAAATAGTAACTGGATTTCCGTTTCTTTATGGATTTACGAATAATATAAGATGTAAATTTGAGGGAAATAAATGCTACATAATTTATTTACAGTAATCAGGGTAACACGAAACAAAATATATTTATGAGTTTTTAAGTCAAAGATCTCTTTCATAGGTATGGTCTCTGTATCCATCATAGGCAAAAAAGAAAAGGACTCTCAAGGAGAAACGCAATTTTGATTTATATATTTCTGACTAAGATAAATGATCTTTTTAATTCTTTTTTGAAAAAAACCACAAGTACAAATTAAAGATAAAATATTTTATTGTAAGATATTGTACTGAAAAAAGATCTGGTAATCCCTATTAAATATTGGAGCAAATGAAATAATTTCATACATACGAGCAAATATTTAGTTAATTAAAAATAATTTTACTTTTCTAAATATTTAATAAGTATTACCAAACGTAATAATACATAATAACATCACAATATATTACTAATTATTTGATAATAATTAGTAATAAATATTAAAAGAAATAAAATTATTTTTTATTATATTTAACCGAACATTTTACTCTTGAGATTATTTCATTCAATTTTTGATAGATATTACTCTTTTTTTAAGCCCGTTTTCACAATATATAGTTATCTTAAGATTAAAGAGATTTTATCAAGAGATTCAACAATGAAATTTATTCATGAATTTCTTGATAACCATATATTGTGAAAACAGATCTTAATGTGCTTATATGTAAAAGATAGATAGATAGATAAAATGTTTATTGTTATTATAGAATAAATCCTTTAAGAATTGAAAAGCAATAATCGATAGTAGAAGCGCAAGAAGAAATAAAAAACCTAACAAACATGTAATATAGAAAATACATAAAAATAAAATAAAAGAAGAGAAGAGAAAGAGAAAAAGAGAGGGAAGAGAGAAAGCATAGATAGCAAAATTTTCTAACTGCTTCATGCAGCCGCTGGTCTTTGTTGTAGGATTTTGCGATTCGCTGAGTTGGCTAGACTCTCAGGTCCAGACCCAGGAATCCTAATAGGCTTTTCCTCCAAACAGATTCGCCAGAGAAAATTTCAGTAAGTTTTGTTGGCCTTTTCTCTCCGTGTCTTCTTCGCGCTTCTTTTCGCTACCGTTCTTCTGCAAATAGATCGAAGAAATGATCGCATGGGCACCAATCGTTTCCGAAGCCTGCTGGAAAAACAGATTCCAAGATAACATATTTGGGAGGATTTCATTCCATGAGTTATTGTGTGAAAACCGTAGCGATTCCATTCGATAACCTATTCGTTTTGCATCATATTTATACACTTTATGTACATAAAAGTTGTCAAGTGTACTTTTAACACAAATTATTATTATTATGTAATAATTATTATGTAACATATTATTATATAATAACTTGTGTTAAAAGCTTGCATCTTACCTTCTACTTCAGTTAAACATAATTTTTTGTTGATCTAATAAAAATCAAAATAAATTAGTAGCACAAAAATTACCGCGATGCTTTTACGCAATATATACATGTTTGTGCATTTATCTGCTAATTGCTAATTTGTTTAAATGTTATAATTCAATTTCCGCATTAAATGAGCGTTCATATATACATTTACCTATACATATATGTGGGAATAAAATAAATTTTTTCAACTTGGAGAATACAATTAGAAAATTACGCTGTTCTACCTAAATTAATTGGTCTAGCATTAATTTAGCATCAGTTCCAGTAATGCTGCGTTAATGTCGCGTCAAATCTCACGAAGTAGATAAGACTTGCCGGTCGCGGCAATATTGATCATATTCGCGGGACAAAAAACCGGATGAGAGTTCGCGTGGGAAAAAGAGAGTGTATATATATATACTCGCGGAGTTAACGAGCCTAATCCTGTCAGCCTCATGAGTCGAGATTAGGAGAGATCTTGCTTTGCAGACGGTGAAGGCACGAGCGGGACGAGCCACCTGTGTACTTACCGGTATATGGCCGACGGTGTCCCGCGGTGTCGTTTCGCTTTTCAGAACGTACATACGGATGACCCTCGCGCGGTTACGCGAGTTCCAAAAGCGTGTACCCTGAAACAGCGCTCACTCGCGCACTACGCAAATAAGAATAAAACGTTTCGCAAACAAAGGCACCGTTACGATAACGAACCTGTCGACGTGGACCTCGAACTCGTTGGGAACTCGTTTCCGTCCCGGGGAAGAGGGAGAAAAATCGTTAACCCGTCGCACTAGCACCACTCGCACCAGCAACTCGCGCGTTAATCTTTATTCTCTCTTCGTAAACCTCGGCACGTTGTTACTGTGCAGTGACGAGATCCGACGTTTCTCTAGAAAAAAGAAAAGAGAGATAAGGCTCTCTGAATGCACGCCTTATGAATCACGAAACGGTTGATAAGGGTGCTATATATCCTAATACATGTTCAATGTATTTAGTTTATATTGTTTAATTCTTTTATTATCGAAGGGTGTAAATCGGCCTCTAATTATTCAATAATATTGTACAATTATTTTGAACAATGTTATCGATGCCCCGTTAAACAAACAGTTATAATTTAAAATTTTAAACGTAAATAAAGATAAATAAATATTATTTATTGTATATGTATGTATCTGTATGTATATATATATATTTTTATATATATATATTTTTATTTTTGTCTTCAACAAAATAATAACGTTTTCTTGACCGCGCATCTCGATACCGCTTATCGATGATTTCGAAATTTAAGAACTAGGATATTGCCCCAAGATTCAGCTTCGATGCGAGAGATTTACCTATGTGAAATTTGAGTAGAAGGCGGTTCTTTTCCCTTATAATTATTTTCTTATTGAACCATGAACGTCGAGAGAGACGATGGCACGCCAAAAGATGTCCATTTGAGACGGACGCTAGGAGTTCGTGAATGAGATTCCTAGCTGCGTTCACCATTCATACTAGCCTTATTTCCAGGACGAGATCATCGATAACAGTGCATTTATATCGCGTTACCCACATCTTTTTTCCTTCCGACGTGCTTCTCTCGTGCTTTAGCTGTTTTTCATATAAGAGAATTTTAAACACCGCGGTTGAGCAGTGCTAGATTTAGCACTGAAAAACACATATGTGAATTTTGAATTATTTTGAAAACTGTATCTTATATCATTATTGTCTTCAACCTTTTATTTCCATCATAATTAACAATCACTCGAATCGATTCCGTGGCGGAAGTACGTTGTGGAAATAAAAAAAAGCAGTACCAGATGCTAGAATGAATAAACGAGTTGATGTACGTACTTTTGTGTAGACTTTTTTTTGTACATTTATCGGATTTTCGAAGCTAGTCGGAAAATCCAGAGCATCGTTGTCGATTTGATGCGCTACCAGCGTAGTTCCTGCTTTCTGTAATTTTTTTTTATTTTATCGTATCGGCTTTCTATGGTCGCGTTAACGAGTTACCATTGAGTTCGATGACACCCTTCTAGGATTATCCTTCGTGCTGTCGGCTATGCGATCGAACATCTCTTTCTCTTCCCCTTTCTTTTCCGTTGACTCGCCTGTCTTCGGAAAGAAGAAAGAAGAGTGCGAGATCAGCGATCGGTGCTTTCAAAACGTGCAGGTACGTACGAGGGAGTAACGCGATACATTGAGTTAGGGGATGTCTTAGTTTTCTTTTTTTTTTTTCTCTTTCTCTCTCTCTTGCTCGTCGTTCCTAATTCGAGAACACAGGAGAAACTACGTCTGGAGAAATCTGCACTGTCGGGTTCAACCGACTATTTCTGAACAGCATTGTGCTCTGTCAATTTTGTCAGAATTTGCTCGCCCTCCCTCTCTGTTACCAGAATAAAAATATTAGAAAAAGGAGATGAAATTTTATCAGATTTCAGGGATAATTTACAGTGTCAAACAGTTAGATTGTACATCTCAGTTGCACTAATTTTAATATTTTTAAGTAATTATTGCTCTTCGATTTAGTATTCGATTTTTCAATTTTTCAAAAATATAAGTTTTGACGCAGAAAAATTTTTGAGTTAAAGAAATATAAATATAAGTAAACGAATGACTAGAGGAAAATATAGCAAATTCGAGCAAATGAAATATGAATACGACCTGTCAATTCAACAATGGTAACGTCTTGCCCTAACGGCAAATCCAAATCCACAGGAGGTCTTCCTTAATACTGACTTTCATTATAGACGAACACATGAATGAATTTATATTTTTTACCTGTTATATATACGGTTTGACAAACAATTTTCAAAATATTTTTGAATATCATGCATTTCGAAACTGTATGTTGTTCTAAAAGATTACTACTTCTTCTTCTGAATTTATTAATTCTACATTACTTACATAGTTTTTTTGATGTAATTAATTGTGTGGGTTGTTTTCAATTCCAATATTACTTAAATCTTAATTTTGATTATCCTCTTTGATAATTTACAATTAAATAAAGATATATTCTATTCATCTTTTAGATAAAGATAAATGCAAAAAAATGTTTTTTAATTGTGAAACAATTGTGATAGATGTAATAATGTATATAAAGTATTCATATATGTATTTAGAGCGAATTTATGAGATGAGAGTGTCCTGAAAACTTCGCTAAGTAATGAAGAGTTAATAAGTATATATCATACATGTTCAAACTATTCAGTGTTATATTAAACCTATAAATTTATAGACTTCGATTTCTTATTTAAATTTAAATAAATGTGTTAAATTTATATATTTATACCTATAATTATGTTTAATACATCTATAAATGTACTTATAAATGCAATATATAAAATATCTCATTTTAAAGGATTCATTAACATATCTCGGAAACATTGTGTTAAGTCGAAAAATGTTTTTTGACTTCGAGGGAGACATAAGATGGTATTATTGGTTTGACCTTGGATGACGTTATCAAAGTCAAGACAAGATACTTTGAATTTTTTAAATGAAAACTCCCCATTTTTTATTACATATGCTTGTATTGTATTACATAGCTTACCTTGAGAGTTTTTCAAAACACTATGATGAAGTATTTTTTTATTAAATACTTTTCGAGGCTTGAAAGTTACAATACTGGCGGCATTACTCAAGGTGTTCATTCAGGATCATAAGCTGGATAATATTTATCCATAAAGATCATTGGAGGATGTACTTCTTATTTGCATTTTGTAATAAAAATGAATTTTTAGTGCAAAAATGAAAATAAGTGGAACCTGAAAAAATCCTAAACAATATTTAAGAGATTTTAGCCGTCATTTCGTGTCAGTCGGACATTTTGGGTGCCGGCGATACTGTAACTTTCAAGCTTTATAACTCGAAAAATATTTAATGAAAAAATATTTTATTATATAACATTACCATCCGAAGCGCCACTACGGTCTAAGTATTAAGATGTTGAACTAATATATATATTATTCAAACGAATGAATTAATTTCAGAAATAATAATTACGTGTCGATATGGTTGTCGACATTAACGCAATTAATCTGAAATGTAATAATCCCCCCAAAATTCCCCAAATTAATCTTAAAAAACTGTGATAAACTTATTGCGAAAAAATATTGCCTCGGCCGGGAGTCGAACCCGGATCTCTTGCATTCCGTGCGAGCGTCCTGAGCCTTTAGACTACCGAGATCACAAGGCAATATTTTTTCGCAATAAGTTTATCACAGTTTTTTAAGATTAATTTGGGGAATTTTGGGGGGATTATTACATTTCAGATTAATTGCATTAATGTCGACAACCATATCGACACGTAATTATTATTTCTGAAATTAATTCATTCGTTTGAATAATATATATATTAGTTCAACATCTTAATACTTAGACCGTAGTGGCGCTTCGGATGGTAATGTGATTTAATATAAACGGTCTTGTTTCCTATCTTATTATATTTTATTATAGTTTGAAAAAGCTCGCGGGGTAAGCTACACGAATACAGTCGAATCTCTATAAAAGTAAACAAATGCGCTAGCATATATATGGGAGGTTAAAACATGACTTTTATGGAGATTAACTTTACGGAGGTTCGATTGTAAAGAAAAATAAGGAGGTTCCATTAAAAAAAATTTAAAGTGCTTTGACTTTTTGCTTGATAAAACCATCCAAAGTAAACCAATGATATTATCTTATGTCTCCCTCGAAGTCAACAAACTTTTATCTGAAATTTTTCAATTTAACGCAGTGTTTCCGAAATATTTCAGTGGGTCCTTTAAAATGGACAAACATTCTATATATTTAATATATTATATTTAAAAATTTGTCATCTTCATTTATTTGTTCTCGCTGGAAGATACAGCCTGTTTTGAACTTGTTTTCAATGTTTATTGTTAGTAATGTTTCAATGTTTAGTTTTCTCCTTATTTACGAAATTTGTACTGCATTTCCACATATCTTGTACAACATAACAGCATCTTTCAGAAATTTATATTGGCGATAGATTGAAATCCATTAAGATAGGAAATATTAAGTTAGTAACGCGTTGACCATTAGATTTAATTATAAATTAATAGCTTAATTGATAGCTCAGTTAATTAGTTTTGGTCAACGCGTTGCCTTAATGGTCTCGAAGACCTAATGGGTCTAAACAAATGGGTCCAATCGAATCTTTGCCACTATATTGCGCGCAAGCTGAAACCGCGCATCATTCCGATCTCGAATAGGTAGAAGTTTCCTCCTCAGTCAATATTATTTAACTCGCTACAATTAATTCCATTAGTCTAGTTAGTTCTTTCATATTGTTAAGTTATTCTGAATATTTAATAATTTTATTTTTGTTATATTAGAAAAAAATAGTTTCAATTATTAAATACAATTATTATTTTATCATGCAATTATAATAATCAATATCATACAATTTTCTCTCAGTGTATATTACAAATACGTTACAATTGAAAAGCGTTATAAAAATTAAAGTAAATACAAATATTAGTCTTTTATTCTTGTTTTAACTTGGCAATTCTCAATGATAATAGTCCGTATTTTTTGGTATCGTCTCGTAAAGGTTGTAGACATCCGACAAATTCCTTCCGGATGAACCGCGAAGAATAAAGTGCGCACGTGGAGGATGACAGGAAGAGAAAAAGAGAGGGAGAGAAGGAGAACGAGATCGAGTAAGTAACGCCCCCGTCCCTGGACGTATCGCGTTCTTCAGGAGCAGATGTTCTCGGGGACTACCGAGACTCCGCGTACTTTGACTGACAGCTGAATACCTCGGAAAGGACTGCGCAGATCTCGGTACTATCCGTCCTTCATGGTTCTAAATTTCGTGTGCGAGCGTTTACGACGTATACTCGCCGCCACAAAAGAAGGGTCTCTCCTCGTCGAAATTAAAAATATTCTATCCCCGAGTACGACAGGAAGATGAAGGAAGAGAGAAAGATCGTGTTTTCTTTTGTCTTGAGATAAAATGATCGCGAGATTGTCACGGTTAATATCTCTATTTTGTCAATCACAAAATATCACGGCTAATAAGCGTATCCTTGATGTCCATGATCGAAAATCAACACCGGGAAACGTATCATGTTGTCTGATCTGGTTGTCTAGCAAAATCCCTCTCCGTCTGTCGTCGGGATGACTTCCTTTGTCTCATGATACTGACGATAAAAGCGACATAATCGAAGGGTCGATACTCCAGGAAGTATAACTATACGATTCGGGAATACTTGATACATGATCAGCAACAAGACATCGAGCTAGAACATCCGTCTATTATGGCGCGTGTTAAAAGTTCGCATAAAAATATAAGGTTGATTTTTCTAACAAACTTTATGTTTGTTTAGTATACATCTTTGAAACTTTAAAAGTGATAGATGTCTATATAAAATAAAAATAGATAATAAGGACTTCTTAACGTTCAAAATAATAAAAATAATTAGAAGAAAGGGCGAAAAAAATCGGGCACGAAAATTGATGGTAAAAATAAATTGTAAAACTAATTTAACACATAAAGAATTTTTACTTACTTACACGTTATACGGCTTATAAGAAGAAAGCGTAAAATAAACCGTAACAAGTAAGTGTCAAGAGACAATTATATGTTGATATTTGACTCTAAAGGAAGAAACAGAATTGTAGTATAGTCTAAGGGCCATCGCACAAACGAGTATCATAGCACTTTATGCCATTTTATGGTAGAGCGTATACCTCACATATATCCGTAAGACGGATAACATAAGCAACGCACAAAGAAAAAATGGCACCTTACCGCTCCTTACACTATGTTCTTTTTTGAGCATTATTTATGTTGTTTACGGATGATGTAACACGACATATGGCAACGTTTATGCGATGGTCCTAAGTCCTAAGTCCACAACTTTACTTTAAAAAAAAATTGACTAATCACGGTTGAGAAAAATAATTGACTGTCATTTTCTTACAGCTTTACGGTGCCCCTTAAATCAAGGTTGCGAACCAAGACTAATGCAAGGATAAAAACGGATCTATAAATTCTTTGTGACGTAAGAATAATTTGTTTTTCTCGAACCATATTTCTTTCGTTCATGGTCGGTGTAACTCGGGCGGTCGGTCGGAAGAGTCAGAAAGACACGTAAACTCTCAGCACGAGGTACACTTAACGTTGGCCCCCCCGGGAGAATGGTAGACATGGCCAACGATAGCAATGTCACGGTAGCCACCGGAAATAGCCGGCACTATCAGCCGCTTTGCCGGATAGCGCGCCGTCACCGCAGAAAGAGTTCCAATCTTCTATTCAGTACGTTCTTCCATGCCTCTCGCTCTTTCTGATCCCACCGGACTATTCTCCCTTTTTACTCTTTTTCTCTCTATATATATCTTCCTCTCTCTTACACTTTCCTCTTTTTTCCTCTTTACGGCCTCGATACAACGACGAGAAAGGACTGGGGCCGTTTCCACCGCCGAAAAAAGAAGCGCGAAAGGGTGATAGAAGATGGCCGGAAGCATGGAAAGAAAGCAGATGCCCCGACAACCCTGACTTATCAACATCCTTTGGCCCTCCTGTACCGGCTTCTCCGCACATTCTCCAAGGTTTAGCAAACGACCTGATCTCTCTTTTTTCCCAATATAAACACACATGTACCTTCATAGTTTGTGCATTTGCGAAAATATTCGTAATTATTATTTCCATCGTTTTTTATTTTCTTAATAATATAGAATACAATGTATAATAAAACGATAGTATAAAGTTTTACAGATCATGACAAATTATGTACATAAATGTCTTATTATTTATAATTTGACGGATGTAATGACACGTCGAGAATACCCTGTTACGAAACGCCATGGATACAGAGCGATAGGGACGATGGAAGCGAAACGCAGTGTCGTTGATAGAGTATGCAAACTTCATTGCCCAAGGGGAGGGGGGGGGGTGACGGACTTCGCCCTTTCTTCGTTTCTTTGCTTACGCTAGCGGCCTGCACCCCATTCGGCGCGGTAAGTAGCTGCGCTACTAAGCGGTGGTTGCGGTGATACATCATGGGGTGTCAACGAGTGTCCCTGCCGCTGTAATCTCGCATGCGCGTGGGGGGGGGGGCGGGAGTGAAGGGGAGGGGGGGGGGGGGGGGGGGGGGGTACGCGGGCGGACGACGGTTCCCTGATCGATGTCCATCGGCTCCGAGAAGCGACCTCCGAGGCCTCACCTACGACCTTCTTTCTCTCCTAACACACACGTTCCGACGGTGGCACGGTGGTGGCGGTGGGACCAGCTCTCGCTAGGATCAATCGGTTTTTGCCCGACTCGATT
>NW_011627136.1:102161-238473 GCF_000204515.1 Acromyrmex echinatior | reverse complement strand
CTGCGTGTGCGTGCACGCGCTTTTTGCTACGTCCCTCTGTGCCTTTGGCCTCTGCATAACTGCCTTCCCTTCCCTCCTGTGGTGCACGCACACGTGCGTACGATCAACCAATCACCGGTGTACATGTTGCCTCTTTCTTTCTGCGTGGAATGTGAGTATGCGTGCGTGCGTGCGTGCGTGCGTGTGTGTGTGTATGTGTGTGTGTTGGTGCGTTTATGCGTGCGTACGTGCGTGTAGGCGAGATTGCGTCCAGCGTGGCGTAATGGTGCGTATGCGCCGTATGTATTTTATTTCTTCACCAAGGAAGAGGAACAGAAGTTAACCGACAGTATAAACCGCGCGCGCCTTTGGAACTTTGCTTTTGGGCCAAATAGTATCAAGCGATATTATGTGCTTTAAATCGCTACAATGTATGAATATATAAATTATGTCACTCTTGCTTTTGTAATAAAATCCCTAAAGTACACAATCATTATGAGAGGTGTCTGCAATAAAATTTTAAGGCGCAAAACCTTAAGCTTTAAAACATATTAAAGAAACAGGCAGAGCGCAAATACGCAATAATTGCTGCGTTTTATTTTGACAAAAAAAAATATATATGTCTGACCTTACGTAGCAATAGCATTTAAATCGTATGTTTCGATTACATCTTCAGCGATGTTGAGAGTAACAATTGCGATGTTAATATGGCGATCGTTGCAATGTTGCAAGCAGTAAATATGTTAATAGTAACAAAAGCAGGAGAAAAGTACAAATTATAAATTTTGGAGTGAATTGTTAGATTGTCTGACTTAAGCTTTAAGCCTCAAACCATAAGAAATTGACCAATTACAATCGATTATTCTTTTCACATTCAGATTGTAATTGATTAATTTCTTACAGAGCTTAGGATTTAAAGCTTAAGATTTACGTCTTAAAAATCTTATTGTAGATGCAGCTTTATGCAAATTTAGAGAATCAGATTTCCTAAACATCGTTGTCATTATCAGATATTCTGTGAATAACGTTTGCGACAATTACAATTTAATATACAACTCCTTATGACGAAACTCGAAAAAAATCTCATCAATCCCACCTTTAAAAAGCAAAGATCGCGCGATAATTCTCTTCCGCTCCCGACGCCAGGTGCTATTGTTTCTCACATAATTCCCAGCCGAGTGTGAATTAAAAGAATGCATAACGTCGTGTTAAACGATTACCCGCTTTCTGTCGTCTTGCACGCACGATTTCGTCTGGGTCATAACAAGGAGCGTATCTCGAATAAACAGGAACGTCGTCTCGGATTTAATTCTCGTTTATGAACGTACCTCTTCCCTCCCCCTTGCCTCCCTTCCGCGAACCCCCGTTGCTCTCTACCCCTTCTCCTTTCTCATACTTAGCTCGTGAACGTATATTGTATATCCTCCGGAGGGTAGACCCCGGTTCTCTGTATTTACCTGTCACCTCAATGACGATCGTGACGAGGGTATACACTACGTGTACCCGGCGTACCCTTCGTTCTTGACGCTGTTCAGGGTACGAATATACATATAGACGTCTTGGATCTGGCTCGTGTGTCGCATACGATTTTTCATGAGCTTGCTCGCACACGCGAATTATCCGTAGGTACTAAAAATAACCTGCGAATTTGACGCTATTAACAGATTTAATTCGAAGGCATTAATAAGAATTATCGGGAAGCGTATTATATTGACGTCAATTCGTACCGTTAATTGGCAATAATGAAATCCCATGTGCGAAATCTATTTTAATTAGTCCGTATAACATGATATTTGTGATGTAAAAACTTGTAAGAGAGTAGTTAAAATCAATACGCGTACAAACATGGGGTCGATGATTTCGCCGCATGCCTCCCTCAGGAGGAGGGGGGAGGGGGGGGGGGAAACATTGGTAAACAGCGATCAATTATCCGCCGCGAGTCTCGTGGCCGTGCGTAAATTATCTCGTTCTCGCTTATATCTAAACGAGGTACGGGAAATCGTCACATTTTTCATGGAGATTAATCGAGTCGACAAACGAGTTCAATCGATGAATAATCGATTCGGGAGGGCGCGATAAATCGGCTCCTGCTGGCCCGGTGGTAGCTACTGATTCCACGCGCGATTTGCATACGCAGGAACGTGTCGCGGCACCAACGACACCCTAAACCCCACCTTCGATTATCATGAAAATGTCTCGAAAACGTGTGTCGCATCGTAGACACTCGCAGACGCTCGCTCGCCAATGACGGGCGGCGGCTCGCCTCCTCGTCGACGAGAGAAAGACAGAGAGACGAGAAGGGGAGCTTCTCGCTCGGCTAGGAACAGGGGCTACCACACGAGACACGAAAATTGGCATAAATGAGATTGATACGACTTTAAGTTACTCCACGTGAGAGGCTCGCCGCTCGTCGAGATTCTGGTCCCGCCACTCGTCACGCCACTTTGCACCAGATACGCCCCTGCCGTTGACCGGCGTGTCCCTCGTTTCAATAACGATCTGCGAGAACCCGTTTCCGTTCTGCGGAAAGTGACGTTGAGAAAGAAAGAGAGAAGAACCAGCCAGGTAACTTACAGTGGCGAAGCTGTATTAGCGTCGACCTATTTTAGGCCGCACGTACCTCGATGGCTCCGATGAATCGAGCGCGCTTTTCTCTTTATTCTCCCGAGGCGTTGACGGTGAATGTACTTTGCGACAGGTGGCATTTATATGTTCTTATATACGTATATGTCTCTCTTACCGAGTACGACGTCGTTGGAATCTTAAAAATATTAATATGTATCAGTTGATTTTAAAAATTACGACTTGTTCCCGTCACGTTTTTATGCATGAACGTTAATTTTTAAATCGAGTTGTTTTTATAAAATATATCATTTTCTTATGCCAAAAGTAGTATAATTTAAAATATGTGATTTTCGAATTATATATCATGAATAAAGTTAAGTAAACATTATTAATATCATCAAAAGTGAGCTAACTTAACTTTATAAAAAAATTATTTCAATTATCATAAATTAAATAACATAGTTTTTTAGGGTTGTGAAACGAAAATGACAAAAATGATATTTGATTATACGAGTATATTAAGAATATATATCTTTCTGATTAGTCAATAATTTTCTGTCAAGTTGGAAAATAGGCTCTTCCCTTTTCTGAGAAATTTAATTTTCTTAGTTGTATCATTTTTAAAGTAAAAGAGCGATATGTTTTGTAAGGAGTTATTTTTTAAACTTTGTTAGAGAGAGAAAATTTCGCTTTTAAAACTTCTATAGAGCGTTGACATTATTATATTAGCATTTTTAATATATATATGATACATTAACAGGAAAAATTATGCTAAAACTCGAAAATTCTAAAAATTAATGAGCAAACGTTTGCAATACCTTTACCCTCATATAACTGACAATTAAAAACTACTGATCAATTGATATTCTCTCATTTTATATACTATTCATTAAAACTTCACTCAACTATTTCAATTGATCGCAAAAAACGCGACCATGAAGATGCTCCCACGGATGGCGAAAGAACACCGTGTACGAGGGTGACCGCGCGGAATCTGGGAGCGGCGGCGTGTAGAACAAGTAATAAAATAATTTTAACGACCAGCTTGAATTATGCGCGTGGTACAAATAATAATATCTGCCCGGCACGCATCCCCGCAATAAATATCGAAGGGGTCCCTGCTTCTCTCTCCCTTCTCCCCCTTCCCCCGTAGACGATCCAGGAACCCTCGAGCGTACCCTCTTCACGGTACACCTCGGCGAGGTTCATGCTCGGTTATATGGAGCAGAGGGCCCCCGATCGTACCAAGGGGGACCTTGCGAAAAGGGGCCTGACCTCGTCGCAGTGATTCTCCGCTCTTGTCGCCGGCAGTCGCTCTAGTATATCTTGGATTTTGTATGGAGACGATAACGTGGGAATTTGGGACATAACTAGTCGATATAAATCGATACCAAGATATCCGTCTTTTCTTTATTTTTAATGATATGCGCGGTGAATAGCATTTTCTAAACGATAATAATTTTTAACGGTCCATTGTTATACAATGGTGACTCTTGAATAGCCTATTCCGGCGTCACTTCAATTATGGAATATACAAAAACTTTCTTTTATTTCATGTGTTTATAATATTTTTATCAGTAGAGATATATTCTAAGTAACTTCTTCTAAGAAGAAGTTACGCGGTCCACGGATTGTTTCCGTCTTGATTGTGTGGATTATCTCCGTCCATATTGTTAAATGCCAACGTTTCGTGAATATGAATATTACGGTTTATTTAAGGGCGAGAAACAACTTGATACAGTACAGTATCAGGTTGCTTCTCATTCTAATGAAGTGAACTGCAATGGCCATGAAACGTTGGCATTTAACAATGTATTAAGCATGGAGAGATATAACCTGCAAATCACGTAACTTCTTTGAAGAAATATCTGTGGTTTTAAAGATATTAAAGATATATTTGTTTATTACCGTTATATTTCTTAACGTCTGATGTTTCGATTGGAAAAAATTTATTATAACACATTCATTTTTACGCATTATTTTTTTAAATACCCAGTGTAAGAAATTTGTGACAAAGCGATATAATAAGTGAACTGAAAGACCAGCGTTCTCCTCAGTGATTTGAAATAAATACATATAATATAGATTTATTCTCATCGGTCATTTTAAATCGAGCAGATAACCACTAGCTGAAATATTATTCCACATATCGCACGATTTCATTTGATTTCATCTGATTACAAATAATTTTTTTCACTAGATATAAAGTCATTTGGTAAAATATACGATTTTATTGAGTATTATACAATGATTTCTCGTGATTGCATATGTAATTATCGGATCATAGAGATTTCATATGAATTTTCCGATTTCGAGGACACTCTGTCCCACGATTAACATTAAATGGTTACCGTCTCGTTTGAAATTGTAATTATTTATAAACACATAATAGTAACGGAGACTCACACGCTTTTCGTGGGCGGAATCGCGTTAAGGAAAATACTGATAAAAAAAAGAAATTTATCGCAAGATTTCGCAAACGATACACATGCACGTGTATACCCAAGATACCCGAAGATTCGCGAAATGCGATCGTGCTGGGCACGTATTGAAATTCCAGACGCGTTGGATGACGTTCGCGTACGCGGAACGAATCTCCTCGAGGTTTCTTGAATACACCGGGAGAACCGTGTCGCGCATCGCGGACGTCGTGTTGCCGGCAGGTGACAGACGTAGCACGAATTAAGTGTCATAAGATGGTGGACCGACGTACGAAGGGTACCATTGTCATTTCCCGCCGCGTACCGAATTTCGACGTGAATTCCGAAGCGTGTTTATGGATCGATCGTCGCAATAATGCCGGACGTTTCCAAACGACTCGACTATTGTGACGCTGACCCGCGACCCTTCGTAAAAATAGATCGTCGCATCAAAACAAACATAAAAGCAATTCCGTCATACTTTCGCCGGTGTGAATCGATGTTTTTATTTTAGCGAAATACATTAATCGCACAATATAAATTTTCTTTCTATAAAAAACTCATCAATTTGCATTAAGAAAAGACGAAAACAACGAAAGATCTCTCAATATTCTTGATATAACGATTAAACGATTCAATTCACAGCGGAAAGTTTCTAGGGGGGGAAAAAAAAAAAAGAAAAATCAAATAGGCAGGCATCTTCGAAGGCGGAGTTCGATGAACATTTAAATTGGCCGACGGGATATTGCATCGTGCGGCTGCGAAGGCTATCCGGTTGCAGTGCAGATTTTGCAATGCAAGAAAAAAAAAAGCGTTTCGATGTCGGGAACCAGAAAAGAGAGGCGGAAGAGGCGAGGGAGACGCGGGAGGGAGGGATGGGGTACGGCAAGAGAGAGATTATGTCGTCAAAACGGACGTGCGGCGTAGACCGGCGGTTGTGCCCATTGGCCGTTGACAGCGCAATGAGATCCTGATTTGCGCGGATGTATTTAATCGCGCGCGGAGGCGCGCGAGAGAGTTGTGAGCGAGCAAGCGAGCGAGCAGTTGCGCGCATCGTTTAGCAATCAGGGAGAATGATGCAGCCAGAACGACCGGCCGACCGGGCTGGTGCAGCGAGATGCCGTAGCTACGCGCAATTTATTTGTACACCTGTGCCCGCCGCGGTCCTGCGGGACACGAGAGACCGATCCGGGATCCGAGCTTTCACGCATGGCTACGCAGTCTTACGAAAGAGCGAGAACTTTAGTTACCCCCGCGTAGAAACTGGCGTCCTATTTTTTGAACAAATTTTCGACGGGGAAGACCCCGTCGTTTCTCAAATTTAGCTTTATTCCAAAAAAAATTGAAAATTAATTCAATGTTTTTTATTAATAAAATTAACCGAATTAGGTTTAAATAAAAGTTTAATAAAAAAAGTATTGAAATAACTTATGTAGGATTATGCCAGCAAGTCGCCAGTAGTCACAATGAAATCAACGACGTTTAGTCAATGCTACGACTGTCAACTGACGGTAAAGGTTCTATCAATCAGTACTAAGCCATCATTGGTAAATGACTGACTGATAAATGACTTGATGAATCAAAGTTCTGTCAGTCAGTACTGGGTCAGTAGTTTGCCAGTACTGTGCCAGTACTTTAACTATGGCAATCAATACTGACTCAGTACTGCAATTGTAAAATTCTATATGAGAATATATATATTCCTTTTTTCCTAAATATATTCTGTTTTAATGTTAACTCTGGGTATTTAACAGATTTTTATTTAACAGATAATATGAAATTGATACTCAAAGTTCGCACTTTTTTACCTAAATACATATCTCCGAAAAATTTGATGAAAGAAACAAATACGATTAAAAAATATTTATAATATTAAGATAGATAATACGACAGGTATAAGATATAACAAGGTACGACAAAAAATATAATATTAGAATAATACAACGAGAATAGCGTGGTTAACTTTTGGTTTTGTAGTTGATTTTTATTGTCGTTTAACAGAGGACTTCAAGGACTTAACGAATTTTCAACAAAAGATGGACCTATTTCATATTTGAGGCTTGTGAATTTTCGACAGGCATTGTATGTTAATTCCTTTGTTAAATATTAGGTGTTGGAATTAATTCGTAGCGTTTTACAAGTGATGAGAAGTACTTTCATTAATGTATTTTTTAATGCTCATGTGAAATAAATAACATTCTTTCATTAAAAAACGCTACGAATTAATTCCAACACCTAATATATATTTCTATCCTAACGTGAACAACATATATAATAACAACTATTAAATTAACGATAATATTGTGATATCTTAATTCATTCTTAGCTTGAACAATATATCATACGCTATGACATCAAAAATATCTGACCAATCGCTTATGATACTATAATTTCATTTCAAAATTCATACACTGTTAAAACAAAATGTTAATAAAATTATCTTAAAGACGCAGTGGATTTTCTGAAACATGTAGAAATATTAAATTATATAAAATTAACAAAAATGTTAATTTCAACTTTAAGTTTTTAATTTTAAGATTTTGTCTCTAAGTTAAAATTAATATTTTATTTTTAACAGTGTATAACATTGATAAAAGGAAGGATAAAAGGAAGGAAACTGCAAATTAATCATTTTTGCTAGACTTTAGTTGACTAAAAATTTCTTTTTCCTAAAAACTGTTTCTCCATTTTGTGTTTATCTTGGAAATGGTTTAAGGTAAAGGTGACAAGATTTACAACCGATCTTTTATGATCCTTTTTCTCGCCTTTTTGCTACAAAAAATTCATTACTTTTATTTTACGCTTTCTTTTTTATGGCATTAGGTCGAACGTTCCTATTTATTTAGGATCAAAAGCATTATCTGTACTATCTGCAACGTCCTTGGACCTTTCTGTGAAATGAAGGTAATAAATTTTAACACGACAATAAATTAGAAACACTTGGATAGTTTTTAGAAATTAGAATTATGCTGTACTATAATTTCTTTTCTATTACTGTATTTCCTGTCGAACCATGAAAAATCATACTCTCTTTTTGGAAGTATGAAACTGTGTGTTTTTATATGTAAGAAATCTTTCCAGTGAATTATAAACATAGGAAGAGAGATGAGGCTGACATACATATATATATATGTACGAAACGATTGGTTGAGTTCAGGTAGTCATTGGTATCGTTTGGTATCCTAAAGTCTTTAAAATATCGATTTTATTGAATTTACTTATAAAATATTTATACGCAATCTTATTGGAAATAGTTAATTGTGTGTTTACATAATTTTTGTTAAACTCTTATGAAATTGATTTTATCGATGGCAATGATGTCGATCTTCCTTATCACACATCGTTCCACAATTATGATAATAAATAGCAAACGAAAGTGCCTTAATATGAACTTGAAAAATGATAAGCTTTATTATGTTCGAGCTTTATTATCTGTGTTGATAAAGAGAAAGTTCGTTAATAGTTTTTTGTCCTCCTTCTTGTGACAGAAAAAAGACTATATTGGCCACTTGGTAAACCAACTTGGTAAAACCAACGGCTGTAAATTTCTATTCCAATGGTAGGTTGCTCGTGCTGTGGTTCGGACGAACGAGAGATTATTTGGATTCCGAAGAATGGCAACAATCGAGCTTTGTAATCGGTCCTCGAAACGATAAAGACTTTGTTGGCTACCCTTCCGGCGCGGCACCGTTCTCTCCCCATCACAACCACCCCCTGATTTTCGCTCGATCTCACCCCTCCACCTTCCTCGTTTCTCTTCGCATACACATACACACGTACACAATCTCCCTTTCTCTCGTTACTCGAGTTCTAAGAGCTGGCCCAATGCTATCACCTGTTGACAATCGGACGCCTACGAATTCGTCTGCGTATCGCGCCATCGTGTTCTCCTCCCCTCTCTCAGTATTCTCTTCTTTCTTCACTTTGACACGGAGTTTGACGGCGTTCCAAGTTCGATGAATCGGAGAGAAATTTATTTTAATGCAAGAGCGGTCAGTGAGATGAGTTGAAATGAGCAATATTTAATAAGCAATAGTTTTTTTTTTTTTCAGAATTTATATAAACATTCGTTTTCTTTCTAATGGATTACTTGGAATGCTGTCTATTCTTTCGCATTCTTACTATTTAAGAGCATTACTAAAAGCCTCATAAATTTTAAAAAGATTTTCGACCTTTTGACGAAGATGAAACACTAAAACCATAAATATGTTCTAACCATTGAAAGAAAGTAGTAACTTGATATGAATTTATGATGATCTGCATGTTTCATTTTTCACTTTTGACAAATGTGTTGGACAGATTGGAAAATTTGTTTTAACCCATTTTACAACTGAAATGTGTTAGACATAAGTGTGAACAAATTGTAGAATATTTTTAAAATAAAATTAACATCAAATGTAACATGTTAACATATATATTTTAATCGTTCATTTTAGAATTTATATCTTAATATACATTTTTACGTTATTTATTCATTTATTCATAAATTATATATTGTTTTAACACTAAAAAATATTAAATATCAGTTTAACACAAAATTCGTATGTTAAATTAATATACGAATGTATTAAAAAAACACAAAAACAAGGACCAGTTTTAATATTTCAGATATTTTCTACTATATGTATATCTCTCAATATCTATTTTACGATTATTATATTTGTCATTAGTTTGATATTAATTATTATCAAAAACGAACGAGTCCACTTTTTGAACAACGAAAAATTAATCTGTAATAAAGAAATTTATCACCAGCACTTTCGCTTACCATTTATTATCACATTATGTAAATATGGGAGATTATTACCGATATGAAATAAATTATGCCAGCGGAGAGCGATTTTGACGAAAATTACGTGAAAACATTCAACTAAGGAAATATTGCCAGCGAAATTGTGTAGAAGTAATTTACCGCACGTGCACAACGTTTAAGAGAGCCCGTCGCCTCGCACAATGAATAGTAACGAGAAAGGATTTCGCTTTCGCGCTGCGAAGAGACGTGCGCTTCTCGCGCGTCGCGAAAATCGATGTGCATCGCAAGAGGAACGTAATCGCGAAACCAAAGGTCTCGGTTTCCCGAACGTCGGTCGGATATGAATGAACGCGAACGCGCGGCACGAGACGGCCGGCTCATTCGTGCGGGTAGAAGGATCGTCGTCGTCGTCGTCGTTGGCCTTCTACGTCTCCTCCCGGATGCGGAGTAAGCAAGACCCAGGGACCACTACGCTTTAACGGATTTCTAAACCACGTGGGGCCGATCATCGCGTAAAAGCGAAAGAGAGAGAGAGAGAGAGAGAGAGAGAGAGGGGGGGGGGGGGGGGGGGGGGGGGGAGAGAGGGCGCGTTCAGGATTCTGGTTTTCGAGTGCGTCTATGCCGGAACATACAATGAGCTTTCTCATGTCGCACGGTAGATGCGCCGCATCGCCGATGCACACATTCGCGCAAGTATATACGCGACCTCGATAATATACGTGCACTTGATAGGGACAGATAGCTCTCTTGTGTATGTACGCGTGCGGCGTGCGCTATTGCAACCGTATACATATACGAGAGAAGCCTAGGAAAGCCCGATGCTACAAAGGCAGTGCGCCATCGAGTATCGCAAACATTGATTTGAATCACAAAGACCGCCCGCGGTATCCTATTGTCGGACTCCGACTTATTGTATGTTCTCTCTCTCTCTCTTTCTCTATTTCTCCTTTACCTTCAGCTTTCTACGTGTATCGGCCCGATCCGCTCTATCTTCTTTCAACGGTAACGACCTATCAATCCACTTATTCCGCACGGTTTATGTGCCACTTGTGGCATTTCGGCCTAATGCCGCTGTTGCGCGAGCAAATCATACGCGCGAGAGGCGTACTCGTTAATATTCGTGTACGTATATATACTTGTGATCAGATATCCTTTTAATTTGTAACTTATTACATTAAAATATTATATGACGGAGTTTTTGCAATGATTGCGTAAGTTCCTTATAATAGTGCTGTAAGCCAATTTCATTTTATCTTGAATTGCCAGGCAGTAAAATCTAGCATTCACTAAAAATTAAAATCTCTGAAAAATTTCGAGGACGTGAAGTTAAAGCGAGGACTATGACTTTATTCTTCATTTTCAAAAAAATGCAGAGATGGTATAATAAAAATAAAAAAATAAAGGAAAGAGAATAAAATCGTAAAGTGAAAAATTAGGCAGTGAAAAATCGTGTAAGTTTAACTTTTTTAGTTTTATTACTCTACATATGCCATACATTTGTTTATTGGCAGCTGTCTCTGCTTTCTATCTGCTATTTAGGAATGCCAGGCGATCCATAAATCATTTTATGTTCTAAAAAATTGTTTTCGTTCATGAGAAAAAAATTTTTAACACTCATAAATCTTATACTTGATTTTCAATAAATGCACAAATCTATAAATACAGTGTAAGCAAAATGCTTGTTTTAATTGAATTGATAGTTTTGTTGCATTAGGAATTAAAATTATCAAATTTCTGCCAAATATTTACGGCGACGATTTACTTATAATTAATGTTGTTTATATATAAATTCATTGTTATATGGTAGATGTAATATAAGATATAAACCCAATTTGGACTAGTATAATCAAATTTTTCAGAGATGTTACATTATAGTTAAATCTACGTTTTATATTCACAAAATATCTTTATTTTTGTTATTATTCTGATCTAATATCGCTGCGATAAAAGATTATCGAGATATCGGATGAACTATAATCGCGATCGACGCAAGCTATAATTGCACTAAAGATTGACGTTCTCAAGGACGAATTGCGAAATAATGTCATCGCAATCACGATGATCGTGCATCAGGATCGAGATCACTCTAGATTACTTTGCAAAATTGATGTAATTGCAGTAATCAAAATGTAGATAAACAATCATTCGATGAGAATACAATTGCGATAATCATCTTTTAAAATGAGGAAAAAATATGTGCTACACTTAAAAGAAGATATTAATACTATTAACAATTTTTAAGCACGTTTATACGTGGCGCATCGATTTTGGAATTATCGCGATATCTTTTACTGATATCACCGATGAAGCACAAAATATAGTTTTACGCATTTATTTACCACGCATACTTTCGCTACAAACCAATTCGTTTCGCATCTCTTCTCCTTTTCTTCGCATCTCGCGGCAACAGGTCCCACAACATACAGCATGCTGAAACGAAGACACGAAAGACGTCCAATGAAAGCTCTACGATAACGATTTTAGTGAGCTTCTTGGTGGATTCTATCACCGCGCCCGACGGAAAAGGACAGGAAGGAGAAAGGAGCGAGATCCTTATTACGAGCTGAAATCTTGAATATATCGAGCAGTGATAAGGAACAAAATTCGGTATTGATCGTTCGATTCGAAAGAGAAATTATTGTATTACGAGAGTAAAGAAAGTCAAGAGGAAAGGCAAATACTTAACTTTCAGTGAGATAAAAGAAAACTTTGATAAGATACGATAAGTGACGCGGTGCACACATGATGTGAATTGCGAGAAGTATGTCTCAATCATCGCTTGCTCAGTTTATCCGGCAACTTCTAAGGAAGACCGTGAGAATCATCTTTCATAGGATAAGACAAAAAATAAATCATCCCTGGTCTTATTCCTCATACAAGTATCGCACTTCCCGCATTATTAAAAACAGTGCTACAAAATCTCACGTTGCATCTTCTATTTCTACATACATATCCATCATATTATCTCTCTATGTGATTCTTAAATGTGTATTTGACTTATTCGTGCATTAACGTTGATGGATATGTAATACATCACGCAGCTCCAGGTCGTGTGCAGGAGGCAAAGGAACATATTAAGACTCGCGGACACACGTATGCATCAGCGCGCTGCTCAATGCTGCGAACGGCGGCCGCGTAGCGGTACATGCGACCGACGGGTAGCCGATTTCGCGGCGCGAAAAAGCAAGTAGAAATGTTGCACACAGGCGATGGAGAGCGAGAGAGACGGACGAGAGGAAAGGATGACGATAGAGCGTTGGGTAGGAACGAGAAAGGGAAACGAAGGGAGGGAACGGAGACGTCGGACCGAAGCATCGCCGCGAGAGGTCGGTCATGTTCACTAAGTGACGTCACGAAGCTGTGGCGCCGCCTCCGAGAGCCAGCGAGCCGGGCGATTGGTTGAGAGAAATGATGGCAGGCGCGCTTGCCAATCGATTGCCTACGGTGCGTAGTACGGAGCGCAGCACATCGGTCGGATATGGTCCCCACTATACCCGCAAGGTGGAACATGAGAAGAGGGGCGCTCAACGCTGGAAGAAGGGAGACGACCGCCTTCTCGGCAGGAAGCTGTAGCTCGTATTCCAAGGCGTGTGTGGATGGTTAGACTTCAGATAGTTTCGTGCTCTCGTAGAGAGTGGAGGTTCCTTCGCTTCTGCATCGGATCGTTCATTGTAATTTTCCAATATAGTGGAAGCAGAGAAAGGAGCAATAGGAAATAGAAGCCTTAGTCAACGCTTTTAGTCGTGCGTGTTGTAGTTGTAACCCCGTCGCATCGGATTACCAACAAAGTGCATACGCGGGTGAAAACTAAAGAATTCTTGGAGAATTCTTGAAGAAGTCTTGAAGACAAAAGACAGTGTCCGTGAACTTAACGAATTATTGGTTTTCGCGTTGATGATTTGTCTTCTCGCATTTCTTGTGTCGCACGCGCCGTTTAGGAGGTGCCATCGTCCCTTTTCAAAGGAGACCGCCGCTTCGGAGCATTCGCGTTTAGTTGGCGCGTCGTTGCCGCATTGTCGTGACGCGATTCGTCGAGCGTACTGTGGCTCGCAGCCAGTCAGAATAGCTGGCGAATGGCACGGAGTGGTGAGAGACTAGCAGTGAGGGGAAGAAAGTGAGTGTAGTCAGTTCGCGTACAGACATTCTGAACAGTGGATCGCTTCAAGTGTTCCTCTGGATTTTCAAAGAGCATAAGAAGAGAAAAACGAATTAACGTACGTATCGCGAAACAATGTACGGAGAACTATATATGATAGTATGTCGATAGCTAGTGATGCTTCTCGTCGAGACCGTGTCCGTATGGAGTTTGTTTCGTGAACGATACTCGTAATTAAATTCGAACACTGCGCAAAACGAAGATTTGGTTCGCAGTTGATGGATACGAAGATCATCGCAGCACGGAATAGTCGTTCGAGACTGCCACATCATTCGACCGATACGCTCATGCGATCGTGTGATCGATTGATCGCATAAACTGGTGACGCTGGAAACGTGCGTGAACGCTTAGCGATTCATTCTTACGGAGTGTCTTAATAGTGATTATTATCAGTGACTTAGAGAATTTGCGATTGACTTTCATGTCATCGCTTCGTGGACAGAGGTGAACTTAAAGAAAAGACCAGTGGTAATTTGGACACGAGTTTATCCCAGTGTGATAGATTGACATTTTCGGCGTGCCCCGTTGATTTTCTTGACGTCGAACGGTATCAGAAAAGGGCAGCAAACTGTACGGGCACAGGCAAGAAGAGATGCACACGATGGAGACGGACTTGAAGGGCGGCAGTCTGCATGCTCAGATGCCACCGCATCCACATCAGGGTGTATCACCGATGGGCCATCATACAGGGATGTCTCCTTATGGATCTTTAGGCTCGATAGTTCATAGCTCTGCACTGTCGGGAAGTCCACCCAACGCGGGTGGCTTGAGTCTTGGTCTTCAACATCATCACCAAACTTCTCAGCATCATTATGCAATGTCAGCTGCCGCCGTCGCCGCCGCAGCTGTACAACAGCAGCAGCAACAACAGCAACAACAGAGCATGCACGCAATGGCGGTCCAACAGAGCGCTCAGCAACAGCAACATCACGCTCATCAGCAATCTCAACAGCAGCAGTCGCAATCACAGCAACATCATCAAGCTAATAATCATAGCAATCCAAATAATCCTAACAACCCCAACAATTCTTCCAACGCCAAGAATAATAACATGGATCGCGTAAAGAGGCCGATGAATGCTTTCATGGTATGGTCGCGTGGGCAGCGACGTAAAATGGCTCAAGAAAACCCCAAAATGCACAATTCTGAAATATCGAAACGCCTTGGTGCCGAATGGAAACTTCTCAGCGAAGGGGAAAAGCGTCCGTTTATCGACGAAGCGAAGCGGCTGCGTGCTGTTCATATGAAGGAGCATCCCGATTACAAGTATCGGCCGCGCCGCAAGACAAAGACGCTCGTAAAGAAAGACAAGTTCCAGCTCAGCGGAGTTGGTGGAGTCAGCGGAATGCTCGGCGTGGATCAACGGCAAGTGGGTACCAGTGGAGGACCTCAGCAACCGCAATTGCCGCGTGACGTATATCAGATGCCCAACGGATACATGCCCAACGGTTACATGATGTCTGATCCGACATCGTATCAACAACACGTTGCGTATAGCAGTCACATGAGTACAGCAACCGCTGCCTCAACTGTGGCCTACCCCAGGTACGATTCTATGGGACATCACATCAGTGGCAGCAGTCCCAGCCCTATCAACATGAACGGCTATGGCGGATACGGCGGATATGGTGCTACTGTACCTGGCGGATCACCATCACCTTACCATCAGGCTCAAACGGGTTCTCAAATATCCAGTAGTCATAGTCCTAGTGGCAGCAGCATAAAGTCCGAGCCGACGAGCCCGGCGAGCGGTGGCATACACACACCGACGCCGACGGGCGGCCCAACGACGACGGGCGCGGCTGGTCCTGCCGGCCAGGTCAAGAGGGAATACATGGGACAGCAACAAGCGAACCAACAGACACAAGGCGATCTTCGGCAGATGATCTCAATGTATCTGCCACAAGGCATCGAGCAGGGAGTCGTGCAACACGGAAACGTCTATCCACCGGGTCCATCACCTGATTCTTTGACGCAGCACCATACCATGCAGCCCATTTCACACATGTAAGTTATTATATTGTACAAAAAAAAATAGAGAAAAAAATAGAGGCTTCTTTTTCATACATATTCTCTCTTATCTAGGTTTGCTTGCGAGTAGTTTTTTTAAAATCGTGAAAATGGGATAAACCGTGACGTTCGATATGATTACATCTCGACATCTTATAGTCCTTTAAAATATGCAATAAATGGGACTGTATTTTTTTTTTATATACAGTATTTCTTTTAGAAATTAGACTGCATTTTTTGCTATTATCTACACTTTTCTCAATCAAAATTACATGAATATCAAATGTCTCTATTATAATATTATTTGGTACGAATGAACTACCGCAAGCTTATTACTATAAACTAAGCATAATATTTACATTCAAAGGGAAAGAAATGTTTTGGGTCATTGTGAACGGCGAGTTATAGTGTTTCCCGACAGATAATTTGAGTTAGTATATGTGTCTCAATCTAATCGATGTCAAGTATGACGAACACAAGCTTATCCCAATTTGACGATGATTGCACTATTCGCTTGAGTTATAATTAACTCGCTTGAGTTAAAATCACTGATGATCTTCGAATGTTATTTGAAAATCATCGAGCGAAAATTTTGCAACTTAAACATTATCGGAATCCACAGGAGGTTCGTATTATAAATCGTATTATATATATATGTAATATATGTATATATATTAGGTCATTTAAAAAGTATCCGCGGTTTTTTGTTCAATTTTTGAATGAAAAAACCGCGGATACTTTTTAAATGACCCAATAATTTTTCCATTTAATGCATTTTTTTAATTTCTCATTCAAATAAAAGCCTTCGTTTCCACATTAAAATTTTTTGCACTTGTTATTTTATTGTTGCTATAAATCTTATAAAAATTATTTCTCTAATGTAAATTCTTTTATTATATATTTCTCTATCTTTTTTTCTTTAAATAGAATTTTTATAATAACAAGAATCCTCTGTACTCCGTACATATAGTAATTCATGAGTGTCGCATTATGAATGCTCTATTTAAGAATTATTGCCTTCATCAAACGAGCGTGTAATATACCTATATAAATATTATTTATCTCTTTTTTCTAATATCTCGTTTTTATACTTACGTATTTCATGACGCGATACTCACGTTTTTCTATTGCTAAAGCAAATAATATTGCATATGCTATCGTGACGATGCTTCTGGACCTCCTTCTATCATCACACACCAATTAACTACTAAAACAGTGATCTACGATTCGCTTCTTACATCTGAAATTTGCGATCAGTTGCTTATTCGCGCACGATTATTACTATTTCAAGAGTTACCAAGGTGGAACTTGCAAGATATCATTACTCTAGAAAATTATAGACCGGCGTGTCGAGTCGGCAGGGAAGAGAAAATAAACACGTCGATTTACCTGGTACCAAGGTGCAAAAATCTTACACACTTGATAAAGCATTATCAATATGAATTTTATTAGAGAATTTTATAAGTAAACATTTGAATAACTATCGCCGGTAAGGCGAATAAAATAAAATTTATCTGTATGCATGTAAAATCTTAAACATCTAATCTTTCTTAGCTGGAATATTTATCGAAACATGATTCATATTTATTTATTCGTACTCTTTATGCAAATGTTTAAATATACGAATTTTAATTGTCACTCTTTGAACAGCTCTTATGTACTTGCTAGTACAATTAAAAAAAATTTTTTGTCTATTAATAAATAGAAAGCATATATTTGAAGTTTATAAGGGTTTATGAGAAGTTTATAGTGGATTTATAATAAACAAAGAATTTAAACAATTCTATATTTGCATTTAACTTCGGAACTTTAAGACTTAATATCCGTTTTCACCAACGTAGATTAACTTTAATTCTGTTCTAATTCTTAGAACTAGAAAAAGATGAAGAATAAGTTAAATCGAGATTAAAATTAATCTACATCGAATTTGTACAGTTTAAGGATTATTTCTATGTCTTGATAAATTACAAGTGCCAATGTTTCGTGAAAATTGCAGTTAGTTTAAGACAAGAAGCAATATAATACTATTAATCTAATTAGTAGGAACGGTAGAAATTGATAAAAATCATTAATAGATCCAACATCCTTCGTTCGCTTCGTTTATTTACACATCACATACTCATCATATACATCAAAATCAGTTCATCAATTGTATTTTTCTTATAATTCTCTTTTTTTAGACGTAAATTATCATTTGATTAAATTTTAACCCTATTTATTAAATATAAAATATAGCATATACTCAAATGATTTTACTCAAGTGATTTTTCAAAAATTTTTAATTATTTTAATTATGTGTGTATAAATCATAGTTTTGTAACACAACTATTACATTATTTTATTTTATTTCCATTGATTTTCATTGTTATTATTAATTATGCTATTTTTTATATTTATTCTTTTATTACATTATTATGTAGATACATGATAGAAATTTTAAAGTCTAGATATCGAATTATTTTTTACGTAGGTCCAGAAGCAGAGTTCACGATACTGTATGTTTAATTTGAAACTTATAAATTATTTATCTTTATAAATTTTTTTTTTTATTTATTTTCAGATTAAGTTTATTCACACTATTATTAGATGATTATTAACGAGTGCTCAAAATTTTTATTTGTGAAAATAAAAATTTTGCGTTTAATTAACGAAATTTAATTGGCGAGGGATTAATTAATTGTAGAGAGAGAAATAGTTTCATTGAAGTATGGTATAGGTTGAGTCAAAAAACGAAATTTTTTAGAAACAATTATTATTTAGAGGATTCATTATAATATAATATTGAATTAAATAAAACTAAAAAGTAATTTCGTATTTTGTGGGTACATGTAATGTAATGTAAAAATACGAAGTTACTTTTTTACTCAATCCAATGTTTAGCAAAATAGTTTTTTCTCAAGTTTTATTTTGGCTTACACGACCTTTTTCAGTTGATTCTCTTACGTTTTTTAAATAATTACCATGACAATTTCACACCAACTCACACTTAGATACCATTTCACTCTGTCACGATGAATTAATCACGAAAATTTCGTCTGACTCATCCTATCTCTCTATCGATGAACATAGTGAATTGTTAATGCTAGAAATTCACTGATTTAACACCCTATGACCCAACCTAACAGCATACATGCATGATATTCGTAGGAATCTCGTAGCTTAAAGAGACGCAAACATGGATGGACGCTGTGCAAATGGAAGCCCCGTAAAAAATAACGATGGGAGAAAAAAAAAGAAAATAAAAAAGAAAAAACGCGCAAAAGATGGAATGCGAAATAAAGAGAAACGCATAACTTATAGCGCGAGAGAAAGAAAGAGGGAGGGAGGGTGATAGAAGGGGGGAGGGAGGGGAAAGAGAAAATGGATGCAGGCAGAAAAAAATACAAAATATAATTTTAAGACAATTTTCACGGAAAAGATGAATACAGTCTACGAGCGTATATAATCATATTCCACATTACAACTTGTCAACGTAGATATATATATTTTTTTTTTTAGATCAATTTGAAATTTAACTAAGACACGCGTAAAGAAAACTTTAAATTTTTATCGGATGTAGAACGATTTTTTAACGAAGACATGTTTACACTGGAGAGCAGATGATACATAACATCAGTGAAGATATGTACAATATAAAGAAAGATCTTAGTTAAATTTTAAATTTTAGTTTAAAAACATAATGTATATGTACACACACATTTTTTGTCTTTTCCATGAAAATTTTCTCAAAATTATGTTATGTTTTTTTTCTTCTTCTGTTATTATCTCTTTGTTTCTCTTTCTTTTTTGCTACACTATGCCTTTCTCTTTATTTATTTCGAAATATTAAGAATAACATTGTACATTTTTTACATAATAGTTATCTTCACTGGTTTTATGTAACATATATCTTCATATGATTTCCGGTCCATAAACATACTTTGTTACGAAAAAAATCGTTTTACATCCGATAAAAATTTAGTTTACGCGTATCTTAGATAAATTTTAAATCCTAGATTCACTTAAAAGAAAGGAACACTGGTTCTCAATATAAAACTGACATGATATAAGTTAAGTTTTTTATGCATTATCTAGACTTGTCCAATTTGAGTCAAAACGCAAAACCATGTACGCAAAAAAATTCAATTTGAGTAAAATTTCACGGGCTGTGAAGTATTGGTAAATGTCGCTCAGACGCGTATCAAAACTTTACAGTCTTCGAAATCTTGCTCACATATTGATTTCTTTGCATCGATGGCTTTGCATTTTGCCGTACATATAATATACAAATTATTAAATTCTGTTATTAATTTTCAGATGTATTCAAAGTATATGTACATATTTCTTTTATTTACAAACGAAAATGATGAAAATGAAAAGATATTTGGATTAGAATAAATACGATATAATGATATGATTTGATTGAAGGAAGAATAATAAGAATAACTAAAAAATCACGTTCTTCTTCACTTTCTTCTATCATTACTAATAAGAACGAATATTATAACGGAGAATGCGTAATATCATTTAATTACAATAATACAATATAAATTAATATTTAGTTGGTATTATATAGTAGTAGCGAATACTATAAATAGTTGATATTGTAAATGTTTGGATGACGAATTATATAAAAAAAAATATCTCGTTCATGTTTGTTCTGAAAATGGAGCTGATTCCATATTTTTTTATATTCTATATAACAAATTATATTTCACTAACACTTTGTTAATAGAAAATCTCAACCCATACATTAGAATAAGCTCTATCTTAAGAATTTAAGAAAATTCATGGAAATACATATCTTTTTTACACATAGACTCCTCACTGGTTTTACATTATATACATCGTTATGTGGTTCTCAGTATAAATAAATATTTACATTGTTTTATTTTTGAAATTTTATTATTGTGAAATCTAAAACCAATTTATTGGTTATGATAAAATTGATTATGATAAAATCAAAATACTGGACACAGAACATTGCATATTCACAAAATATTCATTAAATAAGATGCTTGGTAAATAAACATTTTGTACATGTAACATTCTCTTAATATCTGTTCGTGAAATCTTTTCTATTGTTTAGAAAAAAATTTTCTTTAAGTTTTAGATAAATTTCAAACCATTATATAAAAAAAAGAAAAAGTCAGAACACAAAATTGACTTTTGATATGAGTGCTTAAAGATATTTTATTAATTTTCCATTAATTTTCATTCAAAAAAGTTATCGTGACTTTCCTAAAAAAATATAATAAAATAATTGGTTAGAATTTTTTTTATATGTAAATTAATATTTACACTGGAAACCACATGACAATGAATATACTCGAATCCATTTTCAGAACAAATGCGAACAAGATTTGACTCTTTTTTTACATACTTTTTTTTTTAAATAATATTCATATTTTTATTATATTATGATTATCATATACTATATATCCTCCATTAATTCTTGTTGAAAATGTGATTTTTTTTAGTTACTCTTAACAATCTCGCTTCAATAATTCTTTAAATAAATCGTTGACATTTGCGTTTCTAAATAAAGGAGACATGTATATACAATATATATATAACTTTAAAGTACGTCTGAATATGTCTGTAAATTAACAAAAGAATTTAGTGATTTACATGTACATCACCTACAATGACGAATACCGTATTTCAAAAAAGATTACAATCTCGAAATCTGAACTGATTTCGATATTTTTTTTTAAAGAAAGTTGAATAATTTTGTTTTGGAACAATTTTGTTAAATCAAATTTTTGTTGCTTTCCTGTTTTATTAAATTCGACATAAAGGGAGAGATTAGATTTAAAAAGTTTTCAATCAAATAGTAACTCAGTTAATATGGCATTTAATTTAACATCAAACGAATTGGCAGCTGAAAATTTCTTATTGCATGAATAAAATCAATATAAATTAAATAAAAAAATTAAGAAAGTAAATAAAATTTTTTAAATGATAAAAAAAGTGTAGTGTTACTTAATAGAGTTTTGTTTATTAAAAAACAACTATTTCAATTAATTTCATTTATTAATTTAAGGTTAGATTCAGTGATTATGTTAATTTGTGTACAGCTTTTTAAACATCATTTTAAAATTTGAGTGATAAGTAAAAATAAAAAATGATTTAAAAAAGTGTAGTGTTACTTACAGTTTTACTAAAAACTAGATACTAGAAAACTACTAAATTTCAATTAATTTTGTTTATTAAATTAAGATAAGATTTAGTGATTACGTTAGTTTGTATGACTTTTTAAACATCATTTTAAAAATCGAATGTTATCAATATTCGATTGATGTTAAATTAAATATGCCATATTAAATAAATTACTGTTTGGTTGAATACTTCTTAAATCTCTCTCTTTATGTTTAATTTAATAAAAAAGAGAAGCAATAAATTCGACAAAGTTGTTCCAAATTTAATTAATTTTCACTTAAAAAAAAAAAGTATCGAAATCTGTTCAAATTTCGAGACTATAGCCTTTTTTGAAAGACGAAATTTTATTCGGTCCTACTGTGCGTCGATTTCCCAATATATTTATTTAATGCATAAGAAACTCTACTTATCGCATATATTTATAATTTTATTTTAAAAATATATGTATATACTTTTAAAAAAGTAGTCAGAAATCACGATAACTTGTTTGAATGAAAATTAATGAAGTATCTTTAAGCACATATACAAGATCAAATTTGTGTTCAGATACAATCTTTCTTTTATATTAATTTACGGTTTGGAATTTATCTAAAAACTTAAAGAAAATTTAACAATTCTAAACAATGTCTAGAGAATATTTCACGAGCAGATATTAACGTTACACGTACAAAAGCGTATTTGGAAATTATCTTCGTTATTGACGAGTATTTTGTATACGAGTATGCGACACTTTATATTAAACATTCTGCCTATCATTGTCATTTTATATTTTACAATATATTATAAATCCATTCGCAAGACAAATTGATAATAAAAGTTTGTCCACTTAAAGATAATTTGGATTATGGTCAACGGAATGTTAACAAATTAGGTTAACGAAAATTTTGAAATTATAAAAAATTGAGGCCGTATAGTGTATTCAATTAAACATATAAAATAGACACTAGTGACTCAGTAAAGTACGTTTTGCTGAGCTTGATTGAATATACTATACTTTCCCTCAATCTTTTATACAATTTCAAAATTTAATTTGCTCAAATCTCGCTTTATCCTATCTTTGCAGACCGGCATTTCCTCAAAACATTCACTCATATTCTTATTTTTTCCTTCTTTTGCCAATTATGTAGAAATATTTATATATACATGTATATATGTATTTATACTATATGTAAAAAATATATATAATATGTGATGCATTTTCTTATATTTATAATAATATTTATTGGATAATCTGCATATATTATTAAAATATATGTTTAATGTATCATATATAATTATATATATTTAGACAGATGTAATTATTAATAATTTTTATATTTTATTTTTTATTGTTATATTAATTTTGCTGGAAACAAATTTGTCGTTGCACGAATTCTGTACACATATTTTGATTACACACTAAATCTGTATCTGTATCAATATCTGTATGACCGTCCCCGATTTTGAAAAGCATTAAAATTAATCAAAATAAACTATTATATTGTAGGAATTATATTTCTTTGATTATATTCTATTATGATTTAGTAGATATCCAAAGACCATTTTATGTTTGAAGCTTTATATTCGGAGAGGTTTCATGGTATGGAATAGCGTACTCGAATTTAGAATTTTTCACAAAACATGTTTCAACAAACTTTATACAAGTGCATATTATATCTATATGTGATAAATAACATAATTTCAATAATCATCTCGTGCTTACTCTTCTCAAGACGCATTCCACAAAATGAATATCTCGAATATACAAGTTGTGTACATATGATCGATTTAACGCAAAATTATCGTGAACTCTGTACTGTATATACGTTACGTATGTTAGAATAATATTATAAATTTATCGATATATAATACAGATATATATTGAACATTATAACTGAATCTTGTGTTTTCAATTTGACCTTTACATCATCTTTCGCATCCGACATCCTCTTGACACAATATTTTTATTGTGATATTACGATTATATATATATATATAAATTGTAACGATAAAATAAGATTCGTTGAAAACAATTTAATTAAATAGTTCACATTAAATAGCGAGAAAATAATCCCGTTTACGACTGATAATTCGTAAATATTATATCGATACAAAGATTAATTGGAACGAAAAATAAAAGTCTAAGACAGGAAATCTAACGAGCAATACAATTTTTCTAACGTTTTCATCATATATATTGCGTCATCTTATATATTGCTGCAGTGATAGAAAAATGATATAGTTCAAAATTTGCAACTTGTCAGACCATTTTGTAAACTGGAACAGTATCTTAATTAAGATAATAAATATAGAAATAATTATAACTTTATTTTCTTTTTAATTATAATGTATTGTTTAGAATTATAAATTTTTAAAACTTGAACTCTAGCATAGTGTATCCCTTATCAAAATAACACTTTTCCATAAAAATTAGTTTTTAGGTTTTATATTAATTTTTTACTCTTATCATTTTTTTTATCAACGTAGCAATATATGCAATTAGAATTTTAATTTACAATCATCGTTGATAATTTTTTAGAAAAGCGATGTAATGATTTTTGTGTCAAATTTTCGATCACTCAACTGCGAAACGAAATTCTCTTGCTTATAACAAGTCAATGTCAAATTGCATATAAACGGCACGATGAATCCACATAAATAGACATGCCCTACGATTTGCACAAATGATTTTTTGCTGTAAGTAGGATTTTTATTCTCCCGATAGGTCACATAACGCGCATTCGCGAAATCATCCCGATAAATATGTATTTAATATATCGTATATGCATAAATGTGCGCGCCGAACGCGGTATATGGCCGAGTGGAGACATTAATTCGCGCCAATAAATATTCCCATCGTTCCGGCACATAAACCCCGGCGTTTGTCATACACACGCAGTCATTTCGGTTAAAAGGCATTCCCTCCGCCACTGAATGCAAATGTGAGTAGCTCGTTGTGCGTGCCGCTAGGGTCTCTAAAGTGCTTTCAATTACGCGTTCCACCTAACGTTCCGACGCGACGCGACGCGACGCGACGCGACGGTCCTGCATGCGGAGAGCCGTTTTCCTATGTTTTACATAACTGGGATTTTCAAGTGTTTCACGCCCCACGAGGACACGCATGCTGCGTGTCGCACGGCGGCGGCGGTGGCGGTGACGGCGTAGCATACCGGTGTACGTGAACGGAATATGCGTGAAGTGCGAGAGCTCGTCATTATTTAATACCTATCGCCTCATCCGCTTTCTTCGTTTTTTTTCTCTGTTTTACCTCTTCCCGATCCACAATCTTCCGCGATGTTTAACTCTTGAGAGGTCGCGCTTGATGACGAGCGATGAGACGGAAAATTGTTTTCTTCTCGCGCGATTATACTACGTGACATTGATTGTTTGGAATATAAGATCGCTACCAAGCGCATAATTTGCATCCGCACGTATACCAGAAACTAAAACACAAGAAATAGAACTCTCGTATATATTATTCCAACATAATAAAAAGATGAAAAAGGCCTACGAGAAAATAAGGTGTATATTTTTAATAGTAATTTTTAATATTATGATATAAAAGATGAGACGTTCGATTTACTCAGCCATAAAGATATAATCCATATAAACGTAAAATTTAAATAACATTAAATGATACTAAGTACAAATCACGCGAGGCACATCACAATTTTACAAACAGTAATTTCCTTCTTACGTTTATTATAACGGCCTATGTGCGAGTCCATGATTCGTTGCTATGTATAGACATGGACTAAGTCGAGTATTAAAATATGGAATAGATCGCAGATCCTATGCAGATCCAAGATATCAATTGCGTATGGATATTAAACTGTGTCATTATGAGAGAAAGTTAATAACAGCCATTAATTTTCAAAGAGTTAAAGTTTAAAAAAAATGTACTTACAGTATACATGTCTGAGTATCCGATTTTCTCGTAAATATCTGTTATGTTAGCGCTTCGAGATGTGAGAACGAAATGTGACTGTTTTATACGCGAAGAATTTAACACAACGAACAGACGAAAATGTATGTTTATATGACTTTCCTTAATTTGTCAATAATATTAAAATAGGATTCGTCCAACAGCTCCGTATCTTTTCTTAAATTAAAACCATTTGTTTTTTAATGTGTAACATTTCTGAGATTAATCTTTTATGATATCTCGGTTTAAAGTTCAAAATTTTAACATTATTCCAATCAAGTTTATGATTAAATTCTATAATGGACTGTAATGTAAGAACAATAACAATACTATAATGTCGAGACTAACATAAAAAAAATATCTGAAATAGTCACATCTGCGATAAATGAGGATCTTTGATATTGTAATATTAAAATTTGCTATTAAATATATATTTTATTTGCTCATTTATAAGCTTTTATCTTTTTATTACCAGAAATTAGGAGAAACGCGCTGCTTATTTTAACCAGGCAGAACCGGGTATCACCAGCGCGAAGCCGCCAACAACAATACTTACGGAACAACAACTTTAGATAACGTTTCTTTAAATATCCCGTGCGTGCGTAACGCGCGGCGATATACAACCGCACGATATACGAGATGGACGACATGGAGTTGATTTAACGACACTTGTTGCTCGCACAAAGTTGGATAATAATTTCAGGTCGCTTTCCGAGTTTCAGGCAACGAGTGAAGCGACGTCCAAACGTGTTGTTGTACATATATCTCCTTCTATCGCGTCATCATTTCTTTCGCGTTTGCCTTCGACTACAGCACGCGAGACTTTCCTGTTGTTATGATTGCTACTTTTATTGCCTTATAATACATTTCAATCATGTTCTCCAATTTTCTTTTAATATTAACATTCGAATATTCCTTACAATTACGAGTGCTAAAGAGCAAACGGATTAAATATTTTATAAAAGAAATAAACCTTATAAAATTTTTAATGCAGAAATAGTTGCAGAGATAGTAGAGTTGCATATCAACGAACGATTTTTTTTTTATTTACTTATTTTAATATTAATTAGATCTTCTAGTTTCATTCGATTTTGGGACATTACATGTTATTAGCATAAATATATTAGTATGCGCCTATCCTAACATTGCGTATAACTATTTCATAACAGACAGATTGTGGCTATAATGATAGTGAGGTAAAGCTGGCTTCAGCACGCGATCAAATAGCAAGGATACCTAAGAGGTGAATCGAAGAGCATCAATTTTCTCGGTCAATTTTTTCCTTCAACACCTGTTCCTTGTTTATGTGCAAATATTTTTCAATTAAAAAAATAATTTGTGAATTATCCAGCAATAATTTGTTGAACGCGATTGCTATATTTTGACTAATTGACAATCGCCGTAGATTTTTTACACGGCGATTTTTGTTGTCTCAATTGAAATGTTGACAAATCATAAATTATTTTGATAGAACTGTGATTGTCTGACATTTGATCGAGCGACATCGTTCACAGCTTACGTATCTCTCGAAGGTCAGGTTCCGTCCATCTGCGAACAAATAAATACGTCAGAAGACATATTATGTAGCGGCGAGCACGTAAACGCAGTACAAAGTTAAACTCCAATCATCATATTGAAGGCCAAAATTATTTTAACGCCTCAATCTGAAATGACGAAGGCTTGAAACCTCGGAAAAACAATATAAAAAAAGGATATTATTAGATATTTTCAGAATTCGAATAAATATTCCCGATAAATTTATATTTCTCGATGAATGTATGTAACAAATATGTCGTAACGTCCGTCACGTGCGGAGCTATTAATGACAAAATTTTTTACTCGCGGTGTACCTATATAGATATCCGCGAAATAAATCACAGGTGATTTAGATTTTTCCGATATTTGAAAATTACTGACCGCCGGGTATGCCATTTTAATCGCGCTTCCGCTTTAAAAAGTAACGTCCGCACAACAATTTCTGCATGCGCGGTTGCGAAAATATTGCATAAATACGCGGTAATGCGCAAGTGTAGTCAATCTTGAATCTGTATACGTATTTCGGAATCTACGCGGAAAGAACGATTTTACTAAAGCGTATAAAAATTAAGCCAGGTTTGAAAATATACTATGTCCATCAAAATAATTATATAGAAGCTCAAGCATGATGATAATGCTGCAAAAAAATGTGATATTCTATATACCATCCAGTTTGAGCATTCTATATTATTTTGATAATCTCTAACATTTTTATTATTTTCAGATCTGACTAAATTTTTAGATATTTACAGTAAAACCATTTTTCCTGTGTATTGGCTGTAACACAAATATTCTTTTTTTAATTTCTCTTATATCTTAACTTTTCTTATATCTTGTTTATACAACATGTTATATAATAATAATAAAAATTGTTATACGATATGAGTTGTTGAACGACACTTCAATTCTGTATAAACGCAGCAAACGTAAACGATCAGTATACGAATTCCAATGAAATGTCTAAATTCCGTCGGATAATAAAGATAAGGTTTACGTAAAAATCACGAAATGACATATGACTTGAAGCTTAATAACTGTTTGCGCCTCGCGATGAATCAATTTACGCCGAATGAGGAAAGAAAAATGATGAAAAACGAGCAAGAGAGTTCGCTTTGATGCCACTGCGCTTCAGGTCCGCTTTAATCTCGAGTCGATCCCTCGGATCACGCGTGAGTACCTCCGTGCGAAACATCCCCTCGCGAGTTGCAATTTGTAAGGTATCGCGCACCTCGCCTCCACCATAAGTCTGCCTCTATCCGTCTAATGTTCTCGCTCTCTCTCGCTATCGTGGTTCCGTTGATCCGGTTAACCTCCGTTGCCCCCTAAGTAAGATAATATTCACGGCCAATTACCTAAAACGCATTCCTTATGGCACCGCCCGTGTGCCCGAAGTATTGGCAATCTGCCACTGTGCCGATCGAGTATCCGGTGCGAAACGACCTTGTTATTAACGTTCAAGTAAGCTTTACTAGATCCGATAACCCTGATTTCGCTCTCTCCGTTACACCGTTACATCAAAATCATAAGTCTATCAAGCAGCGCTTGTCCAATATTTTTTATTCCTGATTGAATAAACTTTTTTGTACGCCTGGAGAAACGGTTCAGCTTTCATCGAAAGAATTCTCATCGTCAACTACCTGTACTCGAACGCAAATTAACAGCCAATAATGAACCGATACGCTCGTCAATAGCAACAGCAATGACGAACGCGAGATCGCGAGACGAGACTGTAACTTCTATCTGGCTTATCGGCTCGCGGGCTACTTTTCATCAGTCCTACTGACGGAAAAATCACGGCACCGAGATAATAAGTTCGCGATTACCACCAACGTCGATCCAACACGAACGGATCCACTAATCCATCTCGAACGAGCGGGTTAACGAACTGCAAATCTCGCGCTTGTTATCCTGAGTGACTTAAATGATTGCATACCCTCTCTGTGGAGTCATAACCGCGATAATTACTGCGAACGTGGGTGAGCGAGAGCTCACGCCCTTCTCTTCATCTCCGAAGAACCAAGAACGTCGGGTCATTTTATCCCATGCTTTTCGATATCATGTCTGCGAGTAGCATATGCAATTACCTTTTTGTACACGGGTTTTCTGAAGCATCTAAAAATTTAGCTAAGTACAAATCTAAGAATAATTATGTCAGACGCTGATTGTTAGAATATCATCTTTTTGCTGTATTGCTCATCATACTTGAATTTTCTGCATAATTATTTTGATGGTCCCACAAAATTATTTTCAGATTTGTATTTGTCTAAATTTTTGGATGCTTCAGCAAAATCGTTCTTTCCATGTAGTTTTCTAAATTGGTATACAAAAATGTTTATTTGAGAATTTATTAATATGTTCATATATAAATGTGAAAATTAATACATTAGAAGAAATCTTTTATTAACATTTTTTATTAATTTTACCTTCTAGGAATACTTTTAATTATCTGCTGTTTTAATTTCCCATGTTTAAATTCTTCTTTTATCGATTTTTCTCATTTGATTAAGATACATTTCTTCCTTTTAGTTTGCATTTTTTTTAGGTTTTTTTTATTAGAATTTCATCACGATTTATATTTTCTAAATTTTTGTAATTAAAACGCCCTATAAATATGCTCGGTGGAATAATAAAAAAAGAAGGAAAAGTGCAAAAAGTAACAGCTAAAAAGAAACGATTCAGACGTAGAGCTTCTTTCGCGCTCGTCGTTTCGCATTTATGGTACCAGCGCGCGACAGTTATGGCAACGAACGGCCGTCGAAAATCCAGTCAGACCTTCCAATTTGTTAATTGGCACGATAACGTACGCGCATCGTATATTCTGACGAACCACCATCGTCTCTCTCTTCGTTCCATCTCGCTTTTTTACTGTTACATCGTGTTCGCATGATTAAGACTCGTAATCACATGTCGTTCGTTAAAGCGAACACAGATAACTCGAACTGAATTTTTTTCTCCAGTTTTACGCTCGCTCGCCTCCCGGATCGATTCATAAACACGAAAAATGATGTACGCTGTAATTATTCACAGAGATGGGTCTCGATAAAATTTGAGAAATCTTGCACCCGGTAATTTCAGGTAACTCGAACGTTTACATTCGTGCTTGTCAGCGCTTAAGCTGGAAGTAACACCTTGCAGCAATCATGCTGCAAAAAAAAAATAACGCCTGAAATCTGAAAAATTTATTAACGTGTCGTTTTCGTTTACTCACATCGAGCACGCGATTGAATTAATCGTTAATTACAGGCTAACGAAATATACGTCAGTTTCAATGATAAAATCTGCGAAAAGGAAGTCTCTCCGACGAAGGCTCGTATAATAAAGATATTATCCCAGAATATTTTTATGAATATCTGATGCAAGAAAGAAAGTAATTTTTGTCCGGAGGTATTCGCGGGCATTCACGCGTTAAAGGAGAGGGTAGCCGCGAAGAAAAAAATGGCAAAAAGATGGCGAAGAGGCCGAGGGGTTGCGTTCACGCACGGAGACGGCTGTTACAAACTGGTCGGACTAGCCTCCGGGTCAGTTTATCGCAAACAAATGGGTTACGCTTGTTCGACGCCGTATTTCACCGGAATTTATTGTTTATTATTCCGCCGGCTCGGGATGATATAGAGCCATGTTTGCTCGTAGTAGCGTTAATGTCGTTAATAGCATCACCGGTCCGAACTGAACCGCCAACCACCGGGAGCCGGCAAACCCTAAAACAAGTTCCTCATTTCTTTCTCCCGTTACTCTTCGAACTGTTAGTGCAAGAAAGTTCAATACTTTTCTATTTTCTTCATTAGTCTTTAATAAAAAAAAAAATTAGAATCAAGATCTGAGGAAGCGAGAAAGCGAGAAAGCAAGAAAGAAGATCATATTATAACTAGAAAATACAGAGAAATAGATCTCAAGTAGAAAAATGTCTGAGAAATTGGCCATTGGCCAGTTTTTACCGAGCAGTAACTATCCAGTAATTAACCAGAAATCTTAGATAAATCTAATCAATGACTAACCAGAAACTAGCGAGGTCAGATGAATCAATAAATACCTAATTTCTAGCTAGTAAAATTCTAGCCGAAAAATTCTAATTGTTAAATTGTTTTCTATAAGGCGTTTGTTGTTATTCTTGGCAAGCCTAAAAAACGTCAAAATAATCGAACGAAAATGTACAAAGAGAAGTACAAGAAAAATAAAATTAACAAAGATAACAAGGAAGATAGGAAAAATAATATAAATAAAAGAAAATGACAAAGAAAGTGGTCTTCTCTCTTACTTGTTCGTAGGGAATTTAATTAGCTCAATGTAATATAAAAGGTCAGGTTTAAGGACTAAGAGCACGGATTGTGCGTGCTAGGTCGACTCCTTAATCATTCGTTTTGTGACGTGCACGCGCCGTCGCAACCCGCACGAAGTTCGTATCACGCCGATCGCTTAAACTTAAACCGTCCTGGACCTGACGCTAATGCGTTCTTAATGTGACAAATTCGTCGCGGGTAAACACTCGGAGCTCGGCCCGCTTCACAAGATGCGGGAGATTATCAACGTTCGTCGTGTATATACAATTTTCATTCCCGTACGCTTTCCCATCGTGCCGTTTTATTTCGAATTGAGCAACAGAATTCGAATGCTTCGCGGACGCGCGCGGGCTCTTCCGTTTCTGATTGTGACAGGTAAATGTTTTCGCCAACTAGAATTGCCCATTGCAGAACTATCACGCGAAACATACGCACACCGCAATAAAGATGCCGTTGTTTTACGAGCAATTTCGGAGTAATACGAACAATACGCTGCAGTTTCCCGACATTAGAACGGTTCGCTTGTCATTCCCTTGCACGCGACACCGATTTACTTTCGTCTTAAAGTTGTTTGAAAAATCAAGGCACGAATGTGTAATACGAAGCGCAAAAGGGAAACACATTTCTCTTGTAAAAACGTTCGATTTTCCATATTTCATCACGGAAAAAATAGATTTAGTAGTTCAGCATTTATATATAATTATAAAGATTTGATGATTCAACAGTGACTGTAAGCAATTATCAGTATGCTAATTCATTTAATTCTTTACTACAATGAAAATTCAACAAGTTTTCTTCATTACAGCATCAAAAATACGTGCCATCTTAGCAGGTTTTGTTAAAAATTTTGATCTATGTTATGTATTGAATTGATTTTTATAAAAAGTTATCTTTGCCGTATTAACAAAAATTTATTGTTATTACAAAATATGATTACCTATACATATAATTGCTATTTTTATTCACCTGTATAATTTTGCAGTTAATTAAAAATGCTATGCCACATCTAATTTGCTGTAGCAGCCAATATTTTCTTTCAAGTGTACTTCAATATAGAAAATTAGCTGTCTGTCTATATTATGACTGTAGATTCGCTAAATAGTCAGTAAAGTTTTTAATTACTTTTAACAAATCTTTTTCTGTGACGATATTTCCCAAAACTGATTACTATTTTCTCTTTTGTAGCCTATCCGGAGATTTGATTCGGGTAATTTTCGGACAAATTCGTTCGCGCTACGGTCAGTAATTTTGCAGGTGCAAACAGCTCCTCGTAATCGAGTTAATATTTATAGGCATTTGTCCGCCTTCACGTCCTTCGGAATGTGCCGCGTACAAACGTGAATTACGCCAGGGTGGACGTTAATTTATGCGTACTGGGGGAGAGGGAGGGGGGGGGGCGAGCGCTGTCAGAAGAGCAGTGTCAGAAGTTCATAAATACGAAACGTTGATACGAAATTAATTTAACAGCACTACGGTAAATTGCCCTTATTTTCGCGCATTAGACGTCGTCTGCGCTTTTTACAAATTATACGTATCTAAGCGAATGCTCCGTACATTTAACTTTTGTGCGACCCTTCAAGGACGGCGCTCCGCCCAGCTCGGATTCGCAAAGCGATTTCAGCTCTCTTGCAGGACGAAAGGTTATATTTCACCTATCTTACGCGTTACTCGCGATATAAATTACACGAAATATGATTTATGTACCGCGACGCGCGGCGCTCCGCTCGGAAATGGATAGTAAACTGTGCGCCGGCGAGTTATCGGCGATGCGCGCGATCATTAACGAGCGATATCGAGAGAATTTATTGCACGCTTTGTTACACTGCTAACTTGTGCCTACTTGTAGACGATCTCGTGAGTTTCTAGCCTCTACTTGATCGTGCTCGAAATTTTGAACCTTCCGAAGTTGACGCCAAAATCTGTAGCACAGTTACTAACGCTGTGTCTGAGTCCATTTAATTTATGTTAATTAAAAGGCATTAATTAATTTCAAGAAATCAAAATGACATAATTCGCTTAAAAGAGAATGAAACTAAGTATATATTTTAATAAAAATAATTCAAACTTGCAGATGTATTTGTATTTGTGTAGACGTATATTTGTGAGTTCCTTTAACAAAATGACGGAAAAAATCTCCGGCTATCTAAATTTTGATGGCCTTTTCTTTATGTATACACGTTCATGATTTTTCTCGTTGATTTTTCTCGGTTTTGAAAAGAAATCTCCAACAACGAGATCAAGTCTCATGATCTTCTAGTCCACTAGTCCGAAGATGGATAAAGAAAATCGAATTGTTTAACATTTTTTACAAAGAGACTTATTTTAAAGTGAGTTCAATAGCTTTCCGAAGGCTAAAAATTCTGCTTTTTTTACATTTCGCCAGACACTGTCGATCCGATAATCTCTGAAATCAATTTTCTGATGTTTCATTTTTTTTAGCTGATAATTTTATTATCTTCTGCTTAATTAGTTAGGCTTGTTTCGAACATTCGCAATGAAATCCTCTACTACTCTACTACTCTAAAATCAAGATCGGCCTCTCGTCCCTGAGATCGTCGCTATCTCTCGCTCCCTTTTGTCCCAGTTCTTCCCTTCGTCGCTGCACGTTTATTGCGCTAATAAAGCACTTAACAATTATTTTCCGGCCGGTGATTTTTCAGTCGGCCGCAGTGGTTGCTGATAACGACTCGTGGCCGGCTGATAACTCACGACAGCCGCGTGTGCGATGGCATACACACTGTTGAGTTATCGTCCTACCGTGAAACGAAAACAAGAAGCGAAGCTTCCCGAGCGATGGCGGCCAGCGTCTCTTAATGCACGTTTCGCATGCGGCCACGTCGACGTCGGCGTCGGCGACGAATCAGCCGCCGGCTAATTTAACGCGATCGTAATCGGCCGTGATTTGTCTTAATTTTCGGTATACGATTGTGGATCCGGGGGTCTCCTTATCGGTCCACCCGCGTCGGTCGTTCGCGAGGGTCGTTATAATGCCGTCACGCGTCGAGTTATCGCGCTGGGCCTTACTCAAGCCCGAAGAAGCGGGGTGATCGTGACGACGATTAGAATTTCGGATTGCGCACCCGGTACGACGGTCGGTGATCGCTAATATCGTGATTCTCGACTCGTTGCCGCTATACGTTTGTGCTCAATTTGCCGCATCTTTCGCCACAGACTCGGCAATACGCATTTTGTAACGAGAATCAATCATGATAATTAAAACGAGCGAACAGCTGAAGATCATCGCTCTTACGTACAACGTAATGCAATTATATCATGGTTAACCACGCGACGTGTTTTGCGATTGCAATTTCAACGTTTATACGTATGTGTGCCATAAGCCTCTTAAAGGAGCGGCTATTACTGAAATGTTTCACAGGCACATACGAGTCCCGATAAATGCCACCGCGGATTAAAAATGACTGCGGCGACAAGTATCCGCGCGTTTAACGGTCATCGCTCTGCGAATCTGACAATATAGGACTTTCGTCGTCGCCGCCGATTAGCGAATGGCCGGCTAATTTCGTCGTTCAAGAGTTCTCGCGGGTGATTTGTCATTCCGATTCACGGAGAGACGCGTTGTTTTCGTGTGTCGTCGGAGATCTCGTTGGCGCTCATTCGAGAGTCGAAAGAAAAATGAGAGAAGAGACTCGACAAGAATGGGTACCGCGACGGGGCAAGGGAGAGGCAATGATTGAGACTCGAAATATAAGAGAAAGAGGAAGAGAGATGGAACTGTGTATGCGTGGACGAAAAATACGCGCGACGTAATATCGCTTATATCGACGGGCGTAGGTGGATCACAACTCGCGGGCGTGTGCACGCGCTCTGTCTGGATCGAACGAGGAGTGTCATCGCATTTAATTAAAATGTCACACGCGCGTGATAAATGTCGCGTGCGAGCTGTGTGAAAGAAGCCGTCGCGTCGCGTCGTCATCGTCGTCGTCGTCGCCGCCGCCGCCACCACCGCCGTCGCGTTTCGCGCTTTCCTCTCGCGGACGCGGAGAGAAAATAACAAATGAAATTTGCTATCTTCGTGACACCTATACACAGGCGGCTGCGAGGAATAAAAAGAGAAAAAAAAAAGGAAAGGGGAACATGCCGGCGAAGAGGACTGATGTGGTGTTCGAAGGACAGTGGGAATTAGCGCGCGCGCGCGCGCGCACGCCGGTATTCATCTCACTGAAACTTTTCGGCCGTTAATTACGTAAGGGCGTAATTTTTCAATATAACTGAGACCTTAATCCTTTGATGACGTGCCGTGTAATCGCTTAGCGGTTCGTCTCGCGATGTGAATGTGGGCTCCGCTCTCTTGCTTTGTTCGTTATGCCCGAGCATATCGGTGGATGTCACAGATGTCAAGAGATACTGGTTTTTTGGCGACGGTCACTCGATTAATTTGTAATGGATATCGTGATTTGAAAGTTCACTATTGCGTATGAAAACAGTTAGCCTTCTATGGTTTGACCGATCACGATGTAGGGTTGAACTGTGTTTACTATTTAACCCTTAATTAGGGTTTAAGTTGCGCAGCGTAATTAGTGAGGTGATTACTGCGCTGATTTTTTAATATAATAAGTGGAAACTGAAAGGTTAAATACAAAGTAGTAAACAGGAGCATTAAAGTCGAGCTGGATTTAAGTGTTTAATAATGTTTATATAATAATAGTTGGGAATACAAATAACAAACCTTAATTAGGTTTAGTGTTTTGTTTTTAATATAATTAGAAAATAAGCATTGAACAATTATGTTTTCAGCTTTAGAAGAACATGTTCTCAGGAGCTAACCTGCGTGTGTTTGTAACTGTGAGATGACAACTCACAAACTGAGGAGAATACAAATACTTTTGAACATATTGTCAATGGTTAAAAGAAAAAGCGCTGTTAGTCCTGAGAGAGACAAATGGAATTTTTCGCAATTTTCAACAGTTACCAATATATCTGCTGGTTTCTAGGAGACATCACATGTTCTTCTTCCTGAAATATGAAACCATGGAAATCAATTATATACACTTATAAATGTGTGTTTTCTAATCTGGATAGACCGTGAACATTGAAAAGAAGTCTTGTTGCCGAATACTGTAACACTGACTACATTTTATTTAGAAAGTCTATTCTTATATCTATTCATATATTTTATCATTATGCTTGAAAAATAATTGTTTAAATTCCAACTTTTTTATAATCATATTATAACGTTACTAAGAAAATAAAATTATCTAATTAAGATTGAAACGTCTGTCATTTGTATTATTAACAGTAAACAGCTCGACTTTCATATTCCTGTCTACTATTTTTTATATAATTTTTTAAAATACATTGCTAGAATAGAAATTAATAATTATATAACTTTTAAAATTTTACTTTAAAAGAGTACATTATATTATAATTTCACATTTTATAAATAAAAAATAGAATAAGCAAAAACATAAGACGTGCTGAAACTTTTAAATGGCATATTATTGCGTTATTACGAGTTTAATACCCAGCTAATTAAGGGACTGGAAAATGTGTTAATTTTGATCGACATCGACATGATCGATCGCTTTGATATTTGAATAAACGTACTTTAAGCATTGCGGATGCGAAGTGTCCTTTGAGCATCGAAGTCCGTGCATCTTGATGCACGACGGGTTTGTGATGTAATTTCGCGTCGCAACCGCGTCAATCATTGAGATTTTTTAAACGGTGCCGATCTGGTAAAAAAAATCTCCTCCTGAGCTTCGTATAAAAATATACGATTGCGTCCGAAGTTGCATATTTATCCTGCGAGTCGCGCCGCGGAGGTTCTTACGCAATTTTCCATTCTCCTCTTTGGACGAGTGTTAGGTCCGATTTCACGCGGCGATGCTCGTCACCGGTACGCAATTTATTTTACGTAAACGCACGGCGTACTCGTGTCAGTTTAAAAATTGTACGAATCAAAAAACAATAGAACGTAAAAGAATGTAAGATAAAATAGAGATTCTCATTTAGAAATATGACATTTTAATTTATTTCAAAGACATTATATTGTACGATACAATAAATCTACGTAATTCTAATAATTATATACATATATAAATTACATAATTATATAAATTTACATTATTTGCATTTATATCGTGTTGGAAGCATCCGTGAAATTTAAATGACATAGTATGCGTATATATATATATATATATATATATATATATATATAAGTAAAATTAGGAATGTCGACGTAAACCTCATTTTTACGATGTCGTCGTAAAGAAGATTACGACATAATTGCGCCTCATCCGAGGCAAAATTAGGAATTTAATTTTTATTTGAATCGGTACGAGGATATAACGGGTGTCTCGTGTTACACATCCCCGTCTCACAGCCTTCGTCGGTCCGTGCCTAAGCCCTACCATTAATCAGTAACGTCCGAATTATCGGATATCGATGATCATTCGCGCGCACCTTCCACCTGCTTTTCTCTGCTTGTGCGGCGGGGGATGATAGAAAGAAGCTACGGAACGCGTCGCGCGATTTCGTCCTGGAATTCGATGATCCTGCGGAATGCCCGCGTCTGGCATAGACACGTAATTCGCGCTCTCACGATGTTCTCCTATATACATCCGTACGTATCGATGGCTCTGTCGCGACCGCGCCTCGCATGCGCTCCGTTCTAACATAATTCACGTACACACAAACCGCCGCCGCCGCCGCCGCCGCCGATGTTGCCTGATGAATGACTTTGCAATTATATTCTCATCAGCTCTCTCTCGCCTCGCTCCGAGTCTCTACCGTTAACCTGAGCCGTTTGTGGAACGTCATGCGTGTGTCGTTTGTGCGTGTGTTCACCGCGCCGCTCGGAGAAACGCCGCAGCTCTGCGCGCCCGTGTTTGTGCGTGGGAGAAGGGAGGAGAGGGGAAGAGAGGAGAGGTTTAGATACTCGAATACCTGTCTGCCTTTCGACCATATTCCCGACCAGGTGTGACAGCGGCGAGTAATTTTTGTCGCGAGCGATGGTAATTAGCACGGTATTGTCGGCATAGAAACCGCGTTGCGTTTTCCGCGCGAGCGCGATGAATGAAATTTCAATACGCGGGATTTGAATCCACGCGAATCTGTACTCCAAAGGTACGCGGACACGACGCGATCGGAATGCGGAGCTTCGCGATAGTAGAAAACTAATCTTATCCGGCCGTCTGCAGATAAGGGAACAATAGGAACAATACAAATCATATTCTTGTTAATCGATGTGAATTATAAATTAAAGAGCTTACTCTCTGTAGAGATTTATAAAAGTGACTGAACAAGCCTTCTCTTTTTCTCTCTTTTTTTCTTCTGGAGTAAAGCGATTAAAGATGATTGAGTCTGTATTTAGATTTTATTAATAACAATTTACTGAATGTTTCGATTAAGATTATATAATTATACATACGTATTTCTACTTTGTACAAAAACTAAATCTTACAATTTAATACTTAACCTAAATCCTTATACCTAATTTGTACTCTAAACACTACACTTTCTTCTCCGGAGATCTCCGTTTCTGTCGCACGTCACGGAATTTGTATTGGATTCTACAGCCGGTATTCATAATCGATATTCTTATTTTAAGACCGTCTTAAGTAATGTTAAAATGCTAATACGGCTTTCTGATTGGTTTATTATATTTTGAGACTATACTTATGCAGTCTTAAATCTAAGAATCGACTATGATTATTTACACCGGCCTATAATTATTTGACATTTTCTCTTTCTAGATTAAATCTAATCACGTTAGAGTAAATAATGATTAATATTATTTCCACTTATAATATATAAGTGTATTTTATTTCAAGATAAAAAATAAATGAGGGTTTTTTTTATACCAATTTGATGAATTGAATAATCGATACGAGAATTATTTTAGACAGTTAAGGATTGATATCAAGAAGCTTATTCGATAAGAATTGAATAAGTAAAGTGTCAATGCTCAGATAATATAATTAATTCTCACTTTGTTATCTTGGTATTCCTCTCGTTCGTTCGTTCATTCGTTCGTTCGTTCGTTTCGAGAGTCTCGCTTATCACAGCGCGATCGGCAACTAAAACGTAAGAAAAAGAAAATAGCTCCGCCGCGAGTGCGCCTTTAAACGGCCACACTTTGTAGAGAGTGTCACGCATGTCACCGCACGCGGCGATAATTAATGAGGCGATCGCGCGGCTCGAATCTTAATTATTTATCGCTGCACCGTTGATTAATTACAGCCAACTGTATGCCGGTTCGTGATGTATCGCGCGGATAAGCAGTGACGTTGTGAGTGACAAATCGAGCGTTTTTTGTGCCCTTTCTCCTTTCTTTCTTTTCCTCTCTCTCTCTCTCTCTCTCTCTCTCTCTCTCTCTCCCCTCTCACTCTCCCGGCCCTCTCCTCTATCCTTGTCTCTTTCTTTTTCCGCTTTACTTCTCGCACTGCGGTCGTAATAGGTCACGCAAAAGAATATTCGAAACGCGCGCGTGGGATTTCGAAAGGAAGCTGACTGTATACAGCACAAATAGGCGAGGGTCGAGTTAAGAGAAAAAAAATTCTGTCGAGAGATATATTTGTAAGAATCGATTCGTCAACGTTTCTCGCAAGACCGCGATTTTTCTCGCGGTATCAAGTCGCGACCTCGGAAGATTTTTGCGAAGTTAAGATGCTCACTGAACTGGACATTTTCTCGTACGAAAATACAGTATATCTCTTATCTTATATAAACATTTACACGCGATAAGAGGTTAGCACAAATGGCACATGTGGTCGCGGTTCTACCCGGGAAATTAAGATATTACGTTCAAGGTTATAATTACTCGTGATCATATAGTATTTTTTTGACGCAAAACAATTTTTCAGATATTCATCTAGAACGATGTTAATTACTTGAAAAATTAAAATCGTCAAATGACTTAATGTCAAATATACTTAAATCTGTAGTATCAAATTTAATCTAATTTAAGTCGTCACAGCTTTTATTCAATATGTTGTTGTTTTATACTAAAACAATGAATAAATTTGATACTATAAATTCAACAGTGTATGATAAGATTAGCGATTGGTGCTAATCGAAGTATTCGTCGGAACGACCGCGAGTCGTTCATTGCGATCCGCACAATTCTATACCTTTTAGCTGCAGGAAAACCGTGATTTTGATAATCATCGTGATGTTATAGCTCATGATAATAGAGTTGCAGATTGTCTGCGTATTATATCGCATTACGCGATTCTCTGTCGCAGCAATTATGATTACGGGGACATGAGAGACGATAGACGAGAGGCACAATCGTCGTTGAATGCAAGAGGGAATCGAACGAGAAAAGAGGAAACGAGCGGAAAAAACGAGTTGCGAGGGTTCTCGCCGAGATCCCGCCGTGGTACTAATTATTTAAACTCGCAATTAAACGCACCTTTACGGCGCGAGAGAAAGAAATTCCGGATGCGTGTATTTGCACCTCCCGCTTGGCTCGTCTTTTTTTGCACGCGCGCGCAATGAGATCTCCTTTCTTCTACGTGTTTAATTAAGACCATGTCCACGCAGTCGAGCGTATTCATAAACGAAGATATGAATAAACTATAGCTGAGTGAAGAAATCTTATTTATCGCTCACTTTGGAATTTCACTCATTTATTTACTTTTGAATCTGTTATCAATTTTTTCCTTTCTGAAAAACTTATAAAATCTTTCGTCAGATAAATTAGTGAACAAATTAAGCTCGTTGTATTCTAAAATTAAACGATAGAAAAAAAAGAACAAATGAATGAATGAAGTAAGGATGGAAAAAGATAACTATTAAAATAAAATAGTAAAATAAATGATACGGTACATTTTAATTCTACTAAGTCAGATATTCTTATCAAGTATTTGGGGATACGTTAATGAATTTTTTCCTTGAATGAATTTCCAGCTAAACGGCGGAGATGTGCGCGAGCGGATGGCCTCCGCGTTATCATTATTATGCCTCTTTACATCGAATCGGAGCGCACGCGCGTTCGTATCTGACGCATTAAGTGCGATATATACGCGTTGAGCGCGTGGTCACGCATGCGTTCGATGTAGCTGGATCCAATCAGGATTCGCATTCAGGGGCTGGATGGGAGAGAAAAATGGCTTTCGTCGATTCACGATACCTACGCTCTGTTTTTCGTGAAAATCGTTGAAGGAATTAAGACCAAAAATTTCTAGGACTTTAATAAGAATCTCGACATGTCTTTGGATCGTCGACTTGATTGGATAATTCCCGAGCTTTAAATTTATGCTTTAATTATTTTGATAGTTTATTCGATATTTATACTTGTGGAAAAATCAGAAAATTATTAATAAAATAGTACTTATTTATTTTTATACGAATTAAAAGACGAAAAGAACGATTTTACTGAAATATCCAAATATTTAGCTTTGTTTTTTACATAATTATTTTAATGTCCAACTAAATTATTTTCAAGTTTGTATCTATTTAAATTTTAAATACTTTAGCAAAATCGTTGTTTGTGCATTAAACCGTGATCTTTTTTCAATTTGCTAACAAATCTTTCCAACTTTATTTTCGTAAGCGCATGTAAGAGGATTATTGATATATTATAATATTAAACAACCATAGCCGCGAGTAGAATAAAACTAAATATAATGTTCGCCTCATCTGCGGAAGTTATCGATTCCGTGCCGTCACGTTACAAATGGCTCGAATAAATCGCGTTTTCTCTCGAAGAAATCGCTCTAGTGGCCTTGCTGGAATTAAAGTTGGTCGGAAGAATGATTCGCGAAACTTTACTCACTTCGAGAACTTCAACCGCCAATATTTCCAATCGGTTCTCCCTCGTTCTGTCTCACGCGGTCGTATATTTCGCAAACACAGAAAGTTACATCGCTCTGGACAAGGTATTAGTAAACTTTTCTGTCGCAGAAACTTATACCGTAGATTTCAATGAGACACACTTCCATTAGTCTGATTTCGCGACATCTATAACTCAATTCTCATTTGTATACTTTCGCGACATCTATAACTCAATTCTCATTTGTGTACTTTTGCGGCAAATTAATTAAATTATTAATTAAATCTTGCTTATGTGAAATTGATATACTGATTATACGTGTTCGCTCGTCTCACCTCACAGTTATTGGCGTTATCAATCGACGTTTGCATCCAAATCCGTTTCCACGATTCGACGACCATGCACTTTATTAGAAATCCGGGAGAGGTCCTATTTGTACGTTTGTAGCAAACGGGCGTAAAAACGAGATTCCAGTCATTTTATTGTCCGTGACACAAAGCAAAGCGCAACATCAAAGTGGTAGCCGCCGGTATACATTCTTGTATTATTTCCCGCGACTGTACATCTCTCAATAAATAGTACGAGTTTCCCTTTGGCAATGACTCGCAAATGTCATTGGCGGGACTATATGGACATCACGTGATGCGAATGCACAAAAATACAAAGATAATTAGACGTATACCTAGGATCCTTCTTTCCCTTTCTCTCTCTCTCTCTCTCTCTCTCCCTAACACAATACCATCTTTGTTTGTAGCGCTCTTGCGACGCAGTTGGTTGCTCAGTAATTGCCTGTAACGAATTTACTCTATGTGGCCCTTAACAGTAATTTTTCGACGTATTCCAGACCCCGATTTTTTTCTTTTGAAACACATTTATTTAAACTATCAATTTTGCGGACCTAACTTGCCGATATTTTCAGCTTCGCTCAGTTTTTTTTAAAGCATTACGTTTTCACGAGCAGGGCGATTTGTAATGACAAATGCATTGTGCATACTAGTGATGAAATCCGATTAAATGTTCTCTGGTTACTTTACGATTTTCAAGCGGAAATTTCGAAGCTTAATTTTATCCGACTAACTTGACCCCTGTACCACGCTTTAATTGCAGATCGCGTTTCAGCTCGGAATTAATCTCATTGTGAACGTGATTGCTGGTAATATTACACGAGATGCGTATCAATTAATGACAACGTATTATGTGCAAAGAAAAAAAACTGTACAAAATGCAAAAGTCTCATGTTGACGCGACAAATTAATTAAACTTAAAATTAATTACACGACGAATTAACTGAACACAAATCATTATGAAATGTTTTTATCAGTAAACGCGACGATGAATTGCGAAATATATATTTTACCTTGTATAAAAATTAGTGAATTTTCTTTTGCGTTTCTTCGCTTTCTTTTTTCTTTCGTGAAATACGTCTCGGAAACAACTTGAATTTTCCAAATTTCATTTCTATACGCGAATAGATTCGAAGCACGTTTCTTTTTCTTACTTTTTTTTTTTCCATTACTTGCGATTCTTGGCGAATGCGAGGAGACGATCACAAATCATCGTCGCAGAAATCTAATTTACGGGCGCACGCGGCTTAGGGACGTGTCTATGCCCAGCTAAACGTGGGAAGTTGAAAAATGCGAATGCCCATTAAAGATTCAGTGACGGCCTTCGTGGTCCTCGCCGATTCATTGGTTACCGGTTTCACGGGCAACCTCACCGGCGCTAATTTACTGGCCGGTTTACCACGATTAGCCAGGTTCTTTGTCACCTCTATCGAGCCAGGTGTCTCGACAAACACTTGTATCGGTCCTGTTTGAGAGCGAACACGATCTAAGATGCGTATCTCGTTCAGAAATGTTGTACGGTAATCAAGAACAAGCAAAGGAGCAAGCAAGACTTGATAAAAAAAAAAATAGTGTTTACTGGATGTCAGAAAACAGCAGTGTCACTTCAAGATGTTTAATAATTCCGTCTCTTCCTTTTATTTTCTGAAAAAAAAAAGCGACTAATCGCTATACTTCTTTCTAATATCTTGAGAAATAAAATAGAGGTTAATACCAGCGTGATCTGCGGATGACTGGGATACTGTATAGGCTACTCGAAAACCGGCATTCGGAGGGAATACTGAATAATTTATGACTCGCAAACCGGAAAGTGAGAAAATGAGGATCAGGCAAGCTAAATCGGTCCACTTTTCACGCTGCCTCTGCCTGCGGGTGAGCAGTCGTAGAAATTATCAGGGGAATTGCAGCCTGAAAGATTATGCGATTTAAACGACGAATGCGACGGAATTTGACATTCGAGACATTTCGATTTTTAACTTTTAACAACTCTCACGTATTGTGATAACATAGATTATATAATATATCACTGTATAAATAAGGAAGCTAGGATCACTGGAAAATACGGAATCCTGGAGATCTGGTTATCCTAATGTGACAAGTCCGGACGTGACCAGCAACCTCCCGTCGAGAACAGAACCTGTAATATATTCTTACCTGATATCCTCGAAGGAGGCTACTTTCAGGGCCGCATCCGAATTCTCACATTTTGTTGTTCTTGTGTTCCTTGATTATCACTATGAAGCAGACACTTCCATCATATCTTCTTCCACCATGATTATTAAGTAGTAGCTGACTGAAAAATGTTGAGGTGATTCAGTAAATCTACAGCTTCGTAAGTTTAACTTCTACAATTTAGAAAATTTAATGGTTCAACAAAGAAATTATGCCTGTAAGCAATGGTACATTTGTACAACAAACAATGAAAATTGCTAATATAACAAGTTTTTTCATTGTAGCTGCAAGTATGTGTCATTTTAGATAGCGTGTTAAAAATTTTGATTTATATAAATATCGGATTGATTTTCGTAGAAAGTTATCTTTGCTGTATTATCAAATACTGCATTTGCTACGCTATTGCAGCAAACATATGATTGTTAATTTTATTTAATTGTACAATTTTGCTACTTGGTATAGAAAATTGACTATCCACATTACGTAGATTTGCTGAATAAGTTTAATTGTTAGTCGTTTTAACAGCTTTTATTCCGAGAAAGCACAGACTTTATTAAGAAAGTGCAACAATTTCTTTAGAGGGAACTGTTTTCATTGTGGAATCTCCGCCCCGGAGAGATATAATCTTCTCATTCCAACGCAACCAAGAACTTATGTTAAAAAATGACATTATGACATTATTATATATATAATATTGATGATCAATATCAAGATATCGTGCTATTCAGAATCGAAATAACTTGCCAGTTCATTATAGAAATGTTAAATTATCACGGTAAAATGCTTATATTTTGTATACGTCACCCTTTGTGCGTCCCAGTTTTACAAAGTTGGCTTCAATTTCGACCAACGAAGACTAACGTCTGTCTGGATAAAGCGAATTCTCGAAGACGTGAACATAGTGAGCGTAATGATACGTACCAAGAAAGTAATAACCACTTCGTTGGACAGGTAAAGGCTTGTAATGACGGTATTGACACGTTTGACAAGAAGATAGGTCCGGCAATTTATTCGTATAAGTACGTTGCAAAAAAAATCAATTTGTCGCGTTCAGAAAAAAATCTATTGACCAATCTATTTTAATAAGATTTGACATAACGAGAAATAATCTCGCGTTGTCTACAAATGCAGTCTCTTAATTTTATCACGTCGATTCCGAGATATATAATTTGAGATACATAATTAACAATTTTAAGATTACGAGAGTCACGATAAATTATACATCCTGCTTAATTAATTTCTAGCTGAAATTTTCAGATTGAGGGTGAAATATTAATATTTAATCACTAAAAGTGATAAAAGAGAAAACTAGTAAAGCAGAAGGTAGAATTACTCGAAAAGTCGCCGAGCACCGAATGCAAACGCGCATAATGTGTGGTAATGTATTCGAATGGCGCATAATATTGCCGGCTGGCTCGCGCTCGGGTGGCCCGATATTATTTTTGAAAATCTCGCGCAAACGACGTGCATTCCAGGGTGGGGCAGCCCCACAGCATTAAATCATTTCGCTCGGCGCAGCCACCAGCGGATGACCAGCGGCCACCGTTGCTGACCGCTGGTGCTGATGCTGGTGCTGGTGCTGGCCTGGCAGTGGGTGTCAGTACCTGGTAGTAGCCACCATCTCACCGTCGTAACCAACCTCTCACACCGATGATAATCTCCGATGATCGTGAACTCGGTTTATTGCGAACGTCTGCTATGCAGCGTCGCTAATAAATTCCTTTTCGGTCGGCAATCTATTCGTATACATTATCTCATTTTCATTCGGCTCCCCCCCCTCCCCCCACTGCTCGTTTTCCTCTCATTTGCCTCATTTACCGTAATTTCGATCACGCATTGGCTTTTACGTAATTTTACCATCGTATCAGCAATGAAGATCAAATTGGTAAATCTCGACTCTTTATCGAAATTAACATCACTATTTTATTTAAAACGAAGATTGGTTACAATAATATGAGCGTTTTATTGCATTTTATAGGTAGTCATGTTATCTCATTGTACAGTGATATACGAAAATTTTAATCGGGAATGGCTTCTGTGTGCGCGGCTGTAAATTCAATCGAAAAACCAACTAACGCGTCCACACTAAATTATTGAAGCCATGTTAAAAATGCAAAAATAATTTCGAACGACATGTAAACTGCGTTAAATTTGTGGCGGACAAATATTATATCGGATGTATTGTAAGCCGACAGCGGATGTGGCGATGTTTCATCAAAACTAATCAAATCGGATTTCATGATAAATGAATCATTTCGGCATGAGCTAGAATTGTGAACAATGATGAAAATTTACTATGACAAAAAAGTTGGGCATTAAATACTCTCGCAAATATTTTTCAGTACGATGAAATATTTTGCTGTTCCCGTAACCGGCTCAAATATTGATTTGAAATATTGCAAGCGATAGCGAAGCGACGGCGCACATCCGCATAGTTGCCATCACGCTGCCATAGTTGACAGCACTAAACACTCTCGTTGCAATTCACGCAGAAAGAGCGAGTGTGGGGGGGGGGGAGAGGGGTCTCCTCTCGCGTCTGAGAGAGACGAGACCGACAAATCGAACGGCCGTTCGTTCTACCAACGAGAGCAAACACTTCGGATCCGGAGAAGGTATTTTCGACCAAACACGTAGAGGACGTAGAGCAAGAGAGAAGGAACGAGAGAGAGAGAGAGAGAAAGAGAAATATCCACACGCATATACGTCCATATGTATGCAATCTGGAGAACGAGGGAGATTCATCCGTGTCTGATGGACGAACATATCGTCCTGGTACGAAAGAAACACGTGGCGCGTCCATGGCATCGTCCACTCCTGACATATCCCTAATTAGGCTTGGTACACGTTTCGAGTGCTCTCTTTCTCTCTCAACTACTACTTCGTCTCTGAGTAAAAGCGTGCGCGCGCGCGCGCGCTCATCTATGCGGAACTTTCGTACCGTCTGGCACACGTGGGTGGCGATTACTCGAGTGCCCTATGAGAGCACTCGAGAGTTAGTAGTTGGATCTGAATTAGCGCGAGGATCATTCGCCTACGGGCACAGAGACTGTTCCTAATTACTGGAAAAGAATCGTTATCTGATCGCATCCTTTTTTTTTTTTTAATGAAGGAATTAATGACGTGAAGAACAATTGAGTCTGTTTTTCAATGGATTATGAATCTCTATATCTGTCAAGTAATTATAAAAGTAATAAAAATCATTACTGTTTGCGTGTCGAAGATATAAATTGCTATAAGATTGTATTTGTAGGTGTAACGTATCAAAGAATGATTTCGAAAATTTAAATTTATACACGATTAAATATAATGACACCGTCTTTTTACGAATAATTAGTTTTGGTGCGACAGTTTAATTACGCGTAAAATTTTCTTTTTTTTCTTTTTTTTTTTTTTTCGATTTTACCTCGCTATTGCAACCGAGAATTTATTTTTGCTGGAATAGCGACGCGTGATGGTTTATAACCATCGCGCGATGTTTTACAGGTGAATTGACGCGAAAAGAATTCCGGCGTATTTGACACACGTGCCAGGGATTTGAATTTCTAATTCGACGCTTTTGTCGATCCCGTGGAAATTGAATGCGCCCGTTAATGGCACCCAAATTCGTACCGGTGTCACGTTTGACGGTATGACGGCAATACTTATACAGTAAGGCGCGCGAATCGGATTCGCGTTAATGTGCGTGTACATGTCGCATCTCTTACTGAGAAAGGAGTTCAGTTGCATAGAAATGACTTGTACGCATGCACGACTTGCGGTAGAATCTTTCTTATGCTATTATCTGTCTTTTTTTATAAGAGTATTTGTGAAACAAATATAACTACACGTAATTTATTTTTTTTAAATAAGATTGTGACATTAGGATCAACACGCTTAACAAGAATATCTATAAAATTTTCATATACATTACATACACTTAGAGAAAAACATATAGCAACTGTAAAGATGACAATTGTACAAGTTTTATATAATACATAGAATTAATGTACACAATAGTTGAATAAATTATTTTATAGTTCTTGCAAATATAAAATAGTTAATTCAACCATACATTAATTCTATATATAAACTTATATAGTTGTTTCCTTTATAATTGCTATTATTAATGCTTTTTTTCTGAGTAATTTCTAATATAAAATTATTTTAACGATTGCATTTATTTATATATTCTCGTTTATTCCCATAATTTGATAGGAAAGCGTAAAAATGCCTAACGGAAAGTGAAAAACGATCGATTAAATATTAAATTATCGTAATCGTCAAATTATGTCATTTTAAACTTCGCGAGTCTCCTTGGCCGATTGATACTTGGAAACTTGTCACTTCGCTGCTCATTACGGTTTAATTATAAGAGGCGAGAGTTCAATGAAAATTGATTAACGATTTGTTGCTTGAATCGTTTTGCTCAAGTGATCTTAAGTCATCGTGTGCGTATTAATTAATGGCAGTAACCCTTTGCAACCAACGCATTTAGCAGCGCCTACGACTCGTGCGTGCTTGTGCGTGCATCGTTGTGTAATCAGTGAAGCAGACAACGTTGATGATCTTTTATAGATGCTTCTTCAATTTATACCTCTATCGACTAATTAAATAGCGACACTTGTTATTAGCCGTCACGCTCGTTTAGATACGATTTACGAACATGTTCCTACATCTATTAACTTTCTCCTGTGTTTTACGATTTTCAAGGTTTCACGTAAAGCGATTCTGTATTCGTACCGGATGATAAATCGCTATATAGGGTATTCCAAAATTCGCAACTTGAAATATAGGAAAAAGTTCTTGAAGAACAGTTATCCGTAAATTTTTATTTTAAGTAATTTTTTGGATAATAAAGGTTTGAGTAGCCAGTTGCAAACTACGTTTAGATGGTCTTCTATTCATAAATCGCACGTGCGATCAGTTCAACGCGCTCACTAATAGTCATAGATGATCATTTAAACGTAGTCTGTAATTGATCATAATTAAACCCTTATATCTTAGAAATTATTGCTTAAAATAAAAATTTACACATAATTATTTTATTTAATTTTCCGAAAACTTTCTTGGTATAGTATTTTGAATTATAAATTTTGGGACACCCTATGTATAAATACATAATGTAAGAAATAAACGACAACACGAGAAAAATATCAGAGATTCGAACCGAGGCCTGTTCTCCTCCGAAATAGTAGACTTAAGGTAGGATTAACTTGATGCTTCGAAACTTTTGATTGGAAGAAAGAATTTTGTTAACTAATTATTCAAAAAATGCTTCGAAGCATTCGTAGCATTCGTAGTATATCTCAAGAAAGATGTTGCCATTATGGAATTCCACTGATAATTCACTGAGGCTAGATTCTAGATTCTTTCTGACTTTATTCTTTCTGTTGTGTCTATTTCCTTTTCTTATAATAGTAAAAAAAAAAAGACAGAAATTTAAGTTTTGTTTATCTTTATCCGTTTTATCAAATGGCATTTTACTTTAAATTGAAATCCCATGAAATTGTTTTTCTTATCATTTGTTTGATAATGCGTTGATAAACGTTAATGATCGGTTAACAATAAGCATTGCGTACACATCCGCATATCGTACATTTTCGTGAGATACATCTCATGTGAATTTTTCAGTGATGGAGAAGCTAGATAGCATTTATTGTCAATAGAAAAGAGTAACTCATTGATGCTATACATATTATTGTGTCTTCTTCAAATAATATATATAATTTCTTGTTTCTATCTTTTTTTCTGTTATTTTATAATATAAATACAATTTATAATATTACTTGCACTCGAATTTATTCCAAAGTCGCATTCTTTAATCTTACCTGAAAATTTTCAAATTACCTGAAATAAAATCCGAAAATTCTCTCAGGGAATTTTTTCCAAGATTTCACTCACTTGATAGACGTAATTACCGTTAAAAGAAAAATCTCGTTATAATTATGCCGAATTAAACGCGACATACAACATCGTGCAATCATATTCTCGTCTAAAATTGTATAATACGGGATGCTTTCTGTATAATGCAGAAAGGAAAACGGGCATCGACAGCGATGCTATTTACCTTCGATTTATGACGGCGTATAATTAGCCAGGCCAAAAGTGAAACCTCTGTTTACGATGCTAGCCAAGCGAGAATCCTCGGCAGATCGAAACGACAGCTTCGAGAGCTACCGGAGATATTTGAGAAAAAATTGACACCGTCCGCTGTGTGGATGTGCGCGATGTATAGAGTCAGTGGAGTTCTCTCCTTTCGCTAGCGGCGGATTCATGAATAATTTATCGCGGCAATAAATGCGAGACAAGTTGTCGCGCATCAGCGCTACGCGCGGCCTTCTAACTTTAATTCTCAAATTTGCGCGTACCGTTTGAACGGTATAATTTCGCGTCAGGGCGGAAACGAAATTTTTCAGCATGTAATGCGTGCCCGATATTGACGAGGAAGGGCGAAGGGGAGGGGAGGGGATCGACGTGTGACGGTTGGTTTTTCAATTTCGGCGAAATTTCACCGTGAATTTACCGACATGATGGACGTTTAATCGAGCGCGCTTCAACGAGTATCCGCAAAATAAACATCGTTCCGCGCCGATGATTATTTCGCGATGTGTCCTGTTATACCAACAAAAAAAAAAGAGAGAAAAATAGAGGAATTAACGTAGCGCACGCGTCCCCGGTGTCGAGTCCGGGATTTATGGATTCATGTTGCCCTATGCCCGACCGCCTGGTCACGTGGCAAATTAGGGAGTTTATCTGTAAACATCGTCTCCCACCCCCGAAAAGATCAACGGATCCTTAACAACTCTTCGGCTTTTGATTCGGCAATTATAAGCGCTCTTTGTTTTTGCCGTGCAATTTGGGTTTGGGTGTGACGACCTTTCTTTTACCTGAGCCCGAGGGAGATCAACGCCCATTAAATGTGCCTCTTTCTGAAAAAAAAAAAAAAAAAAAAGCTTTAGCGCTTTAGAATTTAATTATGAATTTAATTACGCATTTCTAATTAATTGATTCGTCAATATGTCTCATTAACGTCTCCCCGTTTTTCGCCGGTATTCCCGCCGTCCCTGCTTCCACGGTTTGGAAAGAAATGGTGACATTTAATAGGACGCGCAGAGTTACATAATGTCCCGGCAATATGATATCGTAAGGTTTCGACGATATAGGAGCTAATGGTTCGCCATTACGGAACGTATAAGATTTCCTGTCCCCGCTGGATGAATTTTTGGATTTTGGACACGAATGGCTACATTTCCACGTCGCAGCTTTGCTAGATACGTAACGCGTTTCCTTTAAATTTCTGCACTACGTGTCAATGATTTTCCATCGGATCTTCTTAGTAGCGAACGTGTCGATTCATTTCTGTAATAAATCTTTTCGGTGTCCTTTCGCCGAAGGATCGATTCCATGGTTCATCGATGACTCAGGGTGTTTCGCGTCGAGATGTTAACTGGCCAGTCACGATGCACATGTTCAACCAGGGAAACGTGGTGTGTTTCCCGTGCTTGGTGTGCACGCGTACACGGTAAAAGGATGAGAAGCGTCAAGTGTCATGCGCGAGGTTATTGACATTATTGACCAAATATTGGCCCACCTCGTGAGAAATGTCGGTTTCCTTTTATCATTGTTGCTGGATTGCTGCTGTGGCGGCAACGACAATTATCACCGAGTTTACTGTCCAATGAGATTTTCTGACGTCTTATCGATTGTCGTTATCGAGATTACTAGCAACAACCAATGGCAAGGAGATTTCTATACAAAAAAAACTATGCGGTTCTCATTGACTATTGTTAGACTATTGTTTGACTAACAATAATGACAATCGTTGATAAGATGTTAGAGTATTGGAGTTACTGTTATTGGAGTACGTAAATTTGATAATAAAATTGTCAATAGCAATTAGGCAATGATAACTTCAGTTAAAGTCCGACGATCTATCTTTGCTTCCATATAGAAGAAATAGACAAAGTTTATGCATTACTGATAATAGTATTGTAGCTTACAAGAATGTGTTTATACAAATAACGCACTTGTTCTAAGAGTAAAGAGCTCTGATTAGCTCAGTTTTTAAAGTCAGCTTCTAATTGGAATTTGATCACCTGAAGTGGTTTATTTTTTGAAATTATGCGACAGAGAAAAATCATGCTACCTCTCTACAATGGCGCTGTAAATTGCAGCTCTATAGAGACGCTTTGTAAGCTTCATAGTTTTTGACGAACGAACATTCTGACACGTTCAGGCGACTATGATTAAACTTTAAAAAACGTAAAAATTTTGTAGTGTCTAATCATAAATATTACGACAGCAAGTCCAATGGATATACAACATGCATTTAAATAAAAGCATAATGTATTTTCATGGAATATGCATTTAAATGAAATGGATGAAAAATATCCGATCAACAAACCGGGGAGAAGATGGCCAGATTCCGATTAGAGGATTTCTAGTTTAAAGAAATATCCACAAGTTGATGCACCTGAAGTATATGCTTGAAAATATCGCTATCATTCCATTGTTCATTTATTATAACAAAATTGTTTGATAGAAGGAAAATCAAGATTTTTTCCTTTTAATACGAATCTAATCAGGTTAAAATATTATATATATTAAACTTGTTTAAAATATATATTATTAATTAAAGCAAGAACACCGATCTTTGCTCGTTTAAATTGATCTCTGTCTACTCTATTTGGCATGAAAATTATTTTAGCATGAAAAAAAAGATGTATTAACAGCATTAAGTTATAGCTACACAGAAAAAAATAAGGCAGTAACGTATAAGCGATGCAAATCTAAAATTATTACTACTTATGTTTTACTGCTTAAGTATTTTTGCAACTTTTATAACCAATATTAATTTAATTGAAAGTTTGTTAAATGACAGTATTAATGAAACAATTAATTCTCGTTAAACAATTTTATTCTTTAATAAAATCTTATTTACTTTATTAATACTGGCATTAAATTAACAAGATTTTAAATTAGATTGCAGCTAGCTAATGCTGTTAAATTACAATATTTCTTTTTTTTATGAATATGAATTTCTGCAAATCTCGATACGTCAATCATGCATTAATTTTTACAATTCGCGTGAAAGATCAGCACTAATTCGATGTAGAGAGAAGGCGATCGATGAAGATTCCTGAAGAGGCATTATCCGTCGTCCCACGCATTTAGTGTATCATACCGGAGATACGGTGGGTGCTCTCGAGACCCCAGTGTCACACAGAGGGAGGGGGAGGGAGGGGGGAGGCATCGTCGGTCACCGTGACCGTATCAGAATCCATGATACGCCGACACCGTCGGGGTGTCGCGTGTACGTAACACACCCCGCTGCACGCACGTGCACAATCTCTTCGCGAAACCGTGCATCGACTCGCAGATGTTTGCATTGTGAATGCTGCGTGCTCATTATTGACGAGATTGTGGCGTATGTTCGGCAAAATATATGAAAACACGTTGCGTTATAATCAATCGCGAAACGAAGAAGGGATTATTTTTAGACGGCGCACGGAACTTGCTGTAATTTAGGTATTTAAATTACTCCTCGCTACTTCACTTTCACTTTCGTGTAAGACTTATTGCGTATGTGTACGTGAAATTAAATTGCGAATGTGTGGCCTCGTCTTCGCCGCTAGGTATCCGTTGTGTAATTGGAACTCATCGTGTTTTAGCAGGAAACGGAATAGGCGTATGCGGTTACATTTTGGTTTCCGAGCTGCACCTAACTCGAGAGGCGTGTAGCGACCTACGCAGGTCACATAGCTGTGTAGATTATACAGCATATTTTTTAAATAGTCGTAAAGCGTGGCGTTAGACTAACTTTGTGTGTTTTTCTAGTCAGATACCTATATTTTATGCATGTTATATTTTCACACATATGTTTAGAGAAATATTTTCAGAGATATAATGAATTATAATATCTGGACGTGTCAAAAGGACTTTTTCGTAAGAACTTTGGGCCAAAAAAATATTATTTTGCCGAAGTATCTAAAAATTTCGCTAAATCATGAAATTTTATAAATCATGAAAATAATGATATTTTAATAAAATCTTTCTTCTCGTGTGTGTTTAACGGATTAAGGAATCATTGCCATCTACTTATTACCACCTACTCTCTCGAGAAAGGGAAAAAAAAGAAAAAAAAGAAAACCTCTCAAATGCGCAAAAAATTCAAAGTTCTCTCATGAGAAGTATCTTCTACTCCGGGAAGGGAAACACTTTGGAATTAACGATGTTAATGGCGAGCGAGTGCAGGAGAGTGTGTGTCTTTCGTAAAACATCTCTGCGGGGACACGAACGCGAGCGGCGTCGCACCTCGCGCGGTTTCTCTCCCCCGGGAAATTTCAATGCGGAAAATCTCGGCGGTGAGACGGAATAAACTGGAGCGTGCATAACTTGGTTGCCTTTGCCACCGGCTGCTGCTTTCTGCCGCTATAAATTCATAAACTACAAGTTCGCGACGGCGGCGGGTCCCTTCGTCCTCGGAGCGCCGCCTCGGCGCTGTTCTATCGCCACCCACACGCCTTCTCTCCTTCCCCCCCCCTCTTCTCCCCCTCGCCCATCTCAAAAGGGGGGTCGAAGACGGCGAAAGGGACTAGAGTGGCAGGGACGGGGGCGGAGGAGGAGAAACTGTTGGAAAGTTTCCCCGGTTACCTCCGGCGGTAGCCTCCGCCCACGCACCTTCCAGAACCGCCGCCGGCGGAGAGAAACTCGAGTCGGTGCCTCGATAAATTTGCGAGTAGTTAGTTACAGCAAGAAACTCCCCCGGCGGTGGTTTTGACACACGGACACGTGCGGCCGTGTACGCGCTAGAACCATCCCCATCGTCGTCGTCGCCATCGTCGTCGTCGTCGTCGTCGTCGTCGTCGTCGTCGCCGAAGCGCTTGGATATTAAATTCGCTTCGGAGTACGAGGGAGAAAATCGGCTTTCCGATCGGAGCTTGCTTGCTTGCTTGCTCGCTCGCTCACGAAACTCCGTACTCGACGCGATTGTCGCTGAAGCCGCGCGCGCTTGCGGCGGTTTGTTTTCTAACGAGCTTCCGCGCGGCCGCGATCGATCGCGCAAGTTTCGCAAGTCGCGAACAATTACGCTGCGGTTAGGTCGAGGCGTGTAGATACTTCGTATGCGCCTTACGTCTTTCATTATGCACCGCCAACGCAGTTGCCAATTATTCTTTAACTTTTACTCACAGTTCTAATTGCTTCCTAGTGTATAGATGTACGGAAATGGCTTTGTTGAAATGTATATATATAAATTAGGCCAGCCAATAATTATGTTGAATTATTAAAATAATTACAGGATAATAATATTACAAAAAAATTTAACATTCTGGTAGGCAATAACTTGATACAATTTAGAAAATTCAATATATTTATTTCCAAATTTGTATCTAACAAAATTTTTCGATACTTCAAGAAAACTTTTTTTTTACAAGTATTTAAATATTTAATAAAAGTTGTTTCTCATATATTTGTATTAAACATCTTTTTCTAAATACAATCTGAATTATGTTGCTCCTTTTTAAATGAAAAAAGATAAATGTTTGGTAGAAATAGTTGGCTCACGTAAATTGTCTCTAAAATTCTGTTGTCTTTTTATCACGTTTTGCACAGAATAACGGCCAGTACCGCATTCGTGCTGTTTCTTGCGTATTAACTACTTGTGCACCATGTCGATGCTAGTTTTTTTAATCGGTGAGCGCTATTCGCGCTTCAACGAGTGCGCCTTTTTGTAAAGCGGATTCGTGTCGCTCGCAACTTCTGGCACCGTCTTGTTACGGGTTTTCGGTCAATTTGTGCTCGTTGTCGAGCATCGCCGGTGACGTCCGCGGTATCACGTCCGGTAATTCGATATGCGCGGTAGAAAGTTCGTGTTTTTCCGCGGGAATAGCGGGTAGTGAGTAAGTGCGCACGATCAGCATTCACTTCTCGTTCAGAATTACGCGAGGAAGGTGATGCGCGTGAGGCGAAAGTCAACGCGTGACACGTGGCGCGACGAATTAATTATGCGATCGCGCGCGTAACAGCGCCTGGATTCGAAGAAAGAAGGGACGCGTCGTGTCGCACGCGTCGACAAGTCAATCCTTTCCTACTTTCCTCGCTGTCTAAACAGAAAGGGAATAGAAGTCAGTATTTTAACCATTCGTTGGAAGTGTTGGATATACAGGAAAAAAAAATACTACATCTTAATACACATTTCTTTAAATAGTACTGAATAAACATTTACTCATAGTAAAAAAATATTTACTCGATAAAAAAAATGATAGTTAAATTAAATTAATTATTTCTGAATCAAATAAATATATATTTACATTTAATAAATATTTATACTTAGGACTGTTCAAATAAATATTTAGAATTTAGTATTTTTTTTCAATGTATTGACAAATATTGTGAAATATGTAGGTGTATTATTTAATAATTTCCATCTTTTGCACAAAATAAAATTCTAAATTTCTAAATTTGCGAATTTAAAATTTGAATTTTTTTATCTTTTTTCATGTTTGAGTTTCTTTGAAGATTTTATATTTTTTGGTTTTGCCTTTTGCAAAAAACCAAAATCGCGAGCGAAAATTGTAGAACGTATTGACTCAGATAATGATCTTAGGTTTCAGGTTTCCATTTCTTAATTTTTTTTTTATTTTTCTTACAAATATTCTTCCATTTTCTCCAACGAATTTTAAACCACACGTACCTATAATTAGCGTGCCCTGGTGCAAAGCACACGCGTCACACGTGTGCTGTTTCTGCTGTGGTTTTACTTTGTTTACTTTGATTAGTTATCCGCATATGGCGAACTCCACTGAAAGTCGGACAACATTTAAAACTAATGCATTACTACACTTCTGCCGATTTGTAACCATTGTTACTACAATAATATAGCAGTTTTTCTCGCAAAAGAGAGAGTTAACACTTTTTAAATTTTTATTACGCATTCGTATTTTTACAAAACTTACATTGATTTTTCGAACTCGAATATATTCGATATTTTATTCTGAAACAACGTCCGAATCCGCAGTGCTGGATCACTCGTGATATCTTTGATGGCCTCTGCCGCGTCTGAAATCTTTTCGCGGCTGCCCGACCGTTTTGCGCCCCGTCGAACGCAAACGTGGGTCGACATGGTCGCGGCTACCGGATTTCACCCCTGGCTACACACTCTTTTCGAGTCCACGATACTTCTTCCCTCCCTCTTCGTCTTGCCTCTCAAGCGGTCCTGGACCGCCATTCGATCCGGTCCACGATAGTTCGGGAGAAGGCGCAACTCAGCCGGAATATCTTCGTGTTCGGGAGACGAGTGAGCGGAGCAAAAAAAAAAAAGAAGAAAGAGAAAAACGAAGAACACGAAGCAGAGAGAGAAAGAGAGACAGAGAGAAAGAGAACACGAGAGAGTGTACGGTAGAATGATTTCTCCTTTATTCCTGATTGATGAAAGCTTAGTAAATAGTGATAATATGAGATAATCATTTTTTGCAACACTGATTTAATCCGAGCCTTAAGAAATAATATAGAATCTTGAAAGAAATCATTTAAATTTGATTTTCTTTCAGTCACGATTTATTATGTTTAAAATTTGAAAGGAGAACTAAATTATTATTGCACCGAACCGAACTTTCGTACTGCAGTTTCAAAATAAAATTTTTCATCAGCTTGCGTCAATAACAATGCACGTGAGTTTTCATACGACATTCATTAAAACTGGCGTACACCCCAGTGAGAAATGACAATGAAATCGATGTCGAATCGACGTTGATTCAACGTCGATTTGATGATTTCGATGTCGAATTGACATCGATTCAATGTCGATTCCATTATTACTTCGCACTGGGACGTTTCTTTCTTTTTTCTAACTGCTCATATCGTTTACCGTTGTGTTCAGATTTCGTGTTTCTATTCGAAAATCGATTACAAAGCGTTACCTCGACGATCTCTGTTCCCTCTCTCGTCTCCCACATTCCATTCAGGAGAGAGAAAATGAGTGAGTGAGTGAATAAGAGAGAGAGAGAGAGAGAGAAAGAGACAAATCTTCCGGAAGACGTCGGTGGTCGCGAGTAGAAGGGTCGCTTATATAGCCTAGATTTGATTTAAATCTCAGATTATTGTGCCAGACACGAGGCTCAGGACCAGAGACTAGTGATTTCCATACAGGAAGCTCTGTAACGAGAAACCACCTCTCCCTCCCCCTCTCACTCTCTCTTTCTATTTCTCACTATTTGCTTCTTTTTTCTTCTTCGCACCGTTCTTTCTTCTCCATTTTCTCTTTCTTGCTCCGAATCGAGTTTACCACAAATACTCTCTCTTGATATTAGTGTATGATTACTGCGATTCTTTCACTTACAATTAGTATGAAGCTGATATCGAGGCCGCTTCGATGTGTCGACAGAGACACATTACGTCGTTTAGCTCATAGAGAAATTATCTACGAGCAGACATTTGCTGATCAGTTAAGAAGATTAGTAAGATAAAACATGACAAAAAAATTAAAAAGAAAGAACAAAGTTAAGAGAAACCAAAAAACTATGCGGCTAAGATAAAGAAGAGAAATCATGGAACCATATCTAACAACTATCCTGTCGGTCCTCGCTTAGAATCTTCGACCAGGTCGACCAGGTGTTCTCGTTGAGGAAACACGAGGGGGAGGGTGATCAGACTATGCTCAGGGGTGGACTACAGGCCTCTGGGTCGCGCTGCAAGCGAATGGATCTCTGAAGGGAGGAGGGCAGAGAAAAGGGACCGGTAACGAAGGTAGAGAGACGGCGGCTACCTGAGAGATTCTTCGCACAGAACCGGCACGGCGGCCCTTCTCCAGCAATACGCTTTGGGCGCCCAACTGTCTGTGCCGGTTATACGTACCTTTCGGTACGCGTCGGTGGCGGCCGTCGTCAATTTTCTACTTTAGGATCCTCGAGGGAATGGATACGAGTGTACCCGCCGTGTACTCTGGTTCCTCGACCAGAGAAATGATTTTAGACCTTTCATTACTTGTTGCTTCCTATTTTCTTTTTTAAATAGCAGTTTAAGCAGTGTGTTTACATAGTACTTTACTGTAAACATTTTGCAATAATGGTCGTTTGGACTCGTGTTTTATTACACAAACGAAACTATAGACTGCACATATGCTGGAATTAAGTGATTTATAACAACCATTTATATTTTAGATTTTAATATTAGGCAAGAATGATAATTTATTTAGATCGATATTATAAATATGACATTGAGCAATATTTTATTGTGAAAACTATATAATAGTCTTAAGACATTAAGTTAAAGCTATTCTATAATTATCTGTTTATTTTAGTTAGTATTCGACGTTTGCCTGACGGGCACATGTGAGGGTGTTGGATCTTTATACACATGATATTGATCAAATATTGAACCTATTAATACAGCTCTTACTGGAAGCAATTTCTACAATTACTTCTGTAAATATACTATTATAATATGATATGGATAAATAATTACATCACTTTTCAGCTTTTAAAAGGAACTGTAATACCTTATGGAAGAAAATATAAATAATACCGTGTAATATTCTAATAATTAAATTGTTTTTTCTCTCCTAGAGTTTGCTACAATCAATGATTGCGTTCAGCAGAGAAAGCAGTTTTGCAATTGTTGTAAAATTCTTTAATACAATTAGTCTTGCCCTTAGTTCCTCATTGGATCTAAATGTATAAACCAATCATATTCAAAAATTTGACAACAGTTGCAAAGCTACTTTTTCTGCTGAACGCAGCCATTGTCATCTATGAAGACTTTGTTGCTAGAACAACTCACTTATACGTCTGACAGAATTACTTCCATCAAATATTGAATATGTTAATAGGATTTATCAGCTCGCATTATCAGCTGTGATTAGAATTTATTATAAATTTAGAAATCATTGCAGAGGACTACTATACGAATGTAATATCATGATGTAATGAAACAGACGAGTCGCGCGTGGGTGATTGGTCGCGCGCTACTGCGCGTAATAAGTTACATGTATTTAACATATACACTTACATATACATGCGTATGGATAAAGGGAACGCCGAGGTGTCGGCAAACACGAGCGAGTACAGATAACCTCGAGGTAAACGTGTAAACTCGACTACCAGTGTTACGAAACTAAGCAAGGTCTAGGAATCTTCTCTGTTTTCCATGTTAATATTTGAACAGCTCCATTTCGTATTCATCCAACCGAATCCAATCTGACGCGACACGATGACTCGAAAAAAAAAGGGGAAAAAAAGGAAAAAGGAAAAAGAAAAGAAAAACGTATGCGAATTTTTCTATATCTGAGCTGTCTCTGACCGTTAGAGGACATGTTGCATTCATAATGCAATGTAAACAGAATCTACAGGGTGTCTCAATGGTGCCATCTTTATATGAACAGGTATAAGCAAAATGTGTCGGGTGTGTCAATTTCTTCTCGAGATAATGATGCCACACGGATTTTTTCAAAGGAAAGAGAGTCAAAGAATGTGAAGAAGTAATGCTAAATGACATATGGTGACCATTAGATTCGCTACGGAATCTTTTTTTATATAAAACTTCAACGTTTTTTTCTATTGACTATTGAATTTTTAGAACAGGCAATAATTTTCTTTTATTTCATCATCTCTAGGGAAAATATTTTTTGAGAAAAATATTCTTTGTGTGTGACATAGCAATACTCACAATTCGACCACGAAAATAACTTTTTAGGTTAAATATCCCTTTATCCTAAAATTGCCTGTTGATTGATATGCTTGAAATTTTTTTTTGAAAAATTTTTCAAAAACTTTCAACATAGTATACATGTAATAGTTTCATGAAATTCAGAATCCGAAGACAAGAATGACAAGAATCCGAAAAAAAAAGAAGGAAAAGAAACATATTCATTTCTACGCATTCTAATCTTTCTTCAAACGCTTTCGGGTTACCAGTCGCGTTTTGTAAAAAGCAACTGCGAACTGCTCGCGCGCGACTCGCATGAATATTCATCTCCGACGTGGAAATTCGTCACGAAATTTCTACGTCACGCCGTTAAAACGCCTCGCTTGTAGCCACGAGTATATTTCCTGCTCTTTTCCCTCTCTCTATCTCTCTTTCTCCTCTCGTCTCTGTCTTTCTCTATCACGTCGGATGTCCCGAGAGCTATCCTGAGTTGCTTTCCACCGCGCCCACCCCCGTAGGGATTATTTCCTATTAATATGCATTATGGCAAGCATGCCACAAAGCAACGAGAGAGCCAGGCCGGTACTGTGATGTAAATAAAGTTAGGCTCCCGGATCTTCCTTCTTGCCATGGACACGCTTCTTTTATAATTTCGTCCCGCAAAGCGGGAGCTTTGTCTCTTCGAAGTAATACTTGCTATGCTACACCGACGCTGCTCCGGAAAAAATATTTTTTCATTTTCTCTAATTCATTTATTTGACACTACTCTGGGTGTATTTAAAGAAAGATTAAAGAATGACAAAACTCCGCAATAACATGTGAAATATGGTTTTTGGTTTAGATAATTTTGGGTCTGGAAATTTCTTCGTTGTAGGTCTATTCTGTAACTTTTTAACGACAATTTTATTAGCCAGGGACGTTGCGCAGGTATTTTACATTGTGAAAAATACTGTCGTTAAAAATACACAATAAGCTTACAGGTCACATAGTGAACCTTTTTTTGTAATTATATCCCTTTTTTTAATGAGACGAAGATTGAAACGCTTGGAACGCTATAGAATTATCAATTCATCTTAAAGCCATGGCACACAAAAAACTTGAGGTAGTAAGTAATAAGGAAATCAACATGTTGGATTGGCTACTGCTTACGTTATAGCCTTACGGATTCTACTGTGATTGATCAATTCGCTTACCTATTTCTTACGTTTTATTGCTTAAGTTTTTTTGATCTTTAAACCATGGCCCTTAAGTACACAAGCCTATGGCACACACAAAAAAAACGTAACGCCAGTAGCGATGTCCATTGTTATCATTTCCTTACTGCTTTCGTCGTAGTGCCTTACATTTTTGTGTGTACTATGGACTTTATTCAGAGATGTTTTTTTTTTGAGAAGCAGTATTTTATTTAATTCTTTATGATTCAATACAATTTATTTCATGTAAATAGATTATTCATGCGACCATGAAGCGAGTATTGTACGTGATATCTCAATAACCCTTGCCCTTAACTTCTCATGAGTAACCTGTCGGTTTCGGAACGGGGAATGCGAGGATACATTTTTCGCAGGACGAGGTGCAGCCCGGGTATCCTGAAACGGCGCCATCCAGGGCATTTATAAACAAATTTGAGAATCGTATATCACGGTCATTGTCCCTAGCCCTCGTGCTGACGAAGATCGTCGTATAAGAGAGTTGTGTACGATGAATGACAAAGGAGAGCGAAAGAAAAAGAGGCATAGAGAGGGAAAGAAAAGAAGAGACCGTAGGATGCTTACGTCGATGAGCCCTTTTGAATTGATCGGCATTTGAATAAATCCACCTGCACGCCCTTCGAAAGGAATTGTATTAAGAGAGTGCGAAACAGTGATTTAAGGAACTCGTCGGGATAAATAAAGATCTCTCACAGAGAAATACTTTATCGTTATTGAAAAGTTACTCTTTTTTAATATAACATAATTACTCGCTTATTTAATTGCTTGATCGTTCAATCATTTAGTTAATTATAATGTTGCTCGTGAGATTTAATATGTAACGCTGCTTTATCGTTACATGCCTTACATCTTTGATATTTTTTTTTTTTTACTAACGTTTGTTCCATTCAGAAGATGTAACAGTCATACTTATTGTTAGCATGAGACGCGAAATGCGGACTGATTCGCTTTTCCGCATTTATACTACATCCAAAATGCAGAAGCGTCGTTTATCGTATCGGACGAAATAGTCGCATATCTTATCCCTATTCGATTTCCAGCGTTGAGCGGCGTTGAAATCTTGGCAGGACGAACACGTAACTGAAATCTCAGCATCCAGACCTTTCCCTCCCCCTTCTCTCTTTTTCTCGCACGCGCGGCAACCGTGATACCCCACAACGACTCTCCGCTCTGCGCTCGTTTTCCCTCCCCTTTTCATCCCCTGTCGGCGTCGGAGGGTCTGTAGCCGCAGCTGCTGCACAGCTCTCGGCCAGGTGTGCACTCTCGCAATGTTGCCGCAAGGGTAAATTTCTCCCTGCCCCTTCTCGCTGTCCCCCCTCACCCTCCCCGGCGTGCCGGAGCTCTTCTCTTCACGGTTAGTTTTCGCCGTCCAAACCGTCCTGAATTTGGACGAAACCGATCCCGGGATTTCGCATACCTTGGAAAATATTTTTCGTCACGCACAAAGGACGACTGACGTTGACGTGTCGCTTGCACGACAAACTTTACGGTCTTTCCTCTCTAAATAATATTTTTAAGTTTATTTTAACAATCCGACAATAGACAATTTTTTGAGTGCGCTTTGGAAAAGCAACGTCTAACATCACATTTATTCACTTTTTCTTCTTTTACAAGTTTATAATTGTCAACGACTCAATTCTTTATTTTAGATTGCATTGATTTTTAATACAATATATTTTTAATACCGTAGGTTTTATTTAAAAAAATTCAAACGAATATAATTTTATCAATATTGAAAAATATAATTGATACTTCAGACAGATATCTCTCGTAGTATATAAAATACTTAACGTCACTAGTAAATAGCAACTAATAAACATTATAATTAATCACAGTCTCGAGCGAGACAATGACATTTATAGAGAAACATAATTAGCATTCTTCATATATGATAATTTATTATTAATAGACGATTCTATCTTCTTTGCAATAAAGATTTATCGATGAATTTATTGACACTAAATATCAATAAATTTACAGCAAATGCTTTATCATTGTATTACAAAAACTATTTTACATAATTAAAAAAATGCACATCAAAGATTTGCACATCCAAAGAAAGGTTTCTTTTAAAGAAATGTTTAAAGAAATGTTTCTTTGCTACACAGTTAAAGAAAAAAATTTAATTTTTTTATTTTGAATGTCTCTTTAATTTGAACATCATTTTTTGAAATGAAATAAAAAAGATTTATTTAATTTCAAAAAGTGATGTTTAAATCAAAGAAATGATGTTCAAATCAAAGAATTAAATTTTTTCTTTAATCGTATAGAAATATTTCTCTGACTCTGACGAAGAAACCTCTCTCTGGATGTGTGAAGTGTATTTTCAATGTTGTTATGTTGTATACCACATTCTTAGATTATATTGATTTCATAATTTGTACGCAAAATATGTGCGTTTCGGTTGTTGACGAGCTCAGTCGGTCAATCGACGCGCGTGGACGTGAATTTCGGTGCGGCACGGCGTGATGAAATGTATTTTTATTGCAGGACGTATACACAGTCGACAGATAGGAAATTGCGGAAACCAGAGACCGACGATGTCTCGATAAGAGCGGCGTCGGGCTACGCTCTCATTGCCTCAATTTCCACTTCCACTTCCACTTCCGGTCGCGATCGCTTTTTCCCATCGGCCGAGCCTAAAAAACCAGCGTCACGAACCCGCGCGAACCCGTGTGCGTCACGCTCGCTCGGCATTGTCGAGTGAAAAGTGGCGCAATAAAAATGGCCAGTGCGTAAAGCCGCCGAATAGTGCGAATATTTTTTTTTTTTTTGGAAGCTCCCTCGCTAGTATTTTGAAACCTGTCGCGGATTGCAGCGTGAGAAACTTATCGTAACAGGTTGCGATCTTATCTAAACGTTATAATCGTATCTTTACGTCAAACAACCAAACACGGATTCATGTCGTATAGTATTGATAAATTTAACGATGAAAATGTACGAGAAATAGTAACCAAATTTTTCTTTTGTCAAGATCTACGTTTAATTAATATTTATAATGACTGGCAGTAGATTTCTTTGAAAATATTGAAAACTTATCGTTAACTTTAACCTTGTTTATAACTATTGTAAATTCTTCTATTTCGATAATAAATTTCCTTTTTGACGATAGAGATTTTCCACTCTTTTACCCATTACTTCAAGGTTTTTAATTACAAAAATAAAAACGAGATTTGTGAAAAACTGTAATTCTTTGTTCGAAAAATGGAAATTTGAAATGTCACGAGGAAAAATATAACGGTACGAAAATATAAAAAATAAATAGAAAGTAAAGACTCTAATCATTTAGCTAGACTTTAAGTAGAGATTTACTTGAATAATTCAGTGTGAACTTATATACTTACATTCAATCCTACAAACTGCGGCGAATTTAATTTTATTTCATATAAAATATAAAATTTTTGACTATTTCAATTTGAAATTTATATCCGAAATTTATATCATACATTGACAGGAAGGTTAAATGTAACTTTATTGAATGAAAATAACTCTCTCTCTCTCTCGCTCGCTCGCTCGCTCGCTCGCTCTTTCTAAAACACCTTTGACTTTAACTCGTTCGCGTGCGACGCAGAAGATAAGATCCCGATAAATTGAATTTCGTGGCACCGACTGCCGGAAGAACCATCGAAAGCGAATCCGACACACGACCTATTGCGGAACGGGGGACGAGCGGGAGAGAAGTAGGATCCATGCTCGGCTGAGCGTGTATCCCACCTGAATACCGGAAACCGGGGGTTCCTCTGACGATGAGGGAGAAAGAGAGTGAGAAAGAGTGAGAGAACGAGCGATAGAACAAGCCTACCGGAACACCGGAACCGGAAGGGTGCGGAACCTATGCAGGTTCGCGCTGATTTCATCCGTTGATGAGACCGTAGCGGCTCGTTGACTTTACCAATGTTGTTATTAGATGTCTACGTTCGTTAAAACGCGCTATTCTCGCGACGTAACTACGTTTCAAATAACGCAGAAATTTATAATTAAATTTTTCTTTCTGGTGAACTTGTAATGTTGTTGGAAAATCAATTTCCTATGTATGAAATATATATACACATATATATATATAGAACGATTTTGTTGTGGTATTTAAAAATTTAACTAAATATAAACATGAAAATAATTTTGTTGGGCTATCAAAATGATTATACAGGGAAACTCAGGCATGAGCAATGCTGTAAAAAGTTTTGACATTTTAACAACCAGCTTGAGCGATCTACATAATTATTTTGATAGTTTAACTAATTTATTTTTAAGTACATATCATAGCTACATTTTCAGATATTTTAATAAAATCTTTCATATATTGCATAGATTCATCATATATTCATATCAGATCATATATTCTATACGAGGAGAAATTCCGATTATGATTATCAAACATTTTAAAAGTGATTGAAACTTAAAGCTGATGGCATTTTGTTTTTCTTGATGGTATTCTTTTATTTTCTATATCTCAAAAAACTTTGAACAAAAGAGAGGAAATCGTGAAAAAGATAGAGAAAGAAAGATAGAGAGAATCTCAAGAAGTCTGATAAAAATATCTGATATCTAAAAAAATAAAAGAGCCTAATAGTTAGGCCTAGTAGTTATTTCATCCTTTGGTTAAATTTAATATTTCACCAAATTGGTTTCATCTATGACATTATCACAGATAAATCCCAGGATAAAACATCAAGTTAAACCTAACCACAAATTAACAAGTAATGAAAAATCGGGCCATAGTTGAGAGGAACAAGAGATATTATATTTCATATAAATCAACTATGGTCAAAGTTAGATATTAGACTAATACGTGTATATATGTATCTTAAATAACTTTATTCTCTTTAATTTTTAAATATCGGTATATGTGAAGCAACATTTTGCAAAGTATTCAGACTATATTTTACAAGGTTGTTAAAAAACAGTTTAAAACATGCTTAATTGATGTTTTTAATATGTTTTTTTTTTATAGTACTGTTTAAAGCATATTTGAAGCATTAAAAACATATTAAAAAAAAAAACTAGTCTTTACCAACCCTGATATTTTATATGTCGCAATCATTTTTTTATGAACGCGTAAACACTTATATTCGAGTTCGCTTACAAATGATCCACCAGGTGAAGGTGGTCCGTTCTTCGGACGAATCCAGAAGCACGCGAGCTTGTTTTGACACACAATCTTTCTGCCAATCTTACTTCGGTCAAGGCGAGCATCGTGGATCGCACGTCATAGGGTTACTTTGTGCCGTCCGCGAACGATGAGTAATGAGTCGGGGTGGTTTAAACAAAACGTCGGCGTATCGGCACGGCCCCGAACGAAATTGCCCGGCAACCTACCGCGTTGCGACCGGTACGCCTAAACAAGAGGCTGCCATTAGGGCCAAATGACTCGAGGCAGCTAGCCACTCGTGATTAAAAGAGCGATTTGTTACGCAGATACCGACGCCTGACATCGCGGCGACGTGGCGAGCTGGCCAGGTTTTAACCCCCATCTTTCCTGCGTTCGTCGGAATAACTCGCGTTTCGGGCGCGTTTCTTTTCTTTCTTTCCTCTTTATTGTTCGACGCGCGATGCGAACTTGCACGGCGAGCGCGCGATAACTCGGATATTTCATTTCGGCGACGGCGCGTTCCACGAAACTCAGTTTGCAATGTGCTCGGTGGCAGTTTTGTGTATGAGACTTGTACGAGTGACCACGCTTATTGCGGCGATCCGTTATTTTCGTTAACACAGCTCCTTGTTCTGACACGCTATTGCGAACTGAGGGAATAATGTTCTGCAAATAGTAATTAAATTTGAAACTCACGGTTACGGAAGGTAATTCTTATTCTATTGAGACTTATTCTATGGTTTGTGTTGAAAATTATTACACGAAATTAAATTCAACGATGCGATTACAATGTTATGGCAAAATTCGATATATATATTCGAAGATTGTCAGAACTATCTCTTCTGTCGACGGGTTAATGAAGGGGGTTACGCATGCCATTACAGTTACAATCGTCATAAATATTTAAATAATTTTTGTTCACCCTGATTTATGCGTAACGCCGGTTACGGCGACGAGAAATCACGTCGGATTTCCCCATCGTGTCGGCATGGGAATTTCGACGGGAGCAGGTGAAGCATAATTAAAGTCGCGCGAACGGCGTTCCCTTTTTATGGGAAATCCGTAGTTGAAGCACCTGCCAAAACGGCCCGATCGTGTGGGACGATGTGAACGACGTGATTTCGCTTTGGCATTTAATAACGCTGGGGTTATGGGAACCCGGTCACGGGTGGTACAACCACTCCCCTTAAGTACAGTGATTATGCCACGGGGGACACGGTATTTGCGCAATGTTCCGCGGGTCTTACACCAAAAGAGATCTCTTGTATGGGTGATTGCCGATCCATAGATCATTTTCAATTGAAATGATCACAAATTCCTTTGATGAATCACATTCGATGTTAAGGGTGTACATTATCAAGTATATATTATCTGCAAAATGTGACTTTCTCTCTCTCTCTCTCTCTCTTTCTCTCTAAAATTAGAAATTTATATTTTCTGCATAAAAATGATTTATGTACACGTAAAATAATTTAATAAGATCGCAAAATTATTTGTAGTGTAATAAAGTGTAACAAATAGAATTTGTCAATTTATATTTGTTAACCTAGCAATCAAGATTTGCAGTTACAATAAAAATAAATATATTTGTTAAATAAGCAAGAGATATATAATTGCATATAATATTTAAAGATAAAGATTAAGAGAGATTAAATTAATTAATTAAAATTAAGTAAAATAGAATTCCTTCTTATTTTATTACTACATATATATTAACAGAATTTGCAATATATGAAACCGACTCTGACCGATCTAATTGAGAACTTTAAAGAACCATACTTACAAGCGCACAAAAATTTAAAATTGAAATGTAAAACATAGGCAAGTATATGTTGTTATAATTACAATTATATTACTAACAAACACAAATTAATGTGCAATTTTTTTTTAATCATTACGAAGGATTATTTGCATCAAATACAAAATATTTGTTAAATATGCAAATTTGTTTGCCATAAACAGCAAAGAAATTTGACAAACACATTTTGCAATCTCTTTTGCGTTCATAGCAAATCTTTTTTCTCCATAATTTTTCAGATATAGTCCAAATCTTGCGATCACATAGTTAGATATTAAAGGAGCAATGGTAACCTAATTTCTTGAAAAGCAGTGGTGATTTATAGTAATGATTAAAAGTAGTATGTAATAATTTGACTGTTAATATTTATATTTACATATATATATATATATATATATATGGACTTGAGATAATTTTGACTTAAAAATGTCAAAATAAATCATTCCGCACTTCTACCACACTTTTATTCTCTTCGAGATAATTTTAAAAATATCGAAACAAATCTCGGAGAGAATGCGGTAGAAATGCGGAACAATCTGTATATATTATATATATATGTACTCCTATTTATAAGTTCGGAATATTTATCATTTTCTTATTTCTCGAAAAGTAAAGTTAAAATCAAGTAAAATAAAGTGTTTAAGAATTTAAAAAAAATTTATGCGAATCTAGAATATTACGATAAAAAAAATTTTCTTTCTTTTTTCTGTAAAGTCTTTTATTTTAAGATGAAAAAATATTTTGTAAAAATGAATTTGTACACAAGAATTCGATAATGTTGCGAAAAATCATAGTTCCAATTTTTAAAAATCATTAAGTTTAGAAAGTCTACTTTAAAATACTTTTTTGTTAATATTTATCCTATGAAGTTTCATCAAACTACAACGCTTTGTAAGGAATCAAAACAAAAGTATTGAAAAAGTGTACCAATTTTCGATTTTATGTAATTCAGAAATAAAATATGTAGAAATGAAACTAAATTTACAGCTCTATCTCTCTTCTTTAAAGTGCAATTTTGAAAATCTCTCTACGAGAATTTTTTTAACAAAAGTAAACTTTTTGAGATGTGAAGATGTGAAAATTGCAATCGTTTCAAAATTTATAAATGTATTTGTATGTGTGTAGTATTTTTATTCTTTGATATTTAATACATTTATATATCTTCGTTATACTTTCGGTGAAATCGAATGCTTGCATAAGTCATCCTCTATGATCATGCCCAAAGATAGATCGAAAGCTACGTCTATTAATTCGAATACTTGCCGCTGAGTTACGCTCTAGTTGACAAAGGAATGTGCGATCGTCATTCGGGACAATCTGTCATCGTGGCAATTACTGTATACAAACTCACGGTGCTTCGCTGCACCTTTGCCAATTACGATAAGACAATTTTAATTTGATTTCCTGTATCGCGCGAAATAATCAAAATAAAAATATGATAGTATTTTATTTATACGATTATCTCTCGAGCAGGAGAAATACAACTGAATATAAGAATTGTCTCTTGTATTACAAAATTTCCAGACGAGGAATAATTGCATATCGGCACCGTTGATTCGGATCGTATCGAAATCTCGCAACGCTATCCAATTGTCGTGTAAATTTCATGTTCGTATCAAGCTACCGTGGCAATTCTCTCGGATTACGAGAGTCATGAGCGTTGTCTCCGCGTTGCGTTACAAATTTCTGCGAATGCAAGTGCATCACAGTGCTCAGCGCCTTTTCGTGCATTCCGTAGCGCAATGCAATGCGCGAAACACCCAGCCTCAACATTATTCACTGTCCAATTTATTATATATCGACGTCTGAGCCGTAAAGGTGTTAAAAGAGCGCAGTATATTTTTGTCTCATAAATTTTACAGTGGTATGACTGAAAACGAGAATTGTCTTGATTTTCAGTCCTGTTTATATTCATTTATTTATATATTATTTATTTTTCTATAACTAAATTTGTATAATGTGTAATTTATGAGTAGTGAATATTGCGCTATATTCTTTTTTAATTTCATGCGACTTGAACCGGTCTTCTCACTTTCTAGATACCTATAAATCGTATTTCGTATGCATACCGGCATAGACCGATCTTCACGCCTTAAGACCATCACACACAAAATGACATAAGCTACATAACCATAGCATATGGCCGCTGAACCAATAAGCATCCAACATAAAGACGCCATGTTGATTTACGTAAGATATTCATTGGTCTAGAAGCTTTGTGCTATGGTTATGCAACTTATGTCATTTTGTATGTGATTGCCCTTATGCGAAATAGACCGCTTTTCATTTATTTCTTGACATAGACCTTTCAGGCTGCAGCATAACGCACTTTTGCATAACGTATAACGCACAGTGCATAAGCGAATCAACTAATCAGAATCTTTCCTTTCCTCCTATTCCAAAAAAAGAATTTTGGTTGATTGATTTCCTTATGCACTATGCATTATGCGTTATGCAAGAGTCTGTGCTATGGCCATTCATGTTTTTCTCGATATCTTTTATGCTCTTTTACGCTCAAGCGTCGATATCTAGTACTCTTACTTAAGTAGAGATAGTAACTCTAGTAGAGATATTAAGCTAATGAGATGTAAAGTATTTTAATGGCACTTTTTGACGTCTCTTTTCCGAAAAATTCCTATTTTAACTTCTAAATTAGAAAATTGTCCAAAAATTCTTTTAACTGCATGCACATTGCATCTAAAATGTCCTCTCAGCTATTGGAAAAATATTTTCGATACGAAGACCAGAAAAATAAAAATCATTTTTTGTTACGAAATAATATGATTTTCCAAGAACATAATATATAAGAAAGTTTCATTTTCGATAATAATTATCAATCTTCAATAAAATAATGCTAGTCGAAAGATTATTTGCAGCATAATAAAGAAAAACGATTTCACTCTTCGTTCGCCAAGTAACCTCCATTCGAGCCGATTTTTCATTCTCTATTCTCCGATTCTCCGAACAAACAACCTATTTGCTAAGGGCGAATCTGCTCGCCCCGGCGACATATTGCGCCGACCAAAAATCACATTCCTACCGACCCCTACCGAATTATAGCGTCGGCGGAATTCACCACGGTGAATTCACATTCCCACATTCCCACACACACACATACGGGCGCGCACGCACGCGCAGACGTGTGGGGTGTGCGGCGACGAGGACTCACGCAACCGGCACGCATGAATGCCTAATGCCTGCGGACAGTGATTTCCACCCTCAACGAGAAAGCGCGCCTCCTACCTCGTCCCGCTTTTGATCCACTCGCCACTCGCCACTCGCCCCGTTCACCCTTTCTGTAAGCAGATGGGGTTCTCACGGCCCCACCCCGCTCTCACCTATAGCCCACGATGTCGCACGTAATCAGTTGCACGATAATGCCCGCTGTCACAACACGCAAACATACGCCCGCGATGTTCAGATTAAGAAATCAAAGGATTAGCCGTGACTTTGGGATAAACGTTCCGTTTCGTATAGAGATATATTTGATGACTACACGATGTAATATGCGTGGCAGATTCCAGCAACTCTTTTGTGTAACTTATTTATACGTATTCTAACCGTGACAAGAGACTCCGTAAACGCGCCTATAACGCGATTATGGCGATAAGTGCCTGTTAGTCCATTTGATATAAAACCGTATACGTTCTTAAATCATATTATGTCGTGACAACAAAATTCAAAAGTCAGATTCCGGTTGACTATAATGAAGATTTAATATTCATCATTTCGTTCTACTTAATATTATTTCAAACATATTATATACATTTCTATTTACCTCTGATATTTACCGTTTCGTCTCCGTATAAAAATCTGATGTTTTCTTTGTCACAGCGGTAATTCGATAAAGCCGATATGAAAATATCCTCGCCGAAAAGAGCATCCAATAAATTCTGAATGGATAATGTATGGCGCGAAGTCACGTCGGTATAATATGTACGTATAGAAAGAGAGAGGCGGTGCATGTGTGTGTGTGTGCGCGTTTCGTTATTACACGCACGATAGGCGTATTGCAAATAAACGTATCGACACATACGTCGTGCTCCACACTCTGCCGTACAACACGGGACTACACCTTGTCACCATCGACGCCGCCCCGCACGTTCGTTACGCGCGTATATTATTCATCCCGCGTGTCGGCTACGTTGAGACGATAATGGCCGGTTGTCGCTCGTCTATCTTTACTGACGTCACTGTTAACAGGTTGGACGAAAATACGTCCCGCCGACAGCCTCGTCGTCGTCGTCGTCGTCGTCGTCGTCGTCGTCGCCGTCGTCGTCGTCGTCGCGCTTGTTAACTGCTTCTTCTGCGAGAGGATATTCGCGCGAAATGCAAAATAGCCGGAAACGACACACGCCGCGTCGTTAATTAGAAACATTAACAAAATTAATTATGTATTTTAATATCATATACGAAAAGAACTATTTTGCTGAAATATCTCAAAATTTAGATAGATACAGATCTGGAAATAATTTTGTTAAAACATCAAATAATTATAGAGAAAATTCAAGCATGACGAGTAATGCTACAAAAGTTTTTAACATTATTCTAGCAACCAGCTTGAGCGTTTTACTTATTTTGATAGTCCAATAAAATTTATTTGCCTCTAAGCTAAATTTTTAAATACTTCAGCAAAATGTGGAAAGAATGATTTAAAAATTTAGATATAGATTTGAAAATAATCTTGTTGGATCATCACAAAATAATTATGTAAAATTGTTTAGCATTGATGAACAATGCTGCAAAAAGTTTTAGTATTCTAAAACAATCAGCTTGATCGTTTTACATAATTATTTTGATAATTCAACAAAATTTATTTTCAAATTTATATCTTTAGCTAAATTTTTAGGTACTTTAGCAAAACCATTCTTTCTACTCATATACATATTATAACTCTTTCAACTCTTTTTAGTGGAATCTCACTGTAAAGTAAAAATTGAATCAGACTTGAAAAAAGTAGCTCAATTTTCAATCTTTAAGAGCGAGATTTCACTCTTCTAAATTGGCAATTCACTCTAAAAGTTTTAGAGAGTGTGTATGTATGTATGTGTGTGTGCATTGCATTTTGTCATGTAACTAATAAGACTGATATTAATAAATTTCACATTCTGTCTTTCAGGTCAGATAGCGATCGTAAAATGTTGAACCCAGAGACTGGCTGCTACTCCGAATCCGTACGAGCATGGTAAGTACCATCGATTGTTTTCATTTATCTTGCGACAGCGAGGTTAGATTGTTTCTTCTCATAATATGTGTCCACTTTTATCTATAGCTATGCTATCACATATCCATGCTCTATTGTAAAGTTAACAAAAATACACTCGGATTTTTTTTTTGTCGAAACGAAGTTAACGTTGCTGACGCGCGAACGATCCCCGAGGAGATTTTAACTATTTTAACCGGTGCGGCGTTAAACAGCGAGCGCATTTCCGAAACAATGGACATGAATTTTTGTATAATTCGCCACCATTCATTCAATTTTGTTGAAAAATCTATCACCGCTGTTATTCCATCGTGCGAGGTTTTCCTCGCGCGCATGCATTTTTCCTCTCCCCCTCGTCCTCTCTCTCTCTCTCTCTCTCTCTCTCTCTCTCTCTCTCTCCTCTCCTCTCCTCCTCGCAGCACTCGTAAAAGGTAATTTGCCGCGTCCGCTGATGTATTTATAACAAAACGAATTAAACTCGGCGCGCTGCGCGAGCAGGTAACAAAACGTGGCCGACCGACAAAACCCCGGGAATAAAATACGCAAATATTTGCGTGTTTAATTTGAATCTCGCTTTGGGGTCGAGCGCATGACGACGGCGCAACGGGAGGGTTAATAATGAAATGTCGCATTGTCGTCAGAGGGGGTTGAACTTCCTCCCTCTCTCGTGCTCTCTTTCTCTCTGTCTCTCTCTCTCTCTCTCCCTCGTTCTGGGATGATTTTGTTGAACGTAGCATATTGTCGTCGCGTGCTGTCGCCGTACCTGTATAGGACCGCGAAGGGCCGCTTCTCTCTTTCTCGGTCCTTCGACTTCCTTTTTTTCCCCCTTTTCTCACCCACCCGTAACCCGCTATTCTCTCGCCTCCGCTTTAATTTATGACGGCCTCTACAAATTCACCGCGGAATCGCGCGGATAATCCGGTGGTGCCGCGATCTGTACATCGTACGCGAGACACTGCGAAAAGTGCTGCATGCTTAACCCTTCTCTACGAGCTGAATTCATTCTTTCTGAGGGGCACAAGTGTGTTTAAGTCGTCGAGAATGCCGCGACCCTCGAGAATGACGCGTGACGAAATGCTTTTTGTGCGTGGGGGATGAGAGGCACCTTTGCACTCTCAAAATGGAACGAGGTGGCTCAATTTTCAGTGATATATTTGACGGTGCATTTAATTTTCCCTTTGCGACACGACACGCTGCAACTCTGATTCAAGACGCTTTCCGAATTCAATTGGACTAACAATTATCATCAACCTTCTCGTATAAAACAGAAACTGTCAACGAAGAGATATTGGTACATTCGGTCAGAAGCGATTTATCTGCAATTGTGTGTGGTGGTTTTTCTCAGGACATTAGGGACGCGATCACGACTAGCGGAGGATTGTACGGTGGAGGGACGGGGACGTACCTTAATGCGATTAAGGTCGTTATCAGATGTCGCTTCCACTTCTTGCGCGATGACGTCGACGGTGCTCGTTTGTCATCGCACCGACGTCGTCACGGGGGTTGCATGATTTACTTCCGCCTTTCCCCTTTTCGCGCCCTTCGTTTCCCGCCGTCGATTTCTTCGTCACGATTCGAGCGTGCGACGTGCGTCCGCGTAAGATGAATGTATTTCTGTGACAAACACACAAACGCTCGTATATAACGCGCGAGACAATCTCCAGCGATTAATTCAAGCGTCACGTATCTTGTCAGCCATCATTGATTCGCATTATAAATCGTTTATACAATAATTACCATAAAAATTGTTTACACATATTTTGAATTGAAAAAGTAATTTATGTTCACACTCATTTATCCAGATGCTAGCAATTGCCAGCAAATTCGATAATGATTTTAAAATAGATTCCTATCCACAAGTAACAGGGTAATGTTTTAATGACATCTTAACTGATATTAAAACGTTACAATAAGATATCATTTGATATCACCTTGCTACTCTATCCATTGTGACCTGTTTAAATTTATTGCTTTCTGCAATTACGACTTGCAGTCCATATAATAACAGAAATGCAACAGAAATGGAGCATAATGCAGAGCCTTAATGTTTTCTGATACATTTCTTTCGATATTAGAAGACCAACAGACAGTGGCTCGACTGTGGCTTTTATTAGCATAATATACAATACACGGTTCATAATACATGCGTTCTTGACAATTTGATCTGTAGCTATCCGGTCACCTGTGTGTACCCAGACAATACCTTACTTTCGTGATTATTTGTAACCCACGAGTAATTCATAATACGTACGAATCGTCAAAAGGACCGCGAATTTAAAAATCAATTGCTTTAAAGATAATATGCCTCCTATTTGAGGTTTACCCAACTCGCGTGTTCGTTCGTCATCGAGAGCGTTCCGTGAGCGAGCGGGTTAAATGTACTTCGAATTAGTTCACGACTGACACCAGCGGATTCGTGAAGGAAAGGAGAAATAATGATAGCGCCTAGAGAATAAATTCTCAAATCGTAGTGCGCGCCGAGAGCTCGCGTGTCGCACGCAGGTCTCAGCCGTATACACGTCAGAGGGAGCATCCGAGGATTCGTTAAGGCCAGCCGTTAACGCCTTTCGCCACGATCCACCGTGGCCTAAGGCCGATTTAGTGTCGCATTAGCGGCGAAAGCGAGGAAAAATTGTTGCCCCAGAACGACGAGGAAACGTAGCCTGTAAAGGCAGTAAAAAAAAAGGACGGGAAAAAAATGTGGCGAAGGACAGGAGGGGAACTTGATCGTAGGACTTCGTCATAGAACACAGGACGAGAGGAAGAAAAAAATAGTCTTTGCGAAGAAGATAGACTCCATGGACATTGAAGGCGAGGGTGTGGCCAGGAGATAGGGATGATTAGAAGCTACACCCCCGCGTGAAGGGCACAAACAGCCTTGGGGGCGCAGCCGGAAAATTCATGGAGTTACTTAGCAGTCTCCACGTCGTCGCCCGTTTATTTTAGGGGCGAAGGCACGAAGGAAGTCGTTACGTCGTCGTCAAGAGGTCGCCCCGGGGTGGAGACGGTAATCCTAATTAATAACTAATTACGTCGGGAGACCGTCTCTCACCCTATTCGACCGAAGAGTAATGCTCGATCGGATTCTTCCTGTCGGCAGCGCGATTTGGCGATACGGTTCACCGACTATTTCCGTAGATTTATGGCGTTGGGCTTCACCATAAATCTGATTAACGTCTTACATTAGCTGCGTTTTCCCTTTGTTAGGGAAAGCATCAGAGCGTTTAAAATCCGCTAATTAATACATATTATTCTCCCATCGCGCTTAATGATAGCGATGTATATCTCATACGATTTTCAACGTGTATTTGCTGGCAGAATCGTTAATTATCTATTTAATATTGTGATTAACTTTCCTTACGATACATATATATAATATATAATAACCTCCGTTTCTTTTAACAAGATATTTATTTCTTTAGTATGGAAATGATATTTATTTTATCGTAGATCGCGCGAACATGTTGAGCATAGAGTTAACGAAGCGTTTCGACACGTTTGTCAAATCTTTAAGAACGCACTTTCGCTTTATCGCACGCTAATATTTAGAATGCAAGTTATCCCTCGCAAGAACGGCGCGTATGTATCTCTCGTCACGCGGAAGCGATCATCGGCAGTAAATTTTCCCGTGAATGGAACGCCACATAGCGTTGGACGTGTTCGGTGGCGACCGAAATAAATAACCATCCGGAGCTTCCTGGAGTCCAGAAGTACGATGCTTTTCCCCATCGCGTCGTCCACGAAAAAGTCAATGCTGGACTGCCGGGAAAAGTCGACCAAGTTTTACGAGGGCCGCTCAAAGAAAGAGGGAGAGATCGCAAGAGGAAACGAGGAGGGAAAAATCGAAGAAAAAGACTCTGGGACTCGTTTCGGTCGGATGCTGGAGAGAGAGAGATCTCTCCTATATACACGCCTAAAAGTTGTTCATGTGTGTTACATACTCGTGTCTGACTCTCCTAGAAGCACCCCCCGTTTGTCAAAGGCGACCCTTCGGTGCCGCTTACAAGACAGCAAATTTGTCTCAGATAAGCAAAACAAACACATAGCGGTTGACCGCGCCATCGCCTCCGCCCTTGTATTACTCGTTTTACATCTTTTTCCCCTGAATAAAAGAAACTAGGATTGCTTTTATTGAGCATTAATTTGCGAAACATGTGAATTTTATATATTTTATAAAGAGTATACGGAAAGAATTTTCTTTTAAAATTTATCCTGAAAATATGATAGTTGTGATAAAATACAATATTTTCAATATTTTTACTGTGAACTTCGGTAAAATTAATCAAACTTATTTTATACTTTATTGTAGTTTCATTAATGAATGAGAGAGATTTACATTAAAATTCTTCGAAATACAATGTTGTCCCACGATTATCATATTTTCAGAGTAAACTCTAAGAAAAAATTCTCTCTGTGTATAAATTGATTGTTGAAACATTATACTTGACTTATTTATTGGAATGTTAATTTGGAAAAAAGTTGGGTCTATTCAACAAATATTTGCATAACTGCATGAATATGTATACAAAAAAATTGTTTAATCAGATTTAACGTACGTTGTTATATAAATGCGATCGGGTAAATTTCTTGATGCAAATGATTAGGCTGCATAATCGTATGCATAAAGAAAATTATCCAATTGCATTTATTCTATCATAAAGACGCATGTAAAATTAGATTGAATAATTTTCTTTATGCATATAATTATATAGCTACACATATATAAGTTTGATAGACCTGCTTCTCTACTTTTTAATATCCTGTATTTATATTTTTAAGAAAAATTGCAAAATATCAAAGAGAATCAATTTTAAATATAAATTTAAAAGGAAGAAATAAATAGCTTCTTTCTTAAAGGTAAAAATTGGGTTTCAAATTTATTCTAAAATGCATCCCCATTATTGATCATAATTTTTCGGACATCCTGTATAAAAGGCCGTAGCTATTAACGATGCATCCTGTCCATGGTCACCGAGTTATGAATCGATTCCGCGAATGCCGTGTTTCGGCTACTTTCTCGCATTTCGACCGCACTAGGGATTTGCATATATTAGAGTTTATCCTTCTGAGAACGTTCGTCTTCGAGAGATGCACGCGCATTTACGAATGCTCGCTCTGAATTTTGAACAGAATTTTCGTAGTAACCTCATTATGGTTATTTGTGCTCGTTTAAACACTGCCCGCGGCGCACCGAATTGTTGCAAAAAAAAATTACCTTCTTTGCTCCGCTGACACATTGTAGCAGTGCTGACCAATTTTAAGGACCTGAAACTACACTAAATAGGAATTAAACCAGGAAACGAGGCCTCGCAAAAAATTTAGTCCGGTTCGGTTAAGGGTTCACTTTCGTATTTAGTTTGACACGCGATGACCGTTTTCGTGATCGACCGAAATAATATATGAAAGCTATAGGGAAGAAGAAAACGTGTATAATGCAGAATCATTGGATCTCATTATAAAGATGAATTTGATGCGCGATAGATATCTTTGTCTAGAAGCGACAGGTTAAATCCAGATGTCACATCGAAATCTCTCTTTTAACACTTTAATAGACGCGTTAACTCTCTAATGGATACCTCTGGACATCAACCTCGTCTTCTTATCGATCCTTCCATCAGCGATGCCCTCATCGTCGGCGTGGATCCTTCTCTCTTTAGTGGCGTGTGGTCACACAGAAGAAAAGAGATACAAATAACTGAAATCCACTGTTAGCTAATTAAATCGTCATACCGAGCTTACAATACGTTATTTTGATTTTTATTAGTATCATCGCCGTACACGTCTACGTGTCGTGGAAGGGTGCAGTTATATAAGATCCCTTGTACTCAATACCCGATGAGATTTTAATGCGCTTCCCGAAGAGGTGCACGTTAGAACCATGATGGACGTGAACGCGTGATCGAGAAAGGATTACGACGTTCAGCATGATTATGTCGAAAGAAAGAAGAGCGGAAGAGAGAGGGAGAAAAAGAGAGGGCTGCATATCCACATTCGTCTCGGTGGGGTGCTTCATCGAGGTAGCTTTTCTACCCTGACGAAATACAGGAATCCTTAGGGCAGCTGTGCAAAAAGAGGGATTTTCAGGCTCCAGCTGTGTCCCTGCGTTGCCATACGAGGGTTACTTGTCGTGGATGGCACCGAAAGATCTAAGGATCGTTCTGCTCACGTGCGGCATGTTTGTTGATCGAAATTACCGTTCGATCCTTTGACCTTCCTTTTTCCATGTGTGCCGGCTTGGGAATAGATCGCGGAGCGTAAATGAAAAGGAGCGACACCTCGTGTGTCGCTCAACTTTCCATACAAGTATTTAATCCGCGAATGTTTGCGCTAGCGCATAAAGTACATTGGTTGACGTCTTGCTGCGATAACTATGATGAAAATGTACAAATATGTGTAAATGAAACTTTTATGTATATATTATAGTTGTATAAGTTACAGACATTTTGCATCAAGAATATGAAATTTGAACGAAAAAAATTATACTATAGATCAGTAATCTTAATTTTGTCTTAAAAAAATAAAGATATTAATCTTTTATTCTTTGTGTGAAGATAAAAATATTATGTAACAGGTTTTTTATATTTTTGTCATGAAAGATCGTACTTTAGTAAATAGGATGTGCTGAATACGAATATGAAAATTGTTTCTCATGTGAGGTTTCCAAGAAAGAAGAACCACAAAATTAAAGATTACCAATATATTCATGAATTTTATTGATGGATCTCTTGGTAATCTTTAATCTTTAGATAACTACATATTGTGAAAACAGACTTAAATTTAAACCTGGCCACAACTCAGGTATAGATTCCTTTAAAATCTCGTTCCGGAAAAGCAAAATAAAAAATAGGTATCTAATAATTTTAAAGATAAATATATATATATATATATATACACACATATACATATATATGTATGTGTGTATGTGTAGATACCTAGTAATCTGAGAGGAGAGGAGGGAGGGAGAAATGTAGAGGGTGAAATAGAAAATTTTAAGATTACTTTAAGATCTATTTTTTATCTTGTTTTTCCGGAACAAGATTTTCAAAGAAAGTATATCATGGAAAAAATTTTTAAACATGAGTGGTGGCACCATATTGTATTTCGAAGAATTTTAATGTTAATCTCTCTCATTTATTAATATTAGGTGTTGGAATTAATTCGTAGCGTTTTTTAATGAAAGAATGTTATTTATTTCACATGAGCATTAAAAAATACATTAATGAAAGTACTTCCCATCACTTGTAAAACGCTACGAATTAATTCCAACACCTAATAAAACTACACTAAAGTATAAAATAAGTTTGATTAATTTTAAAGTGCATGGTAAAAATCTTTAAAATATTGCATTGTAATATCACAACTACTATATTTTTTGGGTAAATTAAAAAAAAATTCCGTGTGGATTGTGATCACATTTAAGATCTTTAAGATCTTTTCACAATATGTGATGTTCTAAGGATATTAAAGGTTGCCAAAAAAAATTATTTTTTTAAATTCTGCCCATAAACTTCTAGCATTTATCCAAAATGAACTCGGTATCTCATAAGGAACTTTTTCTGTATATATATATATATATATATATATATATATATATATCTTATAATGGTATAATTAAATTTAACATAAGTAAAAAAAATATAAAATTTTTAGAAGATTTTTAAACATCCTATTCATCTTTAAATTACTTATTTATTAAAAATTAGCTAAGACATAATTGAAAAACACAGGAAATAGAACAATAGATTTAAATCTATCATAAATCATGTATATTAAAATATTGTGTTTCCTGATAGATTAAAGTCTATTATTCCTTGTTTTTATTGTGTTTTTTTAATTGTATCTTAGACATTAATGTTACTTATTGACTCATTCACATACAAACAAATGCGAATTGTACTGAAAGTATAGAATATTAAAAAATGAACGGTTTAAATTGATTTACTTGAGTCCCCAGTGACGAGTATTCTTGAATCACGGTCCCATGGGCCTCGTTGAACGAGACAATGCGCAAAAAATGATCCGGAATGATCTCGATCGGGAGACGATGTTCGGCAATAGGGTGGTGGCGTTGGGGAACTTCGGCGACAGTCTTTCCTTGTGCTCCTACTCGCTACGATACAATACGTATATTTACGAGTACGGTCGGAGAGCGCGGCCCTTGGGGGGGTTGTCGTGGGGTAAACATCGTGTAACCACCAGGGGGAAACCCAGGGGGTGAGAGCACGTTCCCGCGCGTCCGCCCGTGCTTGCATACGATTCCATAAATATTTTATTGGCTCGTCATTCGACTTTATTGCGTCGCACGATCGAATGACACGCCGGATTAGGCGGCAGTTATTCTCTCGATACACGCGAGAAGCGCGAATCATACTGATTTATCGCTTTCGACGTAGGTGCGTGTAAATGTATTTTTTTAAACGTTATAGCTGTGCGTTTAATGCATATTCTTATATTTGTTAGAAATTAGAGTGTAACTGTTTCGTATATTTAACTATAATTACAATTCAATTTAATTTGTGTAAAATAATTTCTTCGTGCTTTAAAGGTTTGCTTCTTTGACTATTTCGTGTTTGCAAATGACACGTCATAAGCACCATCTGTTAAACATTAAAAAAAAAAAAGGAGAATTTTACATGATTAATTATTCTAAGATTTTGCTGAATTATATTATTCTTCAAACTTTAAATATATATTTCATGCTTGCACATAACACGTTACAAGCACCATCTGCTAAACGTGAACCGAAGAAGAATTTTGCATGACTAATGTTCTAAAATTTTGCCAAGTTAGAAGAAGGTCAAGCGCTTTTAGGATTCGTAGTTTGTCACTTTGGACATCAAGGTTCAGCGGATTTTCTCCTAAGAATACGTATCGTCGGCAATTTCAAAGCAAACCGTATCGTCCTAATTTTCCGAGACGTTTGCTCGCCCTGCACGGCGCATTCGCGTCCCCGCAAGAAAACATATTTTTCACGACGCAACGACCCGAGGGAAAGAAAATGAACGGCCGACCTATCTCCCTCGCTCGCACGTACACCAGCGTTGCGGCATCTCATTCCCGCGCTTAATTAAGCCGAGCCACTTAGTACCGGTGAATGCTCTTTGATTGGCAGACGAGGTGCCTGACGATAACCGAAGCTGACAGGCCAGGTACGCTGCGCCTATCCGCGCCTATGGCCTCGCGCGAGCGAGTCGGCCACTCAGTCAACATCAGGCGAATGCTGAGTTATGTCGAGGGTCCGAGTTCTTTTAAACTCGCCAATAAATCGGGCCCGGTCTCCATCGCCACGACCGACGTTGGCTCCTTCGTCTCCTCGTTCTCGCTATCCTTCGCATCCCTTCGTCGTACACATACGCACTCTCTCTCTCTCTCTCTCTCTCTCTCTCTCTCTCTCACTCTCTTCCTCCATCCCTCATGCCACGGATGCGAACAGCTCCCTCCCGGTAGTCGTCGTGGTCGTTTTATTTTTTATCACCGTGCGTCGTCTCCTCTCGCGCGCCTCCGCGTTCCTCCTTCGCTCCGTCTTCAGGTAGCGCGAAATTCATTGCAGTCTCCTCCTCAGCATCTTGCTTCTTCTTCTTCTTCTTCTCCTCTTCTTACCTGGAGCGTCCGTCCATCCGTCCGGTCGAGCGAGGTGCGAAAATATCGGCTCGTTTGCCCGATGACTCGACGGCTTCTTCTCCGTTCGCTTTCCCGAGAGAGAATTTTTTTCTCGCTGCCGCGTCTCCTCTCTTTCTTCCGCGCGTGCATCATTCTGCATCTCCCTTTCCCTTTTGGTCGACCGGACGGTCGATATTATTTCTGCAGCGGCATTCCATCGGATCGATCCTTCGCGTATCACCGGTGTCGGACAACAGGAAGAAACTTACACGACAACGGAGAGCCTGGATGCAACTTGATCACGATTATGTTGTTAGGCTCGCGAATTTTAGGCAGGAGTGACGTGTTAAAACATGTGTAATACTATTAGGATGATTCCGAACAATGCGATCGTTCGAGAGATATATTCGCTAAAGCGACTGCATTGCGTGTGTAAGATAGCATATATTACTGTGACAATGTGTCGTAATATGACGATGCAAGAGAATTATATGTCACTGATATGCAGCATAAATAAGAGACAGTTAACAATGATCATCGGTAATATACTAATTTGATGGCGCTTACAAAAGATACGTTTTGGGAAAAATTTTTCATTGAAAATGGACAAACCCGAAGATTGTATTACTTAGAATTTTGATCGTCGAAATTTGATCTGCTAGAAAATAAGCTCGACTAGATCTGATAGAAAATAAAGGGAAATGTATCGAGCAAATGAGAATCGAGCACGGTAATTGGAGTGCAAATTAATTATTTGATATATTCTTCTTAATCAGAGAATTATTCTGATTGATATCTCTTGGTCAAATGATTTTTAACCAGAAATTTTTCTCAATGTAGTATTACTTTTTTGCGTGTAAATGCGATCGAACATATCGTACATTTACACACGTTGCACACGCATTTATTAACGATTAAACAAATCGGATTCTTGACGTCACGTCATTTGTTAGACACCAATTTCCTAAGCAAACGTATTTCAACGTCATCTATCGCGATCGGGAATCTCGGTGTGGCGTCGTCACCAATTAATAATTACGACATTGTCGCCTCTCGCTAAACGCTTTAATCAATGTCATCGGGCCAATTTCCGATCGCCGTTGGTTCCCATCCCCGTTCCATCCTCCATTGCCTCTCCTCTTCTCTCCTCCAACCTCCTCCGCCTCCTCCTCTCGCGCGCGCCTATCAGGGCGGCTCCTCTGCAGGAAATTACGTGGTACGCGATCGAAACGCAGGCGGAAGTCGCAATTTATCAGTTTCCAGGCTGGACGCGCCGCCGGAGATCGCGATTCCGATTTTCCTCCCCGCTCGCGCCTTCCTCCTCCTCATTCACAGCGTGGACCGGCCTTAATGACGCTTGAAAATCGATCGCTTCGATCTCTCGCGCACTGTCACTCGTCACTCAGTCACGCTCCGCTAATTGCGAGATATTTATCTCTCTTCGTGCCTTTTTATTCTCCACCCGGCGTCTTCGACAGCCTCTACGCGCGAGGTGTCTAGCCGATTTTATTTGTTGTCGTAATCGTAATCCCTCGTATCGAGTGATTAATTACGTCGCACGTCGGCCCCGCTGGAATAAGTTTGTCGATCGGCTCGCCACGACCAACGTTAATAACGACAACTCGACCGTGACTCGTTCGTATCTCGCGAATCCCGATTAAAACAATTGACGTCACGACGTTCTAGGAACAATACGATGATTGATCGTTGAACAAATTAAAATGCTGCACCTAGTAATAAATAATACTGATGAATAATATTTTGTCCGTGGACTTTTTCACACGATGTCAAATTATATTGCTCCGTTCGACGGTTATTTCGCTTACATTCCGCAGAAGCGATCGGCGGACGATACCTTTTCGTATTCGGGGAAGGTAAAAAAAATATTTCTTGCGTACCATGCGTGTGCATCGTAGAAACATCGCTGATTCCGCTGCTTTCGAATACTCGATGGACGTTCGAGTTCGACCGCGGTTACGAATATACGCGGAGGTCTCTTTTGCGATTCTCACGTGAGCGCCGCGATTCAGTATGCTCGAGATCTACGATGAAGCTGTATATGTGGCCGGAGTTCTCTTCAAAAAGAAAAAAAGAACCAAAAGGAGGTGGAACCTCGTAATAGATGGTTCAAAAGGGCCGCACCGGAAAATCGTCGATGCTCATCCGTGACGTCGAGCTCGGATGGATTCCTACATCGTTGTTTCAACAAGGAGAAAAACCGGCATGAATCTCGCAACGAGAGCCGATCATTTGTCGGCTAAATGAGTCGACGATGATCCCAGAACGGTCCACTTAAGATCGCATCGTCATTCCTCGCGAGGTGTAAAGATATTTCACGGAATTGCACGCTACTTTAAAAATTTGTTACCGTCCTCATTTTTCTCTCATATAGGATATACTACAATTTTCTAAACTGTAGTTTAGAAAATTATAACGTATCCTATATGTTTAATTTTCTGCTGTAGTTTTCTGTATTTTCTCGCGCGTTAGAAACAACATTCTAAACTTTAAAAGATACTTTGTTGTCGTAATTTTTGTAACATTATTAATCGTAGAAATAAATTTAATTATTTTCTATTCGTATTAGAAAGAAAAATTAGTATTATTTTTTTAATTTAACATTAATATTTTAAAGTTAATTTGAAGGTATTGACATTAATTTTAATGAATTAGCTTAATTATTTTTAACATTAAGTATTTTCTCTAAAAAATGAGTCTTTGTTGTATTTTTCTATCGTTATAGGCGAGATAATTCTAATTAAGTAAATTATCTGTATATTCTGTATATTCTGTAGCGATATAGTTTGACAAATAATTTGTTCTGCCTTTAAAAAATGTGTTGCCTTAATCTCAAAGAATAGAAGCGGATATTCGAAACAAGTGACAACTGTTTGTGTATGAATTTATTATTTGTAAAATCTTAAGATTAAACTAAGTAATATGTTCATAGAAAATAAAATATTTACAAGCCTGCTTCATTATCTATTTTTCTTTTGAAAAATCTTTTCGATGAATCAGCAAACGTAGTCAAAAATGGTTAGCTGCTACGTAATAAAAAATGGTCACCTGTAAACGTAGTCAAAAATTTTCTCGGAGGAGACCGGAAGTCGCACTCATGGTCTATGTGAAATTTCACTTAACTGTAATCTACATATTTTAAATTAGATCTCTAATCTAAATGTAAATCAGGATAGGACACTAATCAGGACACTAATCCAATGGCATTGAAAGGAAGAAATCAGTGAAAGGAAGAATGTAGCATTTGGCACTGACATCAGTGATTATCCACTGATTCAGATTTAGAGAGTAAATAATGCATTATTCTTCAATAGCATATCCTTCGTGAATATCTAACAAAGTCTTAATGCTAACAAATTTTTTTTATTTAAAAAATTTTTTTCAACGTAGAATGATACTTATATACATCATAAAAATGCATACTTATATAAATTATAAAATACGATACACGATACTTATATAAATTATAAAATAGTAATAACGAAAAAAATAAACAAATACATAATTATATACATTTTTATGTATATTTGACTTAGGAGCTCTTGTGTAATTCTATAATTATTTGCACAATGCTCATCATGTCGTTGCGATGTTTTCTTTTTCTCCTAAAATATTACGTTATACTTTTTGGAATGAATCATCTCAACCAGCACACACCTGGCGAGTTTAGTCAGCCATCAATCTTAATCATCTGCAACGCGTTGAGAGAAATATGGCCCTCCCAATGCGAGAGACTCTTATATAAGAAGAATAATAATGAGGGTCGTATATATAGAACGTAATATCTATCCGGGCATAATTACGGTACGTAGGCATCATCAGCAGTATCGGTAATTATGATATCAGTATTACAAATAGCGCAAAAGACGAATCTCAATTAAATTTAAAGACTGAGGAATGTAGGAATACAAGAGCATACCTACTAGTAGGCAAGGAATTTGAGGCATTTCTTGAAAAGTATTGGAGCAACTTTGAAGTAATTTCGACGTATCTTCGGTAATCGCGTCAGGTCAACAGGTTGTTCTTCAGCTGGCCGACTTCCGGCGACTCCTTGCGAAGAGAGGGAAGAATGATTCCGACGCCTCTCAATTGCGAACGATTTAAGACCGCCATTGGCCCCGACCTCAGAGGCAGCCCGCAAATGAAAACTTTCCCCATCTTCTTTTGCCAACTTCCGCGAAAGACTTCGCAGTGGAACTGCTTCTTCTTCTTCTTCTTCTTCTTCTTTTTCTTTTTCTTCTTTTCCTCCACCCTTCGTTTCTGCTCGGTTTCTGCTTATTTCCGTATGCGAGTTGCGGTTCGCCGGGCAATCGTGTTTCCCGGAAACCCTATCTGACGAAACGTGCCGTGCAATAAATTTTACCGTAAGTTTGCATTTAAGCCGAGTAGGGTCCTGCTTTTTCTGCTATTTAACCGACATCTCATACTATGTATTATAATGCACATACGTCTACAGGAAGTCATACTAGAAAGTTACTGTCATTACACGTTAATAGGAGATCGTTAAAAAGTTAAGTCAAGTAAGATACCATAGATATTAAATAGCTATGAAAATTTTGTTCTTTTGGTACTGTTATTTAAATTCATAATATTATATTACGCCCACAATTTAAGTTATTTTTAATTATTTTTATAGATCGCTCTTTTTACTCAATATGTTGTTAATTTAATTAAAACAAATAAAATTAAACAGTTTAATTTAAGAAAAAAATTTGTTAAATTTGACTCAAATTTAATTTATTACTTACTAAATATATACGTTAATACGAATATTGTTTACTTTGAAATTAATCACAGAAATGAATTGATTTACATTTTGATGTATATAGAAGTTAAAAATAACAAAATGTTGTTTAATTCTAGAAGTTGCCTGGTCATACTTCTTTAATATCTAACAGTGCAATTTATTTTCTCATTGTAATTTTGTCTTAAGTTTAAGTGGTTATAATTATATATACAATAAAATTATTTAAAACTTGTAAACACAATGTGTGTTATTAATGTGTGTGTGTGTGTGTGTGTGTTTTGTGTGTGTTATAATAACATATTGTTTACAAATTTTGAATAACTTTTAAGGCAAGAAACGAAATAATTGTTTTAAACGTATTTTGGAGCGCTGAATTTAAATCTATCGATAGTTCAAAGTAGTTAATTTGAAGATGTAGCATATCTCTAAGTTCTAAAATATTTTAGTTCTAAAATATTTTTTCTTCGAACTTTTTATCTAAGAAGCCGAGAATGAGATCATCAGGCGAGAAATACAGGTGTTTCATTTTTGACACTAGTGACTATTGTTGGACTCTAATCCGATCTAGTCGTAAAAATCGAACGCTTCTCATTTGTTTTCTAATTTTAATAAAATTTATACATTGCAAAAAATATCTTCTTATATCTTAAAAAAACCTAGACTTGATGGAAATTCGGATTGAATTTGAAAATAGATATTTCGATGTCAGATTTGAGCTCAGTGTTGAAAATTACACAAGAAACAGTCTTCATATATTCCCATAAAAATTTTGTAAACTAGTGTAGTTGAGAAATATGGAAAGACATACAAATATATATACCATTCCTAACGTTGCTTTTCATATTTTCTCATGCCATTCCAATATGCAACTTCAAGTATTTGTGTCTCTGTGCGTACATCAGCGTACATCGTAGCACGTAATCAAAAGGGAAACTAAAATTAAGTATTATTTCAAGAGATATTAGATATTATTTTATATTAAGTTTCAATAAGAATATTTCAAGAATGCTAAGAATGAAAGATCAATGTGCCTGTATCCTTGTGCGGATGATCGAAAGAAACGAGAGAGAGGAAGAGAAGAGGAAGAGATGGGTGCTCGTCTAATCTGTCGGCACTGATCAGGACCTGGTATCGATGATGAAGTCTCTGAAGCCTTTGAAGTCTGCCGTGCTTCGCGACGGGGGGGAGCCAACCGTTCGAGTCCCTGAGTGCTGATCCTGATCCTGGTGCGGCAGTGCATTTCATCTGTCGGTACCTATCAGTCCCGTCTGTCTTTGCCTGTCAAAAATTAAAACCAAGGTTAGAAGAAACGTACCGTTAGGAAAATATGTTAACGATTCGATTCGATGTGCGAATCGTTCATGTGCGTTAATTTTCGCAAATCCGTTTTTTTTTTTTCAAAGATTTTCCCACTTTCAGAAGAGAGTAGCCATGAGTTTCAGCTACGTAAAAGTTATATAATATAATACAATAAAAGTTTTAGTCAATGTTTTTAAGATAAGCATCCAACACGATTGTGTATATACTGAGATAAATATGAAAAAAATATATTCATATATATTTTATTAGAAAGAAGTATTTAAAAATTAAAAATTTTTTTCTTCATATAAAGAATGATTTCGGAAAAAATGTATTAGTAAATTTTTGTTATTAATATAACGTTTCTATTTCCTCAAGAATAATGGAAATGAAATTTGTTAAGAGTAACGGAAATGAGATTTGTCAGGAAAAAAACGAGATTTAAGGGAAAATCCACAGTAAAAATGCACAATGTCTTTGAAATGATATTCTTCTGATTAATTATTTATACACGGACAGAATTATCTCTTAAAATTATCCTGAAAATATGGTAAATTTACCCTGAAAATATGGTACAATGAAAATGATACAATATACAATAATATTATAAAAATTTTCATCATGCACTTCAGTAAAATTAATCAAACTTATTATACATTTTATTGTAATTTTATTAATGAATAAGAGAAATTTGCAAAATTCTTCGAAATATTATACAATATTGTCCCAGAACTATTATATTTTCGGAGTAAATTTTAAGAAAAAATTCTCTCAGTGTACGATTTATTTTCTTTTCACCTGTATATTTTTAAAGATAATTCTTAGAAACGGAATCTCAAGGGTCTTTCGTTAGAGATTATTGGTAGAGATACGAAGAAGCTTTAGTGTCGTAGTACTACAATGTGTCTACAAACAAAATGCCGACGTAAAAGTGAATTCGATGGTCGATGTCTGGTTTATGACTAAACAAGAAAAAAACAGGTAATGGAAAAAGCTCTTGAAGGAGAAGATGTCACTTATCATTTTTCATCCTTCCCATTTATTCTTTACCCAATTTTCCTTCCGCAGTTTTCTGCTTTGCTACTTCCGCCCTTTTCACAAAATCTCTGTTCCGATCATTAGTCATATTGGTATTGATAAATTGCATTCTGCTTATAGTTTACAAAAATGTTAGCCTGTCTTGAAAATTTCGATCCATAAATTTCAACTAATCCGTCAATGTATATTTGTTTCTTCAAACATTAGAATTCGTTTATAATTCTTTCTTGTTTAAACTTGTAAGTTTTGATTTTTGTTTATATATTATTTTCTGTAGCTCATAAAAGCTAAGTCAACATGGCAATTTATCGTTATTAAGAACAAAAATATTTGAAACTTATAATAACAAACGGATGTACATAATTGAAAGTATCTTGTCACTTTGCGGAATATATTAATTTTAAAAAATTTATTAATACGTGTTTTGAATTAAAATAATTTTTTAAGATATATAACTGTACATATAATTATATACATAATTATATGTTAAATGAGATATATATATATATTATATATCATTTAACATACAATCTTAAAAATATTAACTGAAACTTTTTTTTTAATAGTATATTTTTAGATCTGTTTATTCAACTAGTTAGATATCAAATTGTTTTGGACGTTTGTTTGTTTGTTATTCGTTGTTCATTCATTAACTATTCATTCATTAACTTCGAAAGAAAAATTTAGACAAGTCAAAACTTATTTTTTTTTAATAAAATGTTAAATGGATGTTTTTAAACATTTTTTTTATTTCAAAACAATTAAAAAAAAATATATATATATTTTTTTAAAATTATTTCGATATACATATCCATAATTACCTCATAAAAAAAATGGCTACAGTTGCCACGACTAAAAATTATCCATCACATTTTTTGATTACGCAGTAAAAAAAATGTGTATTTGTGTTAGAAACGATTCACTCAAATCCTTGTTAAAATTTTATGTTGAATTTTTAACATATCTGAGTTTTAATTTAACATAATATGATAACATAATATGAGTGTTACTTAAATATTTTGTGTTAAATTAAAATTTAACATTTCTCAGTGTTAAAATAACACAATTTATAGGTAAATAAACAAATAACATAAAAATAATGTAGTTTTAAAACATAAATTCTAACAATAAATGAATAAAATGTGTGTTGATTTTATATATTATAAATATTAATTTTATTGAAGAAATAAATGTTCTGTACAACTAGTTACATATTTTATATGTAAAAAAAGTACAGATATTTTGTGTTATTTTTTTCTTTGTAACAGTAAATATTTGTTAAATCTATATATTAAATATATGTTAAATATTACAGAGGCATCGTCTAAACTGAAAATATAAAAATGGCATCTAATTTCAGTTCAATTTAACATTATAAAAATGTCAATTTAACATAAAATTTATTTTTAAATTGTGTCAAAGTATTTACGCTTCTTGTGTTAATTTTGTATACAATATTTTTGTTACTTTCTAACATCTTATGTTAAATTAACATTTTAACATAAAAATTGGAATGGATCGTTTGGGACATGTGAAAATTTGTGTTAAATTTAACACAAATTTTTTTACTATGTATAAGAACTATATGTATGATTATGATAACCGTAACATTGGCATAGCTAAGATATGTTCTTCTTGAGTGGTTATCGCAACTTAATGTGTTGAGGGACGAAAATTATTATTATTTCCCATTGTGGGAACTGCGTAACATTTTTTTCTGTGTTATATTATTATAATCTGCGATATTGTTATAATCTTAAAAATATTAATTAATTTAATGTAAACTTTGTTTAAAAGAGGTAATATAGAAGACAAATCTTTTTTAAATATATGGCTTGTAATCGTGGATTCTTTATTCGAAAGTGATTCAGCAGATTTTTATATCTTTATTCAACGTATTAGAATTGAAATCGTGTTGGGTGCTTGTCTGTTTTTATGTTTATTAGCTGTCAAAAGAAAAACTACTACTACTATTACTATTTGACAAAAAAAACAGGATTAAGAGATAATGTAAATGGATTTTTTATCTTACCTTTAAACATAATGTCGTAAAATGTCATATGTAATAATGTTATCATTAGTCTACTCGGTTACTATTACCGTAGTATACTAGTGATTATTATACTAGCTACGATTATTATCTGTTCACTTATATCAACAATGTATATATTTTGTTCTTATCGAATGTGCGTTTTAATCTATTGTTACATATAATGATCAATAAATATGCTGTAGTTTTATGTTTTGTGCATTCGCATCGTTGTATTCTCTTCTCATTATCTTGTCGTCTTAAAATCGCGATTAGGCGTCATACTAGCAGTCACGCTGTAGCCTCACCAATTATGTTGTCGGATTCCATGCATTTGTATGTCATTTCTTTAATTTTGTAACCAATTCGTATGCAATAAAGTTTTATATATATATATATATATATCCATTATATATTTATCTTTAAACATACAATATCCATTAAATATGCCATTAAATAAATCATTAAATAAACGTTTAAAATAAAATCTGCAGCTCTCTCAATCTATTTATGTATGTTTAACTTTGCTATTTCTTAAGATTTTTAGTAACGTCCATAATTAATCTTTTTCCTTTCTTTTTCAACTTTTTAATTTATTAAATTCTCATTTTTCTATTTTGCCTCTGCTAATTGATTTCAACATCGGGGCTTTTGTTCGTATTTTCCTCACACGCAGTTTCTACGAGTGAATTTTTGATCCGGCGACGATCCGGTATTAGCACTCTCGTTATCGCGCCGATTTTATTTCAAATACCTAATAGAGAGGCGTAGATGCGTTTAGATAAAAATAGCCCCGTAAAAGAGGCTCGACCTGGATCCCGGATGCAGAATAGTTCTCTCGGCGCTTTCTACGAACCCCAGCTGCAGCGCATACCCCTGGCCGACAGATACCCGGTGTCGATATCGTATCCGAGCGGAAAACGAAATTTTCGAATGGAAAACGCGAACGACCGCGATAACGAGTCCCCGTCGATTCCGATCGCGTGCCCATACAATGAGCCAGTAACTCGCTCTCCTATCTCACTCTTGGCAAAGGGAAGGAGAGAAACGGAGAGAGAGAGAGAGAGAGAGAGAAGCAGACATAAACTCCTATCCCACCTACACCTCTGCGATCTCTCGTCGCATCCATACCGACCAATGGCCGAGCACCTGCGTTTACGCCGCGCAAGCTTCTCTCCCACGATCTCGCGTTTCCATGGCTCGCCGAGTTTCACCGCGCGAGCAGTTTCGTTTCTCTGGAATATGTCGGAATACGTTTTATTTATTTATTTTTTTTTTTTTCGAGGTCTTTCGATAGCTCAATTTCATTTTACTCGTGAATCTTTGTTGGAGCACGGAAGCGGAGTTGCACAATCGAGATTAACTAGCTAAATACTGAATTTACGACAGAAGGAATATTTAATTGGTATTTTATAGAGCAATTTTATCAAATTCTTTGTTAGCTATTTAAAAGTTATTTAAAAATTCTACATGCTTTTGAGAGGGGAGATACAGAAAAAGTGTAAGCGATAATGGAGAAAAAAAAATATATTTTTTCACAAGTTCGCTAATAATTCTAAATTAATTTGTCAAACGATTTTATGAAAATAAATGGAATAATACCTCTTCAAAGTGATCGATACAGCTTCGTACGGTGTATTATGCGAAATAGATGCGCGATACGTTTATTAGGGTAGACAATCACTGAGGCGAGCCATTCTTGCGTTCTGACAACTTTGAAATAATGCAGTTGCAGATAAGACATCTGCCTAGATATTGACACGATGATGTAAGCCTTTTTAACGCAACGACGTGAGGCTAAAGAATTCGTGTTAACTTGGAGAAAACATGGAAACAATTATTGTCGATCAAAATCTCTACAAGAAAATTTTGCCTAAAACTTAATCGTTTGCGAGAAAATTTAGTCCTAGAACACTATTGATGCAACTGATATTGACATTATTAAAAGAGGATGTTAAAAAGAGAAGCTGATTTTTGCCCACAAAAGTGTAAAAAGATAGTGCTTTTTATAGATTTAATTTGACTTTCTGATGTTAATGAAGAAAGGAAAATTCACGGAATCGATAAGGAACATCTTAAAAATTGTATGAACATGGTATTTACAGAATTCGAATTCTGAAGATGATTCGAATTTTATATGTATCAAAATACATGCCCTTCCTGTTATCTTCAATTCCTGTTTGAGAATCCATAATAGGCTTTCAAATTATCACTTCTTCCGACTATTTACGGAATGGAAAGTTAAAAGATTTTTAAAAACGATAAGTTATCGTTACTAGTTACCGATGTTTTAAAGTAACTCATTATTGTTACTTGAGAAAGTAACTCTTCGTTACTTTTCCGTTACTTTTATAAAATCGACGATCATCAATCACAGCGGACGAATGCCTAGGAACTTTCTAGTCCCAAGCGCTATGAGTGGCTTGTGTCCAATCGAACCGAGTCCAATCGTATGCAAAGTAATGGTAAAAATAATTGTAAAATTCGTTACCGTTACCAAAAAAATATAACTACGTTATTGTTACTGAAAAAAGTAACGCAATTATCAGTTACCAAAAATAGTAACTTGTAACTGTAACTTCGTTACATGTAACGAGTTACTTCCATTCCCTGCTATTTATTGATTGTCAGGGAGGGGGGAGGGGAATAATTTTGACCTAATTTTTCAAGTGCTTTAAAATGATTATTTTATTTTATTAAATTCTTTTTTATATTATGCGAGAAATTTCAACATATCATTTCTCGCTTATAAGCGAGAAATCACGATCCAATATAGCCGTGGCGACTAGTCAGGAACTTTGAAGCAAATTTTAATCATTTTTCTTCGGATTTAAAGAGATAAAACTATATTATTATAGTATTTTTATCTGAGCAATCAGTAATCCAAAAAATCGTAGATTTCTGTACAAAATACATTTTTAAGTAAAATAATTTTTATTTCTGAACTGTTTTACGTAAAAATCTACAATGTTATAGTATTTTTTCCATTTGACCACATTGTTTTTTTAACTAATTTTAAGATGTCATTTTTCATTTATTGTATTATATCATGGTCCATTATAGTCGACTAATCACGGAAACATCAAAAGAAACATTTATCAACTTTCACATTGTAGTATTTTTATCTTTAAGCTTTAAAACCTATCTTTATTTAAAAGACTTTTTTAAATTCGAATATTTTGTAAGAAATAGTTTTGGATTTGTAAAAATGTTATATATGATTATATGACATTATCACCGTGGGATACGTAGATGAAATTCTACCCACGGTGATATGACTATCAATCTAACATTTTAACCCAATTTTTGGATTCTTATATTTTTAGATAAGAAAGTTATGAGTCATTAGATAAAATATTTTTCACTTATAACATCACGTTTCTATATGGCCGCACGTCACTTTTATGTAATATAGAATAATAATTCGGTATTAACGATTTTAATTATTTATTGTAATTATTTGTCTTGTAATATGGTTTTCTAATTTTTTTCACTGAAAATCAAAGAAACATATGAAAATGAAACAGAAGTGCTAAATTTAACGTAACGATCATTATCAATATAATATAAAAATTAAAATAGATAATTCAAACTTATTTAGAGAATCTGAAATTTTTTATTATAGATATGCATATACCTAAGTGCGTACACTGTGCAGCTTTAAGGATATTAAAATGATATTTTTTTCACATCACCATAAAGTTTCCATTTAAAAGCACGTTAGATTTTTCGTATTACAGTCGAACTATAAAAGTAATTTGTCGGACCGATCGACTTCCGTAAAAGTGAACAAATGCGGAGGTTCGATTGTATATTGTATAGTATAGAGTTTTGTAAATTTATCCGTTTTTATCAGAACTTGAAGAGGCTTCGACATAAAATATATCATTTACATATTCACTAAGAACAGGAGTTGAATTCAAATATCGAGCATGAGCAAAAAACCAGACCATGACTACATTTGAACAATAGCTTACTACGCGATATCAATTCTACAATTACATGAATGAGCCGCTATAACTATAAAAAGCATTTTTATCTGTTAGTATGTAAACAAAATATTTCCTCTTTTACTTAACTCACGAATAACTTAAGAACAAAAAATCATAGGAAAATTTTAAAAAAATGATTTTGTAGGAAAAGCTTCAAGCGTTCACGATAGGTAGTCAAAAATTTTCGTAAATTTTTTTTTGGCCTGTAAGAGACTCCTAAAGTGAAAAGAAAATTTTTCATCTCTTTCAGCTTGTAATTTTTTAAATGTAAGAATTAAAAAAAAACTCACAGAAACTAAAAAAATACAGTAACCTTTCGAAAGTAGAGATTTCAAGCTTTAAAACTCTTTTTTTTTAATTTAAATTTCGTTCATTTTTAACGAAGATATTGTATATATAATTTTGAATTAGAAAATACGAAGAAATTTTTTTCTCGGAATTTTGAATACTTCTTACTGGAACCGAGAGGCCTATCTGCCTCTGCCTTAGTACGTTATCTGCCATGCCACATCTGTGCTCCATTGTAACAAGTGCCACTATAAATTCGAGCTTTGATCCAGAGCTAAAATTGTATTAGGTGTTGGAATTAATTCGTAGCGTTTTACAAGTGATGGGAAGTACTTTCATTAATGTATTTTTTAATGCTCATGTGAAATAAATAACATTCTTTCATTAAAAAACGCTACGAATTAATTCCAACACCTAATATATGACTACTTTAATTTACACCACCATTTATTAAACCAGCTTGTTTGGTATATTAAACTTTTAATTACTTCCAGAAACGTCATTTTCTTAATTTTTACAGATTCAAAATACAGATCATATCATCTCTTTAGGATATTTACTTTTAGGATATCTTTAGAGCAACAAGTCTGATAATACTGCTAGGTTTTTATCTATTCTGAGTTATTTTTTAAATACAGGAAGTTGAATCCGTCGCTCTCCATCTCATGGCAATATCGCATACCTTGCGTTTAGTGAAGAAAATAATAGAGTATATTTTGCTAAGAAATCTACATAATCGCAACAGCTGTGGCAAATTCTTGTACTACTGCAGCAAATATATTTTAAACAAATCATAATTAGCTGCAACGCTGAAAATTTTATTTTTCGTGATAGATTTAGCTTTTGAAGTGTTTAATTTGTAAATGTTTCCTTGGTTTATAATGAAAAAGGTTACAAAATTATATTATAATAAAAGTAATTAATATATAAATGATTGACACAAAATTATCATTAACTGAATTACTAGATATTAAAAGTGACTTATTTCTATCCCTTTAAGGCGAATTTTAACAATTTTCTCAAAGAATTAAATGAATAAAAATATTTTCATTGTATTCAGGAATTAAAAAATGTAATATTATATATATACATAATTTACACTATATTTTTAGGCAGTAATCGGTCCATTTTCATCGTCTTCGTATACTGAATTTGCAACATGTCCGAGTGTTAACATATGTGATTGTGTTATTTTGTATTAAATTGATAATCAACATTTTTAATATTAAACTAATACAATTTATGAGTAAGTGAACATAACATAAAAAGAACAAAAATAATTGAAAACGTAAATTTTATGATAAATAACTCAATTGAAGATAAATGAATAATATTACATTATATTATAATTGAATGATGATTTTTTTTTTAAAGGAATATGCTTCTACAATTGCTTTGAAATCATATCACATGTGTTCTATTTTTTTACACAATATTTGTGTTATTTTCTATAATAACATATATATCTTGCTTTAAATTGACACTAAACATTTTTATTTTTCGAAACATGTGAAATGTTTTTGACATAAGTTTCCCAACTATAGTATATCATAAAAATTTATTTGCCGAAATTTTGTTTCATCTTTAAAATAATTATTCAAGTTTTACCATCTACATTTTGTAAAATATTTATACAAAATTCGTCTCTGATGTTCTAAAATTAAACGTTTATGTAACGTTCGATGTGCGAGAACATACATATTTATAAAATAAAAAAAATCAGTAGAGACTAAAAGAGGTAAGGCAATCTCAGCGTGACGGCGTGTGCGGAGCACTTGGGTTCGACGAAAAATCTTTCGAACGGAAGTTTACGCCGCGGCATATCCGCCGTCGACAATCAACGCGCGATGCAGTTCACGTACGCACTATTTCGCGAATGGCGATACGAGGTACAAGTTACTGGCTACGTTATCGAACCCGTTCCCCCTCGTCCCGCTTGACATTTTCGATTCTCGTACGGTCGTAACTTCGATAGCACCGTAACAGTGCCGGGGCTGTAAAAATGATATACACGCACCGTGGGATTCGCCATGGTGATTCCCGCGGTGGCATGCTGCGGTCCGAACCGCAGAATTATACGCGGTTCCGAATCTTCGTCGCTCGGAGAGACATCGATTTCGCCTGATAACGTAATCGAATACATTTTTTACCACGCAGGTTTTTGTTGTGCGAAAGGGATAAAAATATCTGGGATCATTGAATTAATTGCTCATTTTACGAATGTTCCGATTTTGTATATTCATCTTCGATAGTTTGATAATAGATTAAATTTAAACACTATTGTATTATTATATTGCTTCGTACTCTCAATACGCTTGCATCAATACACTAAACAAAATGTATTTTGTTAGCTCTCTATTATCAGATTTTTTTTCACAAATAACCCTAGTTTTGTGTTACTCGCCGATTTTATTGAAACTTAGTACATTTAGAGTAGTAAAAATAGGATTGATAAAATACGCATTTTAAACATGTTTTAAACAGTTTAAAACACGCTCGATGTTTTTAATATGTTTTAAATATGTATTTTTTTACAGTACTGTTTGAAACATATTTGAAACATTAAAAACATATTTAAGAAGAAACACAATATGTTTTATTCTTAAAAAAAATATTAGTCTTTACCAACCGTGAGTAAAAAATAAATTCGTATTTTTTTTATATTTATATCATTGGCAATGATGCAGTTGTAAGGATGAAAGCTACCTATTGTATTTATTATTTTTTATAAATGAATAATTAACTCGTTATATTTAAATTCAAATATTTAAGCTATGTTTGAATTTCGGAAATATGACAAAAGATTTTCTGAAAAATGTAGAAATGTAAAAAGAATGTAAAATGACAGATAAATGTCAACATAAATTTGAACATCAGGTGATGATCAGGTTTGAGCATTTCTATTTTCTATAACGACTAACTAGCGTGTACTTTTGGAACTTAAAGACAGTCCCTGCAAAGAAAATTAAATTTGAAAATATGTTTAATATTTATATTTTTCAAATAAACTATACGTATATGAAAGTTGAATAAGATCATATTTTTGTTTAATAACACATTTTTGTAGTTTATTTATTTTATTTGTTATTATTTTTATTGTTAAAAATGAAGATTTTTTAAAAATGCACATGATTTTAACAAATTTACATTTTTCTTTTATAAGTACTTTATAAATATTTAAAATAATTTATGCAAAGTTTCATTGCGATTCATTGATTAGTTACAAAGATATGGGACAAATAAATATTTTGTTTATTTATTGAACTAGTTCATATATTACAATGTAATTCTATGTAATAATCTTGAATATATGATGCCCTTATATTAAAAAAATTGAGATTTTTATGATTTATTTTATAATACATTTCCATATATTTTTATTAGAGCACAGATTTAAAATTGTAATTTTTTCATCATTTATTTTGTTATAGTTTTTAAAATATGTCCTGAAGAAGAAAGATATGTTCTAGAATTTATTGAAAGCAAGATTCAAAACTCAAACTATCTAAGGAATTATTTTTTTATCTTCAGAAATACCATGAAATACCAACAAAGAAGGCAATCTATCCGCATTTTATTCTTTATGTTTATTTTTTATTATTTTTAAAAACGTTTTAATTTTTTAAATAAATTTTTTTATTAAAATAAAATATAATTTTATTTTTTTTTTAATTACGATCGATTTTATTTTTAATTACTTCTCGCGCTTTATTTATCTCTATTGTTTTACTTTTTATATTCTTTACAAAAGTAATATACGAAAATTCTTTTATACACAAAAAATTGCCACATTATAAGATTGTTACATTATTGCATAGTAGTTAAAACTCTACTATTGGCAATATAAAAAAATGCGTGTTTATTATTTTTTTACTACTGTATAAATGCATTCAGTTTCACTAAAATCGGCGAATAACACAAAGGAAGGATTAGTGTAGGAATTACTTTCATTAATTTTTCGTTAAAATTCCGAAATGATTGTTTTCGATTGTGTACTCGAAATTTGTGTAAAGCAAAATTTAATTGACAAACATTCGCCACGTTGTTTTGTGATTACAATCATGTGTACTCTAGTAGTATTTAGTAGTATTCATGAAATTGGAGTCACCGTAAAAATTACTTTCTAAAAGGCGAGTTCAGTAATAATCGTGTCAGAACATAGCAGTTATCTGAGCATATGACATCATAGTTTACAATTTGGCGCGAGGTTGCCAAGTGTCGAAGTCGAAATATGTGTGACTTCGACGACTTATCAACGTGTCTATAGCTATGTATAATATTTTTTTTGAAAAACTTTAGGAAGATTAACAAAGAAAATAATAGAGAAAGTGTAGAATTTCGAGAAAATAGTTATCCTTGAGATTAACTGATGAAACTTTCCAATGTTTTAATGGAAATTATGAGTGACATGTGCGACAATCCAATTGTAATTAGCATTTTTACTCCATGTGCGTATGGTATGCTCAACAGACAAGCTCCAAAACGGGACAAGTTCTATGTTTTTTCAACAAGTCCATTTATTTAATTTTTTTATTTTAATAGCATGCTGATGGCACATTTGATATATTAGAAAAAAACGTGGATCTAGTTTTGTTATTTCTTGTAACAGACAAAACCCTCACATAAAAGCTGAAATCGAAATCTAATTGTTCATAGTGTCAGTTTGTATCTCACTCAAATTTCATTTGTTTTCTAAACAGAGTTTTTAATTTTTCATTTTGTACCAGTCACATTAGTTTACTTGACATATGCGTATTAAGGAAAATATATAAAATAGTACAATTTCCGAACAGGTTAAAATTCTGAATAAAATAAAATTTGAATCCTGTTTTCGAAGTTCGACTTTATAATTTTTTTCTGTTCTTATCCTTCACTACTCTGAACCCATACAAGATGAGACAGATTTAAATCTCAAAAATTGGATTATTTTATTCGAAATTGTACCCTAATTCCAGACATTGTCTCTCTTTCGTCAGTTCTCTTTTTCAACACAAAACTTCACTTACACTTCATGTCAAAGTTCGAATCTAATTGTGTCATCAGTTTGCATCTCACTCAAATCCATCGAGCTGCGAAGTTAAACTTGCGCCACTCGCAAAGTGGACATCTTGTACAAAACACCACCACCGTCACCGCTAATAACCGCCGTCGCTCGCACACGGCGCGCCGAGCTCCGAGAAATCGTAACTTGGCGTGTTTATCACCGGCGAGCCATGCACGGCCGACGGCGTTAGCACACGAGGAACGACTTCTTGCGTGGGGCGTTAAAATCGTATGGGATTTTTAAACCCTACGTTCGACGCGGGGACCGCAGGAGTGACCCCCTGTCCCATGAGGGAAGAGGGGAACACTCCTATGGTTACCTCCACCTACGTCAACGCGCGAGCTTCGCAGAAAATCATGCCGTCCGCCGAGCGTGAAACTCTTACACACGTTGCCCGGCTCATGTAGCAACGGTAATTAAAGAACTTACGCGGAACAATCCTTTCTGCAACAATCCTTTTTCTCTCGCGTATTTTGCGTTCACTCTTAGAAGACAGGAAATATTATCCTGGCACTTGGGAACTGCAGTTCTGGAAACGATGAAAGATTTTTCTGATAAATTCTGTCAACCTTTCTTAAAGGAAAAAAGATAGGTACATGTCCACTAGAATAACTTATTTTGATGTAACTTACTTATTACTAAAGTAAGTTCTATTGGACATATATATATGTATCTATCTTATTAGATAAGACATGTACTTATCTACACTTATATTCGGACATTTATACAATTTTATTATTATTAATCTGAAATGCTTTTTTTATTACTGTATTATAATTTTATAGCATTTAAAGATTACAATTAAATTACAACTATGTTTTTGTGTATTTGAAACTAACATTAACTTAAATAAATAAAATTTTGTGTAAATGTTTGGATACATATCCAGTTACTCTCTGGGACAATTACATAAAATTTTATTTATTTAAATTAATATTCTCAAATGCTTTTTACCTTAAAGATTTCACTTTGAATTACTTGTCTTTTGTCATTAAATATCTTTATATTAATATTTCCCGTCAGCATATTAATTTTCTAATTGTGATCGAACACTGGAACAATTATGTCTGGCTGTCTAGCTATTGGCATGTTGACGCTTTCTATTACTTGTTTAAATATTTTAAACAATTGTTAATAATTGTTATAAGCGAGTTTAAATAATTTTTCCTTGCTTAGAGAGTCTTGAGTTTTCAAATGAATACACACAAATATTTATATTAAAAACCTTTCTAATATTATGAATTGTATTACTCGTATTTATGATAATCTACGCTTATAAACATTCGGCTACTGGGACATTTACTTTAATTCCCACAAAATTTCACTTTTAATGAAAAAAGTAAATTTCATCATTAAGATTTTAAGGGATCAATTTTTATCGAGTAAAATGAGAAGGATACATCATATTAAATAAAAAAAAAAACGTCATTAAAATGATCCAACGTATCTATATATCTCTTACAATCTGCGGTATATCGAATACTTTTAAAATTTCATTTTTTAAATTTCTCATCTTGCAAAGTATTATATACAATACTTTACGTTTGAAAAAGTTAGCCAAATTGCACAATTATACGGAGAGATCGTCCCTTACGTGCGGTATCTCCAATTTGAATTTGCGGGATACGGTAAATTGTAAGGGCAAAGAGGGCGACGATAAAAATAATTCAAGGAAGAATTCGATGAGATTTGGAGAAAGGACCAAGGACAGGCGCAAGCGTGCTAAGAATTCTCTCTCTTTCTTCCTCTTAATTTTTTTTTCTGGCCTCTTCCTTCTGCTCCTTGCCTTCTCCTTATTGTCGTTGCGGAGGGCCAAGAGTTCGCGGTGGGGCCGTTCGTCAGAGGCAACTTATCGCGCCGCTGGGCATCGGACATAAATTTCATTCCGTAATGTGACAGGTCGCTCCTACCCCCCGAGAAAACCGTCCTACAGCCTTGTATCACAGTGTCCTACCGGGTGTTTAAAATTTCATCTTTGCCTGCTTTATCTAATAAGCTTTGTTCCGATATATTCTGCAGATAATAGATAATAGTAGACTTTATTATTAGTACTAACAGTGAATTTGGAACCTCGCCTAAATGCTTGGAATAAAAGTAGCGTCATTAGTGTTGTTGCACTTGCTTGGCGTCAAGACACTACCGTGCCTCCTGATTTCGTTTGAGAACAAGCATGCTTGATGCGTTTTATTTTATATTTTTCTAACACAAGAATTCCGTGAGATAAATTATTTTAGATTTTAAATTTTTAATAAATTATTAAACATTTTTTTCTTATTTTTACTAATTTATTTATTTATTTATTATTACATTTATCAATGCTTATTATCATTATTAATTAGATTAGACTTAAGAATGTAATAACAGTGAAGAAAAAATGTAGAACGAAAAATATTTTTAATTGGTCATATATAACTGATGAGATTGCAAGACGAGATATGAGATAATATTATGAAACAGCGAGACAATTAAGCACATTATTATTATACTTATTAATTCGCTATATTAAAAAATAGCAATAATGTTGTCGGGAAAGCTATCGACCTCCATCAGGAAAGATAGATCGATGAGATCGGTCGACCAGTCACGGCGCTTCCACATTTCCGCCGGAAGTGGATAGCGATCGTTACGATGTTCATCGCGGTGCAACGCGGATACATGTAAACAAGCCTCATCATAAACGACTCCATGACACGTGTCAATGCACGGAAGCGAGCACATGAATTGATACGATAAAACTGATAAATCTGTGGAATCTGCTTTTTATTACTGTATGCAGGAAAAAAAGTTGAGATTTGGATTTATTATAGAAATACTAAAATTATTATTGTTCTCAAGACATTATTGCGTATCTTACAATAAGATGAGGTCAAAGTACAGAGTAGTTGACTAAGAATATTCGAGACGCGAGAGTCAAATGCTGACTTTGATGAAACTTGATAAAAAATGACATAAGTAAAAATTGTTAAGAATAATGAAAGGAAATTGAAAGATTAACTTAAAGATTAATTTTTAAAGCTTTTCTTTAAGTAGACTGTACTAAAGGAGCGATGGACCCAATTCTTTGATCATCAAAAAATATTTTTAAATTTTAACTCCACGTATATCAAAATGGAAATCAATCCATTTTGGTTAGTTTAAAAATAAACAATGCCCTTGCATATTGTAGATTTAATACTGATATAATACAGCAATTTCTTACTGAAAAACAGTAATTAATTACTTATTTGGAATATTGAATAATAATATTTTGAATACTTGTAAGTAATTAATTATTTATTGTCTTTCAGTATTGATCAGATTTCTGTAAAGGCATCCAAATAACGTGCGCACTTAGTAAATGATAAACTAAAGAGTCAAATTTAATACACTTTTTTAGTTAAATTATTTACCTCTGTGTGTTATTGTAGTTAAATTAACACCATGTTGAGTATAATTTGACATTATGAATTTACTCATAATTAAAAGTATAACGTAAAAAGAAAATGAAGAATGCAGAAATTGCGTATTCACTATTCTACTTAAAACGTTGTTCCACAATTCAGAATTTAAAAAGAATTCTCTATTGAAAATTTGCTAATTTCGAGATGTGTCACTCTTGTACCAACACAGCGATACGTCATGTACATATATCTATCTGCGTGCACTGTGTATATTATTTGTGTATGTATATATGTACGTATGTGACGGACTCGCGATTTAACACGGTGATAGGCACGAAGATGACGACTCGCGCGCGTTTATGGACGCGTCGCAGGAGGTGTATATACATGCAAAACATGAACAAGGAATTTATACATGCTTGCACAGAGGGAACAGGGCGGAGCTGCGTTATAAGGTCAAGTTGGGTACCACCAGTGGGGTACCGGTAGCGCCTGGTACCGGGCGGCAAAAGCGACTTAATGTCCCCATTTGTCCCGTGCGCTCTCCGGAGGCGATTCATCCTCGCCTCCCTTTTGTGCGCCCCCGCGTGTCCCCGGGTGTCCCTCTTGTCCCACGACATTCTATACAAACGACATCACCGTATCACCTAAATCCCCCTTCCCTTCCCTCCTCCCCTTGAAACAGTAACTCGGAAGATAATTAACCGACTCGGACTCGCTGCTCATTCTCTTTTTGTGGTCGCACCGAATGAATTCATTCTGGTCGGCCAGAGCGACGTTCCAACTTGTTTTCATCGCGTTTTTTTCGAAGGATCAAGCTGGTTTGAAACTTTGCAATTGAAATCTGTAAACCTGTAAAAATCTGTAAATCGTATTTCAAATTAGCACAATGCGCACAGTCAGAGGGACACGGAATTTCAGTATTTATTGAAAATGGACATAGAATATTTATATATGGATGGAAAGAATGATTTTGCTAAAGTATAATAAAAATTTAGTTAGACTACAGATCTGAAAAATAATTTTGTTGATTCGAAATAATTATGTAAGAGCATTATGCTCAAGCATGATGAGCAATACCTACTGTAAAAAATTTTAGCAATCAGTTTGAGCTACGTAATTATTTTGTTGGTCAAACAAAATAATTAGTTTCAGATCTGTATCTGTATTCAATTTTTTAAATCAGCAAAACTGTTCTTTCCGTGTACATCGAATCATTGACATAAATCAGGAAACTTTCTTTGTATACCTTTTTTTTTCATGTGTATTGAAAGTAATCACTATATGATTGACAATAATCATGAAGATCAATAATCATTGATGTACGATTGTAACGTCAGACGACGTTATCTTATCTAGACGCTATGTATATAGGCATAGATGTGTATTAAGTAACGTGACGCCGTATAGACACGCGAATCGCTCGTCAAAAGGATTAAGTCAGTAATCTGGCGTTAAGTCTCAACGCTCATTAGCCTCTGCCGACTTAATCACGGATTGAGCGTCCGTTAGGCCGATCCGCGGACAGTTCCCACTAACAGTTAATTCGCTTAATAACGTCGTTTAATAACGTTTCGTGCTGTTCCGGTCAGCTGGCTTTAGTAATTCTACGGTTTATTGTCGAAAAAATTCAGGTTGCGATCAGCGATAATCTGTTTATTATAACTAAATTTAATTGGGATCTTGATCTTCCTCTGATAATACCCAAGTATAATTTTGCGCTAACAAAAGTATGATTTTATATTACACATTACTTCGCCTAATTGGTGTATTCCACCAGATTACCCAATCTCCAGCCATGTTGGTTTTAAAATGGTTCGCCAGGTACGATAATCCATACAGCATGGCGCGATATATCATCACGCGACCGCGAACTGTTAAGATGCCAAGGTGTATACCTCGCCGCGTTTCCCGTCGCCGTTCTCTTTCACCCTTGACAAAAGAGAGAAAGAGAGAAAGAGAGAAAGAAAATCCCTTTGCGCGCGATCTCGCGCAAGAGAGGAGAGTCTTGCGAGGACGGCGACGCGATGTAATGGTGAACGGTAAATATTAATCTCGAGTGTGTTACAATGCACGCGGGTCGTTCCGTCATGGCCTCGAACCCGCCATCACGTCATTCTTCAGCCCGGACTCCTCATCACTCTCCGGACCGAGCCGTGACCAATCCGGAATAAATATTGGCGATTATTAACTCGCCACGCGGACCACGACCGTTGAGGAAGATCTTGTAAGGGAGGGAAGGGCCAACGTCGTTCCTGAGGTGCAAGATGGGCCATGGACGCAGGGTCCAGTGTCTTCGTGAGATGCTTGAGACGTTAAGTGGTCCCATTAGCTAACGTTCCTAGGTGGACCGTGCGGCTCGCCGATGGCATTCCTTTGGTCGTTCCCGTCTTCCACCATCCCTCTCGCCCCCTTTTCCCATTGCCCCCGTGAGCATTAATTCTCACGGTGCCACGTGTGGCCGCTGCCACACAATATGGCGGACCGGAATCTAGACATCTCAGTGTCTGTCTTCCTCTAGTAAATGAGCAAGATGTATTCATTACCGGGACATACTCCACATTAATAATCACATTTACGTGAAATTGCTTGTATAAATTCTTGTAACCGTACATACCCTAATTCAAACCCAGTGAAGTACTTTCTTCAACTACATTGTGAAAAATGTTTATATATCATCAAATGCTTTACAATCAACTTACATATATAAATGTAAGTTATATAATATAATTCTTTAATTCTGAATTTTAATATTTGATGAAATTAAAAAATTCATTCAATTACGTTAACCTTAAGAAAAGACATATTAATTTAAAGTATATTAAAAAACATTTTGATTATTTTTGATTCAATGAATGATCATTAATCAATGTCCGACTTAATGTCCAGTTAATTCATTGATACAATAACTGGATTCATTAATATAACTATATATTCATGTATTCTTGCAATCAATTCTAGTAATAGTTTTATGACCTAAATCATTATGAGAGAATTCATTGGATCAATTTTCAATTTTGGTTTAGTGTACATTGAGGAGTTAAGGAGATTTTGGAGCAAATATCGAAAAATTATTTAAGATTAAGATAAAGTTTCTGATAAACAGTTATATATTCTTGAACATTTTTAATTCAAGAATTAAGTAACCTACGTGCTTCAATAACATTCCATCGGAATACAAAAATTATTAACTTAAGAATCCCACTTAAATATAGTATGTTTTCCTTTAAATAAGCGCCAAAATGATTCTCTTTTAAAAGGGAAATCAGATCATATCTAACAAAACCTGAAGTTGAAGAACTCATTTCAACATGAAAAATATTGAAAAATATATGAAGAATGTAGCACAAGAATGTGTGTTTTTCGAAAATACTTTAATCTTTATCGGTTTTAAAAAATCTTTAATCTTTATCTGCTTTAAAATATTCTTAATTTCTGAAATAAATATTTTAAATTATATTTTTAAAAGTACTTTAAATTAATATATCTTTTCTTAAAATTAACGAATAATCGAATGATTAATCGAATGATTTTTTTAATTTCGTCAAATATTAAAATTCATAAGGAATTAGATTATGTAACTTATTTAGATTATCTAACTAAACAATTATGTATAATTGTAAAGTATTTAATGTACAAATATTTTTCACAACGTAATTGAAGAAAGTGGATCCACTGTATGAATTAGGGTTGATGTTTTATACGGTTACAAGAATTTATACAAGCAATTTCGTATTAATATGTAATTATCCATCTGGAATATGTCCCGATTATGAATGAAGACATAAAATGCAATATGAAAACAAAATGTTGTGCCATATGATATTTCAAGTATGCCATATCATATCTGAAGTATCATACGAAGAACAGGCTATCGTTCTTTGCATTCGTCCTTAAATCAACGGTCGAATGGCCGTAACAAGAGGAGACGACGTGAGCGGACTCTCCTCTGTTCGCGATCGACGCGAGATCGAGGATACCCTTTGGATGACCTCGAGGTGGCGGAGAAGGAGATAAGCCGAGCGGCGTCCAGGTGTCTCTCGCGATAGGCCGACAAAGGGTCCGAGAGGGCCACTCACACGTAACAGCGGGCAGAGTCATCGTTGTCGTCTCGTCGGAGGGCCGTGGAAGGAAGAGGGTCTAGACCTCTTTTTTCGATGGATGGAAAGAGCGGGAGGAGAAACGAAGAGGAAAGGAGAGGAGGAGATGGAGATGTCACCGTCGTGTCGGCTGCGCGACGAGTCAGCGAATTCCTCAGCTATCATGACGACTTCATCCCTCCAACATTTCCTCCGTGAGAGGAGAAGCGAAGTTTGTAAGATAAACTATTATCTTACTATTATCTGTAAAATACGATTTCCCAAGCAGCGTATAAGTTAAAGAGCTGGATTCGTACGAACAGTAAGTGTGTAACTAAAGACGGATGATTACTACTGAATTGGACAATCAAATTAAGTTCGATGTAATCTCTCGCTTACGAAGAATCATCGCAAGAGTAGCCATAATTTGTGGGATAATTACAATTTACAGATACACACCTTTTTCAAATGTGTAGCAAATCGACATCTCCTCTTTAGCCACGTGTTTCATTCACCAATCGCGCACGCAAGCTTTATTTTTGAACCTCTGAAGGAAGATTAAATTTACACATAGTAGCGCCGCGGAACAATACCGGCGTTGTTTGCACGGTGTAGTAAATATTTGAGTGCCATCTCGTCGTGCACTCTCACCATGCCACGCGTAGCACTATACTCGGCCCAACCGCCTTCTGTTCGAGCTAGCCCGAAGGGCTCGAACTTCAGAGTACATACTAATTCCCTTTGCGCGCTCTTGCCGATCGGTGTTTGCTTCTGCCACTTCGCTTTAATTGTTCGCGAATCTCACCATAATGATTATCGAGCGGAAGTGATCATGAAGAAAGGAGGGGATGATAGGGGATGATAGGAGGGGATCGATATCATTCTCCGATTTCTTCAGATGTTTGTTAAGTAGTACAGCCTAGCAAACTTCATAATTTTACGGTGTTTGTTCAGTCATTCGTTCTGTCATTTTGACCGTCCGTCTGTTGATCCATCTGTCTGTCCACTTGTTTTCTGAAAGATTTTCTCGCTTTATTTTTCTTTTCAAATTTTTTTTTCGACAATAGCTATATAAGAATTTTAGGTTTACTTAAAATACAAAGTATGAATAAAATTAATTGACCGCAAAAAGGACAAAAATAAAAATCAGTTTTAATCTCGAAGATCTTTTAATAGTTATCAAGTTTTTCGCTGCACTACTTCGTTATACTTGTTGCAAAGAGTTTATTTAAAATATTTGTGAAATAATAATATCGAGATTTTAAGAAAAATGCTTACAATATGGATATAGCAAAGATATTTATTAGTCAATGCCATGAAATTGTAAAAGTTTTCAGAAGAAACATATCTACAAGTGCTGTGGGTCCAGTTTATACTTATACATATATATGTTTGAAGTTTCTTTACAGAGTAAGTAATTTTCTTTGCTTGCAAAAAGCGTACACGCGAATCGATCGATCATCACCTCCGTGAGGGTTGGAGTCGCGAAGGTAGGAGAGCGAGAGAGTCGGAACGGCAGTAAATAAAAATCCCGGGTTAATTTTTTTCGAACAATGCCATCGATGTTCGCGTCCGCCAGTGCGGAGGGTAGCAACCCTTTTTTCATACTGTTCAATCTCTCCCAACTGAACGTAATTCGTGTCGCCATTCAAAACGAAAGCTAATGGTATTGCTTTCCCCCTCATGGGCCTCGCGAAAATTTATCGCGATCTTGCCACGAAGGATTTATCTACCGATGCCAACGGCGAACAGAAAATCGGCAAATTAACTGCAAAAATCTGAAATATCTGAAAGCGTCGCGTTCGAAAATTGCAGTTAAAACCTATCGAAAGGATTATGATAGTTCTATAGCCTTGGCTGTAAGTATAAAGCACCCCTACAAATTGACATGTAAACGTTCTATATCTAACAAAAAATAAATTAAAAGATTTATTAAGAAAATTTTACTGGAAATAGTGTATTTTTATCATAATTATAATGTTTTGTTTGTTCTTCTATTCTTTTTATTGCATATTTCAAGAAAATAGAATAAGTTGAAGGTGCTTTGTACTTATCTATAAAAAGAACAGTTTTGCGGAAATATTTAAACATTTTTTAGTTAAATCTGAAAATAATTTTGTTAAACTATTGAAATAATTATGTAGGATGCTCAAGCTAATTGCTAGAATATCAAAGCTTTTTATAGCATTGCTCACCATACTTGAGTTTTCAATACAACTATTTTAATAGATCAGCAAAATTATTTTCAGATCTATATTTATCTAAATTTTAGATATATTAGCAAAAATTTTAGATACGTTAAGTATAAACTGGATTCACAACACTTACTGTAGGTATGTTTTTTTTGTGTGGCTGTACCTGTTTTTCGATATATAAGTACTTGTAACAATTATTAGCATGTTATAATTATAATAAAACTAACATAATTTTATATTATATATCGCAATTTTGTTTGTTATCTCTTTTTATCGATAATACTGCTAGAGCCATGTTTGTGCCGCATATAATGCAAGAGGATAGCACCAGCATGGCTCTTGAATGACTAAGCCTCGGTCTAATTGGTACACTACTGATATGAGTTCCCTCTCTCAATGTCCCTCTCTAGGTTTTTTAACTGCTTATGTATATATATATATATATATATTCTGTCTTTTAATTCTTCTTTTTCCTTTCTCTATTTCACTCAATCTTTTTCGTATGTCTTCCATATGCCTGCTTATTTGTACATTCATATTTAAGTTTTAGCTATAATTTTGTTGCGCTCAAATTCCTTCTCTTTTCCATTTAAATGAATTACAGGATTATTAGTTACAAATTTATATTTACAAAATATACTGAGCTGTTGCAATTTCATTGCATTATAAAATTTATCGCAGATTATAAAAAATTGTGAAACACGCTCGTAATAGTTTGAGGTGTACCGTACAGCTGAAATCCACCCATGTGATCTTACATTAACGATAGTTCTTAAATCAATCCTCGTCCGTCACATTCTCGCAAGCGTGGGCGTTGGAATGCCTCGCGCGGCAGCAGGTAACGAACCAAGCTCATTACTCGTCGTCACGTGTCATTCGTGACCTCGTCGTAAATGAAGGGAAACGAGAAGAGGAATCGTCCGGCCGACCATCCTCCTTGGATCGTCTCGTTACGGCCATTCGTCATTTTCAGCTCTGCGAGAACGATAAGCTGTACACACTTTGTTCGATATTACATTACAAAATTGCATCATTGAGATTAGAAGCTCTGAATAGCACGATATAAAAGATTAATAAAAATTGACTTCATTAACAATACATTATAATAATATTAAGTGAAAATCGATCGAAAAATGTTCAACACCATTAGGCAAATTTAATATTATCGATATTAAATTCTCTATAGAATGTTTTAAAGATGCTCATTAATATCAGTAATATTAAATTGCTTGTTAATTTAATTTGTAATATTACGCATTCCAGTTTTAATATAGAACTGTCAACACTATTTAGACTGACAAATAATCGATGTGCAGTTCGCTTGAACTGGAAATTGTAAAATTTATACAAAAATATTAGACAAATGTTAAAAGGCATTTTGACCGAATATGGCTTTCTTTGTTTAATTGTGTCGAACATTATAATATAATAATTTATTGTTATATTTATATTAAATATTATATAAATATTATTTAATAATAAATAAAAGATGTGCTACGATCAAAGGAAAACAACGAGTCATATATTGAAAAAAAAGAATCTAGAATTCTGGTTGAAAATCAATTCTCTGGTTGAATCTATAATAATTCTAGTTGATAATCAGAATTCAGATTGATTAGAATTTTCTGGTTTATCCATTTTCCACCACAAATTTTCTCAGCTTAACCGTATTCCTCATAATTATTTAATTACCTCATTAATAGCGCGACTTAATAGATGCGTAAAACGCGTTCGTCGAGGCGTACAATGCGTTACCTCTGTCTCGCCCTGCCTTGTTACGGCTATCCGTCATTTTCACACCTCGGAGTGATAGAAATGCGCGCGTGAGACGCTTTCGAGGAGGAAACGCGGCAATTGTACGTCGCAGGCGGTTACGACGGCGATAAGCCATGCCGTCGTCGCGTCGCGTCGCGTCGCGTCGCGTCGCGTTACTTCGCTCCGACTTCTCGCATGTCGCGCTGCATAAAATTAACTCGCGAATTAGTCCCGCGCACACGCAACGCGAGTGTAGACACATCCCCGACACGAACACGCGATGTACCCGCTTAAGACGTTGCGATTCGTCTTAATGCGCCCGAGGCTTATATCGGCTGATAATAACGACGTAATATTGTTGAGCTTAGCGAAAGAAAATCTTGACAGAAGAGAGAAGATGAATTATTCATCGACAGTTATCGAAGCGGAACAAAAACGTGATAAATTCATATATTTTTTGTGTTTACAGTGCTACGGAATGATTGCTTAGCCTATAATTATTTCATAATGCCTGTTAAAATGTTATCTCTATTCATTATAACATAATTAAATAAAAAGCTACTGTTAAAGATCGTGGTATTAATTTATTAAAAGGCTAAACGACTTTTGCAATAAGAAGATGTGTCATATGTGAAGCGACACAAGTCTTGAAAAGACGTTGAAGATGTTTATATAGTGTATCGCCATTTGTAGTTTAATGTAGTCTTATCTCAGCATGTTCCGTGCCGGTGCAATTTTAAATGATTTAATTACTACGTATCGGTGATCTATGATGTTTTTGTTCGCGTTTATTATATTTGTTAAATAACATGTATTTCATAATGGTTAAAAAATTATAATGATATAAAAGTTATTTTTTCTTTCTTTATATTTGAATTTTTTTTTATGATCTTTTTCACATTTTAAATTAAACAAAAATTATTATTATGAAGGACAAGATCTAAGATACCAATATATTACATCGTGTATTAATTATGTATTTATATATGATATAAAAATTATTTTATAACTACATTTCTTTTTATAGCTAAAATATCAAACGGATATAAACGAAAAGTCCAGTGTGGGTCACCGGTGATCCATCATCTGAATGTATCAATCAGCCGTTCTCATGTGACTCATGTTGTCACATACATTCCATACCGCGATCTGCTCCACGAATTCTTTTGATATATACATATAGGGTGTCCCACCTAACTCGAGCATCTGAAATATCTCGCTTGGTTTTTTTATAATAGAAAAAAATGTTTCAGATGACACTGAAGTTTCGATGGGGATATATTTTGATCACATTATCTTTCTTTTAGGAAGCGTCAAAAAGATATTACCTCCATTTTTTAAACTCTATTTTTGTTAACTTTTTGCTCCAGAAGAAATACATGACCAAAATACATCTCCACCGAAACCGTCTCATTGTCATTTGAAACATTTTTTTTCATAAAAATCAAGCGAGATATTTCAGACATTCGAGTTGAGTGGTACATATTATCTATCTACTACATCATTAAAAAGATATGTCTCAATATTTGAGAAATCAAATTTTGATCTAAAACTTTTCCTACTGATATTTTAGCGTATCTTATCTTTATATCTAAGAATTTTCTTTTTTTACTAAGCTTATTCCTCTTTTGTCAGATTCTATCGGATACGCGACTTCTTTTGGCCATAGCAGTTAAGTATAGCTCGTTGGTATCAATTTGACATGTTTCCCGCGATGGAACGGCGGCTAATTCGCCAGAACGGAAACGGTCTTTTACCTTAGCCACGGCCGAAAAAGGACCCGACCGCTCGCTCTCAAACGCACGTCTTGTGTGTTGCAGGGATTGGAACGCGACGGGCAACGTACGCGCGCAGGAATCCTGGCCGACGTGAACGACTCTCGCCGCGACAATGTCGAACCATTCCACCACCGAAGGATCAGGCTCCTTGATTGTTTCGCGCGCTACGGTGAGTCTTCCTTCAATCTTGAGAAGATTAGATCAAGCGAAAGAGAATCGAGCAAGGCGTGAAACTTACTAGACACTCGAGATTGATTCTGCTAGCGCGTGATCCCAACCAGGTGTTCCTCGCGAGGTGTTCACGCGAGATTGGGAACGCGTTCTACGAGGAATTTGGATCTATGTATCTGTAATTTTCTCGATTTTCTTTCTGTGCTTACATGACAAGAAATCGTTTTATTAAAATATCCAAAAATTTAACTAAATACAGATCTGAAAATAAATCAATTTGATGTTCTATATAATATAATTATTTTGATCCAGTCCAACAAAATCATTTTCTGATCTGTATCTAGCTAAATTTTTAGATACTTTAGCAAAACTGTTCTTTCGTATGTCATAGGCCGGATCATACTTTAGAAGGAGACAAAAGGATGTTGATTTGATTTTATTTAAATTACTTGTTGTAAAACCTCAGTTCTGAAATATAAAAATTTACATAAATACATAATTTACATAAATTTTGCTAACGAGCCCGTCAAACCGCAAGTTGCTCGAATTTTAATAATCTCGGTATAACGATCAACCGTTTAAGCGACGATTTAGGGCGTGACAGTTGATTTTTTTTTTTCGTTCGTCCGTTAACGTAGAAAGTCGCTTTTCACATGAGTACCCACGCGAACGGCAAATCGACTCTGGAACTCGATCGGTGGTGGTTCGTCCATGAAAGTATCGCAAAACACCAAGGATCGTTTTTTGCGCGTACTTTGCGCGCGCGTTGCAACGACTCGCGATCTCTACGACAAACGCGATCTTTATCGGCCGCTTAATCGATCCATCCTATCGATCTTTGCAACGAGCCGAGAAAGCTCTCACGCCGTGACCGATCCCGACTCGATTCCTCGCGGCTGGCGGATTAAATCGGGACGCGAATGTTTTGCCCCAGTTTCACTTGACAGGCCGATCTGCACGGTGAGTTTGTTCCGCTCAGACAAACTAGGCGATTGGCGGCTTCGATAGTCTGCCGATCGATCGATCGATTCGCTCTCCGGATCGCCAAAATCGAACAGTTTGACCCTCGCGCGATCGGCAAGCCGGTCGGCCGCACCTTGTCACCGATCGTTCCGCCATCGCAGTCGCTTTAATTACAAAAATAAGTCAATGAGGAGAAAAAAAATCGTACGACGAAAAAATTCTTCGCGCCATCAGTCCCGCCGCTCGCAAGAACGGGCCTTTCGACGCGCTAAAACGAGTAAACTCGAGCTTCTACGCCTCTCTCGAGAATATACCTCCAACGCTCTCATTTCGACATCGCTCGTACGCACGGCGAGAATGAGTCGTTCTTTGAACAACGTCCACGAAGCAAATTGGATAGGCGGAGCGCAGTAGTTGGGAAAGTACGTGGAACTAACCGATTTCGAGCTGATCCTCCAAGATACTCTAAGATCTCCCGTGACAGACAACACCTATAACGTCGTACGTTAATTGATAGTCAACAATGTAGTAAGACGAAGAAAAGCCATTTCATATTTTTAGTTGCTTCTACAACCTTGGCCAAAAATATATCTCTAAAAATTCTTTTTTATATCTAACGAAATTTAAAAACAATTTTATTGAAAAATGATATTTATTTTTATAGCAATTTTAATACTTTGTTATTTTCCTTCGAATTATTTATTATCGCTTTTTCCAAGAAGAAAAATAAATTGAAATAAATTGAAGGTACTTTATATTCTTATACTTACGGCCAAGACTATGTTTTGTCGCTCGACTTGAATGAAAAAGTAAATTTAACGAAATGTTTATATTACTTTGCAAAAATAAACTTAATTCTTCGCGACATTTCAGGAAGATACATTTCGAAATGATTTCATCGTATAAAATATTTCAATTTTCAATCCAAATTTGATTTGCTTTCCAATCCCAAATCGCTAACGCCGTTCTTGCGTGCATATTGAAGCTCAATGTATCGTGCAGGCGATTAAAAATTGAAACGTCAGGTGGACGGCCTCCGGTCGGATGAGTTCGCGCGAGGTACGTGCCGCTCCGACGGGTATCCCGAATTTTTTCAAGAGGGAAAGCTTCCTCCCAGGCGAAGAGGGGAATGCGCCCCGTCATTCCACGGATCTCCCCGGCCCGGGAACCTCGAAATGGAACCCGAAGTCCTCCATCGAGGGTGACAGCTATGAAATCGTTCGTGATTGCTCCTCTCACTTCGCGGCCCCCAACCTCCGAAGCTCTACCAAGCAGTTATCCGAAGGCACTGTCGATCGGTTCTTCCGCAGGACTTCTTTTCTGTTGAAAAACACGACGAAAATTATCTCTGCTCAAAATAACCTTGATATAAGTCCCTGAAATAAAATCGTTGAGTGAAATAATAATGGAAGTAATTTAACGTAAAAAAGAAAAGAAAGGAGGGGGGGGGGGAGGAAAAAGATTAAAATAAATATATTAAACGTTAACTTTTGTTAATTGCTTCGTAAAGTTGTAAGAAAATCTTACATTGAAGTTAAAAATTTAGGACTCATCGTGTACATTTGACGATTCGCATAGCAGAACGTATTTCAACCGTAGCGATTTATCAAGCTTTTAATAAATATTGTAAACGTCTATCGGACGCTACGAATTTTCACATTGCGAATTGTTTCGGGACTGCCCAAATGGCGATTTATAATATTACGACGGTAATCGATTCAGCGGATCTGCATCGTGTCTTGTTCCGTGCCGGCGATTTTTCTCAGGTGCGCAGTAGTGCTGATTCATGGAAACAGGAGAGAGTAAGGGTAAGAAGGAGGCAGCCGTGGAAGGTACGCGCGGTCCTTCGGGCGAGATTAACACGTCAAAGACGACGCGCCCTCTCTGTCTCAGCAGTTGCCTTGTAATTCCCGGTGGATACAGGACTAATGGGTTATTTCAGGTAATTAGCCGCGCGACGTCGCCGTTCCTTCCACGCGGAAGGCCCTTGCTCTCTTCTGCTTTGCCCTTTTCTGATCCTTATTCGTTCGATTTCTTCGCATCCATATACGGTACGTGTCGCCGTTTTTTATCCCAATATCGCAGGGTGCTGGGTAGGCTGGACATATTCTTAATCAGCCAGTTGATATGCTCTCGACGATTTACTTTCACATTGTACGGCCGTTAATTCATGAGAAACGTTGTTGCCGGCGTAGGCGGGGCTAGTCGAGAGGGTAAATTGCAACAGTCATCGCAAAGCTCTGCGCCTTTCACGATTGCAACACGCTGTTACAGAGTTTCGTAGTCAACATTGGCGAAACGGCGGGTGGATAATGGCAAATTCTGCAACAGGCGCAACAGAATTCGTGACTACGGCTAACCCTCCTTGAATCCAGTTGCATCGAGTCTTACTCCGTGTTTTGAGGATTAAGATTGAGAAATGTTAAAACGTGATTTGGAGAAAGTTTATTTCCGCGTAAATAAATAAAATTGCAAAAATCAATGAATCGTCACAATTTAAAGATTGATATTCTACACATTCAGCCTGTTTTTTATTCCTAGACTGCACTTGAAAACATACCTTGCATTATTGTATGGAAAGATTTTGTTAAAGTATCTAAAAATTTAGCTACATACAGATATGAAAAGAATTTTGGCGAAAGAATTGTCAAAAGAAGTGTTATGTAAGGAATTCAAATATGATGAAGAATGCCGTAAAAAAGTTTGACAGATTGTTCTAACTAATTTAAGCGGCCTGATATACAATAATATAATTAAACATAATTATAATTATTTTAATAGTCCAATGAATTATTTTCAGATCTGTATTTAGCTGAATTTTTAAATACTTCAGTCATTCTTTCCGTGCGATTAACGATAATTTAAATTCGATCGATTTTTGTAGCAAAGAGTAACTTTAATTACAGTCAAAGATTAGACTTTTAATCGGAACGATCGGAATTTTGGTCGCGCGTGAAAGACACGAGTATTGTGATGTGGATTCTTGATCGATAAATAATATCGCGATCGAACAATTAAATGTGATCGCGCGACTGCGAATTCGGTAATTATGGCACTAATGATGGGTAGCTCGCGACAGCTTTCTTCAAATGGTGGAAGAAGGTTCGCTCGCTCGCGCGCGCGCAAAAGAGTATCGAAGACGCGAGGCGAGGTAGATCGTCCAAGAAATCGTCTTTGCCGAGTCACGCTGTGTAACGAACTTCAGTTGGGTGCTAGTTCGAGACGAGGCGAAGCCTCCTTTCTTGAATCCGAATCGCGGTTAGCCGTTTCGCTGCAACGCAGAAGGAAGAAGGTCGTTACAGAGGAAAAGATCAAAGGTCAGTTTCGTTAGAAATGACATCGGCCATGGGTTTTAAAAAAATTAAAAAAGACACATGGTCCATGTATGGTTAACAGGGGAAATCTGTTTTCCAACGTTCGCCATCATGATGAGATTCGACGTGTTTTATCTCGTTTTCCTTTGCCGTTCTCTTGTAGTGGTAACCAAATGCTAATCTCGAAAGTGACCTGAAATAAAGTATTTGAAAGAATTTGTTTCCACCGTGCGGTCGTTTTTTTTTTCCATCATCTCGAAAGAGGAGTGATGGGGACGATGCTTCTCTCTTTCGGTTCGCCATTCCTTCTTTTACGCACGGGAACTCATTCCCTTCTATCTTCGTGGACGTTTCGCTAAAATCGGATCTCCCGATTGGATCTTACTAAGATTCCTCAATGACAGCCGATTAAGGACGATTCGCCGCGAGAATGGGAACGGGCGTCGGCGAAACGTGGCGGGAACGGCTGGGGTCTGCTTCGTTAATTCCTGATTTTCCTCGGTCTGCATCACTTTTTAATTGACGCCAGAAATTGAACCAGAGAACGGTCAGAGCGCTCTGGCTGGCCGCGCGTCCGTTCTCGCAGAGTCATCCTCTGCTACCTCTCCGTCACCTCTTTCGCCTCCCCCTGAATCATCCACGCTGATTCTCTTCGTCCAGGATCGGATTAAGCTGTACGTAATGTGGAAGATTATATTGTCATAAGATTGCTCGCGACGTACCTCGTTATTATTCGGGATATTTGCTTATTATATCAGGCGAGAGTAAGTTTGGAACCGTTTTGCTAACGTTGCTGAAACGAAATGATGATGTCATCAATTTTCTTCGCGAGGAGAATTAGACTATGAGGCATTAGTGTCTTTGTAAATTTATTTTCGTAACTTCATATACTTCTTTTTCTTCTTTGAAGTCCAATAATTTTGTTTAGACTAATTTCTCTCTTTTTTTTTATTATAAATAAAAAATATAATTGAGTAGTAAATGTGAATTTAGCGGAGAATGAAGCAGATAATTTTCGCAGATTGACTTGCTTCCATCTTACTTACTTTCTTCAAGAAAGCCATTACTCTCGTACCAACTTGTACTCTTCCTAAAACATGGAACTTCCTACTCTTGTTGTGCATACATGAAATAAACTTTCACGCGTCACGTAAAGTTTACCTTCAGTAACTTGTGATTTTCAGCGATTTTGTGAGTTTGTGTTATTTAAGAATCATAAAAGGTTCATGAAAAAATTAAAAAATATAACACTGATTTCCAATCATTTTTTCCCGTAAAAACAAGAGTCATGTCTGCGGTTTTCATTCTTCACGAAGAAAGGAAGAAACTACAAACGTTTCCAGCATCATTAAACGAGGTAGATTTTTGGATTTCCACATTCGGTTTTCGCTTTTCGAAAAGAACTGAAGTTCCAAGTCAGCGCTCGCTGACTGTATATCGACGACTGTATACAGTTTCTATCAACTCGCCAGGTGTTCCAGTCACGTGTCAGTTTCCGCTTGTCGGTTTCCAGCTCGCCGAGATGCTGCCAATGACACCGATCTTTGTTCCACCCCCGCCCGTCACGCGCCGGTTCGCCTACCTTTTCCCATCCGTCGCGTTTTCCGCTTCTGTCCTCTGTCCGCGAGAACTGTAACTCGCGCGAGCGGGTGTGCAGGGACGATCCGGACCAATCCAGGTTCCACCTGCCGTCTCGCGTCTCTCCTCGATGAAACCAATGTCGCCTCACCGCCGGACCGACACACGCGATGTCGCCGTCGCGTCGCATCTCGTCTCGTCTCGTCTCGTCTCCACCTCCGCCTCCTCCAGCAGTCCGTGGCTGTCATCGGCAGGAGCTCTCGACTCGCGTAAAAATAATTACACTGAAAGAGAGGATTGGGTACGAATTGCGAATCTTCCATACCTTCGCTCATGGCTTTCCATCCGCTCGACGACCATTGTGAGGATGAACGAACGAACGGACGGACGGCTTAATAAGCTCGGCACGTCGGAACGAGTGCCGATAAAAATTTATCCGCCTCGAGTACCTCTCTCGAATCGTCTCTCGCAATCGTGTCTATTTTGAAACGTCTATGATTCCTTATTTTAAAGAACGCGGACTTGGAACTTGAATATGTATTGAAATATTTTTCGCCATAAACAAAAATTAGTATCTGACTTACTTTATGGGGACAATTGGCATTAGAACGAGAAAAAAAATTAAAAGATATTGAATTTGTTAATTAAATATATTAAGAATAAGAATATCGTGCTAATAGAATTACTATTCCATATTAACTCTAGTGCATACAATGCGTTGTTTGTGTTTGCGTTAATTTTCATTACTTTTACAAGTGTACAAAAATTATTAAATGATTCTTACATATTTTAACATCTTTAGAAAGAATTTGTAAGATTGTATGTATTAAAAAGAAAGAAAAATACAGACATCATTATTTAGCCAAATGCTTCTGGTATTTCTATAGAAATGCGCAAGAAATCCGTCGTATTATTTGGATCAAAATATTAAATCGATTCTGAGATTATAAGTCTTTCGTAGCTTGTGATCAATTGTGCGCGCTTTTTACAAAAAGCGTAAGATATTTCTTACAAAGAGGAACAGATCGGATATCGAGATAATTATTCATGATTATTAACAGCGTGATGTACACGTGGAGCATGCACATGAACGCGAAATGCGGATAGAGAAGATGAAAGCTCGTGGGACACGCGGGAGTTAATAAAAAAGCTCGCGAACGCTTCGCCTCGACGTCCCGTGACAAACGATCATCGATCTGCAAAAACAGTGGCTCGTTGTTGTTGTGTGTTTTTTTTTTATACATATATATAAATTCCCAAAAGACCGCAATCGCAATCAGTAAGTTTATATTACCACTTCGTCGACGATGCCACCCTCTTCATCAACGCGGCAACTCGTCGACGGCCATTTACACATTCGGTTTTTGTTCGTCATTTACAAAAGCGGCTCGTTATCCTTTTTTCCCCAACTTTAAACAACTCTCATCGGCGTAACAAGTGTGCCATTGAATTTTATCGGTGATAAATACATCAGTGTCTTGTGACTGCGACAACTGATGTTATTTTACGACAATTGTTGAAATTGAAAGGTGTCATACTACGATCAAAAGAAGTGCTTTTGAATTTAAATTATTTTTTTTCTATCCACGAGATCGCTTTGATTGTTTAATTAACATTCACGTGTTGATATACGGTCTGAAATGCCTTCAAGTCTATTCTTAAGCTGCATCAAAATGTATGCCTAATAATACTGTTTGCTATAATGACGACAAATGTACATGTATGGGATTAAAAATATAATAATTATAAAATAGTTTATTCAATTATGTAAATTAATTTATCTAACTACGTACATTAATTTCTACGTACAAAACTTGTCATTTTAATAGCTGCTACCATTGTATTTTTCTCTGAATGTTAGAGTGCTAACTCTACTTATCTTTTTAATCATTTGGAAGTAACATTTTACTTCCTAGACTAAATTACTTATTTGAATTGTATATTCAATTGGTAATCCTAATTTATATTTGTCATTATTATAAAGTAATAATCTTAGGAGACTGTAATAAAACAGATTTTATAGAACGACCTGTTTGTTTTTCTAGAGCCGGGCCATTGTGTGCATCGAGACGCTGTTCGCGCGGAGCTACCCCAGCCCAGAACCAGTTATGAACATATAATTAAGCTCGTTTTAATAAGTTTTTATGTAGACCTTACGCGTAAGGATGTATAATAAAAATAAGTGTTGAATAAACCAGATACGTTGAGACAAATGGCCATCGATGATTTTGTTACGTAGCTACTGCAAATTGAACTATGTTCCATGATTACCGTATGATGATATCGTAGCTTAAAATACATGATAAATGAAGATTGAGACTTGATAGACTCTCTTCCGTAATTCTTAACAGTGTCGGTATCGTACTTATATATTGTGCAGTTTTTTTTATCATGTATAAAACGACAATGTAACAACATCGGCTGCACTATCGTTAATAACAGAATAGGGACTCAGATAGAAATATAATGAAACGTTATGATCGAAGCGTTATGAGTAAGAAGCGCGAAGGATTATGTTCGGAGGTAAGTTAACTATGTTCGCCTCTTAACTTCTCTAATTACAGTCGGGAGGATAGTGTTACGATCTCACCAAGATTATCGAATTAAAGAGAATTAGGTGAAGACGTCATTAGACGCTAAAATAAATTCGCGTTCACGAATCGGTATACCTCTTCGAAGAGATTACAACTCTCTCGATAGGGATCCGCCATTTTTCGGATAAAGAATGGCCGACCGCGTTTAATTTTCTGATGCGAGCGAGGGTCGACGAAGGAAGGGAGGATCTTGGCTCGTCTTCTCTGCTAACGTCGTCACCGTAAAGATCAGAGTATGGCTGCTCCAGGGAAACTCGCGTGTAATTTTAAGATCCGAACGAATATTCTGCGGTGAAGTAACATGATGAAGGATATCAGCTGGTTTTAAATGAAGATTTATAGTTTTCTATTAGTACCTTTTGTTTCTTTTTACATTTATTTAAAGACAGATAATTTTATATATTTGTAATCTATATGTTGTGTCTTATTATAATTTTCATATTGTTATTCTTGAAATATCAATCAAAATGTAATATCACATCGATGACTCTTTGTTGCATTATCAGATGTTACAGAAATTATTTATTTTAAGGCAGACTTAAAAATGTATTTTTTTTTTAATTTAGTTTTTAGAGTATTTTTTTTATAGAGATATTTTTTACTCTATTATATATAGATATAAAAAAAAACAATGATAATCCAATTCTATGAGTTAAATAACACTTTGTTATTTCTAATTTTCATGTTTTCACAATGTAAATCAATCTCCATATCTATAGTTAATTTCAAAATAAACAACGTCCACACGTATTAACATCAAATTAAGTTAATACATTTTTGTTAGTTAAATTGTTTAACTTTGTGTTTTAGTTGTATTAACGACATATAAAATAAAAATAATAAAAAATAACAAATTGGATATAATTTGACATTATGAATTTAACAGTGTAGAATGCGCTTACGTGAAACTGGCGTTATACATTTCATTTTAAAGCCGGCGTACATCTTCCGTGTTCTCGGTTCGATAGAACCGAGGTTTATCGTTCGATAGAACCAAGTGGGCCACTCGCGATCTTCCCGAACAAAAGCGAACACTCGGTATATATAAGAAGGGAAGATATTGGCCCGTCTTTTCCATCCAGTAGTCGTCACCGTGGAGACGACTGGTGAGTCGTGGGTGTTCTCCTGAATTCTCGATCTCGGAGAATCTGTCTCCTACATGGACGGGCAAACCCTCTCCGGAATCTAACCCACCCTTACCGTTGCAGAGGATCGCAAGGACGAGGGTTGCCGGCGAGGTCTCGCCTGATTGGCGGCTGTGGACTATCGACCAACCCGAGACCAGCCCTTTGTTTTAGCCACCACCCTTGGCAGTATCGGGGATATCCAACTTAAAGTCGGGTCATTGAACGTCCATGAGATTTCGGTTGACTTGTTTCATAAAAGATGAAAAAAAATGAGAAAATTACATCGTGAGAAAATATTGTTTAAATTTTGTGTTTCTCATTAAATAAATAAGATTAAATTATAATTTTGTTCTATAAATACCATTCATAAATATGAACAAATGATATTACAGAAGAAATATCACGATATAATACTGATAATGAATCATAAAATAATAAAAGAATAATTTAAAGAATGTCATAAAATAACAAGCAAGTGAACTTTTTTATTTATTGAGATAATTATCGTGTAAAGATCTACGGCCAAAGAGATTGGCGATCACGTACGCAAAGTCGCACGACGTTACAGCAAAGCGCATCGTACTTGCATTCTCGTGGATCGATGATGCAGCACGTGCTGCGGCCTTGTAATACACTGCGTTCACCTGCATACCATACGTCCCTACTGCACCTCGGCTGCTTAGCATAATTAGTGACTGATGATTAACAGGCGTGCATCAGCACCGGGTAATAGCTTAATTAATTCGCGTGTGCTAATACTGTCTCGTCGCGGAGATCGGCCAGCACCTCGCAATTTCTGTTGCTTCAATTTGAAATAGCGCACTTGCCATCCATATAACCGCTATCTTTTACGAGGATATTATTTGTCGCGCGTATTTTTTAATTTACGTATTTTTAATTCTCTGATGTGACAAAACATCAAAGAGAAGAATGATAAATTCATCAGTTTATTATTTGATACAATCACGTATATTTGATTAATATATTGAACAGACTCTTGTTGTCTCACTTAATTTTTTAATTTTTTTTTTACTTCTTTGTAAATAACAATTAATTAATCCTAAAAGTGTAACAGTATTACTATTAATATTTTCTGAATTTGTTGAAATGGAATCTCACTTTAAAGAGTAAATATTGAGCCAATCTTGAAAAAGAGTGGCTCAATTTTCAATCTTAAAAGTGAACGACAGAATTTTTATTTGTCTTTATCCCTTTATTTTTAATAACCACTGAAAGCACAGTTCAATAACTATTTGTACGTAAAATTTACGTATCGATAACGATGGTTAAACAGTTTAGCGTACAAGATTCATTTTTCCGCGATGTATCCGGAATCGGATTACGATCGATTTTCAACATATTCGCATTTTCATAATGATGGTCGGAGCGATGATATATTTAGAGCACGTCACATGATGTGATCAGCATGGCGCGGCTTAATTAACATCGGCATTATTTTAATTGGTTGCGGTTGTATATCAAATATGTATATTTCAAATTGTCCTTAATATAGCGTATGCGCAAGAACTCACACAATAGCATACATGCACGCACGAGAAATGTTATTGTTAGATCGGTAAAAAAAAAAAGAGGGAGAAAATGGTAAGAGGAACACGGGGCGAGGCCGAACGTGGCCGCGCGGCTTAGCCGTCAATCAGCCCTATCTCCCTTGCCAAATTACTGTCAAACGCAATTAGAATTGACGTGGAAGGCTGGGGCTAAATCAAAATCGTGAGGTAAACCCCCTCGATAACGATTTCAATCCCGGAGGCTATGCTCAGTCGCAATTTTCTCCCGCCGCTAATTAATACACCTCGTATCGTACGTCAATTCGACAGTTCTACCCCTCTCCCCCCCCCCCCCCCTCTCTCTCTCTCTCTTTCGCCTCTCGCCTCTTTTTTGTCAGGCCTTCACTCTTCCCTTCTATCCCCGATCTGATATATGGCGACCATCGACCAAAAAGAGGAAGTTATATTTTTTGGAGATATTTTGATGGTTGCGAGAAACGTGTGAATCAATATTCTGTGGACATATTAATGGAGACGAATGCAAATTCGTCGCGAATCGGTAATTGAAAAAGAGTCGTGCAAATTAGCCACGGTTGAGCGAAAATACGCGTTGTACAATGATGTTTGCAGAAGGCTTGGAGTGATTAATTTTAACGAATTCTCTACACGCGCGATCATAATAAAATCAATGTACAAAGTGCGCTTACAAAAAATACAATTGAAAACTTCACTGATTCAGCAAATCTACAGTCGTAATATACAGATAGTTAATTTTCTATGTTAAAATAGCAAAGTTGACAGCTGAATAACATTAATGATTTGTTAAACCATCAAATCTTCTTAGTTATCGATGTTGATATAGTTATTGATGTTCGCGTAGTAAATTATAGATTTGTTGTACCACTCAATTAATTTTTTTTTCCGTGTAGTTATTCCAATCTTTACGAAACTAATTAAAAAAAATTACTAATATTTTGTAAATGAATTAGTGTACATTTAAATTTGCATCGATAGAAGCAATACTTGTGAGTTTTGCAATAGCATTTTGCTTCCTGTACTTCTTTTTATTTGTTCCGTTTTTCACTCGCGAGAACTCATCAGAGAAGAAATTGAAGTCTTGCGAAGGTAAATCTTTCGTCGGGTTCATGCTAGAATTCTTTTTTTCTCGCTCGCCCCCTTTTTCCTCCGAAGGAGACGAGATCCTCTTTAGAGGTGGAATGATATATATTAAAGAGATGCTTTTTGGCAATAAACAATCGAGCAACGAGGGTCGGAGGCAGTTAGGTGGGGCATTAGGGTGAATTATTCTGGCCACCCAGCGTAAAAAGACCGATGAATCATGGGAGTAACGGGGTTCTTGCTCTCTCGATGATGTTGTATCTTGTCCTACGGCCTCTTAAACTCGACCTTACGACAGTTTCGTCCCTCATCTAAAACCTAACACGCTCGTTCCTACCTCTTATCCTCTTGGTACACAATATAATAATGTGAAATGTTTTCTAACTTCATTCTTTTTATTTGACAAGTTATTTTTAGATATATCTATGTAAACAAAATAAGAGATCAAATTATTAAAGATTTAATCCATTATGTCAAATTTTTAAAAAATAATTCCATGCAAAAATAATTATGATTTAGTTTAAGTGTAAAAATATAGCCATCATTCATACGCGCAGTTTATACATTTACTTTGTTTATTTTTGACATAATATAATAAAGAAAAATTTTTAATGATATATTGTAAAAATAATTTTATACATAAACAATACGTAGTTTATATATTTATTTCTTTTACGTGACATAATGTACATAAAAAGAACGATTTTCCTGAAGTATTTGAAAATTTAGCTGGATACAGATCTGAAAATAATTTTATCAGACCATCATAATTATTAAAAAATAATTAATAGAACGTTTAAACATTAATGATATATTACCATTCAAGCGTTCTACATAATTATTTTAATGGTACAACAAAATTATTTTCTGACCTATGTGTGTGTATCTAGTTCAATGTTTTAATGCTTCAGTAAAATTCTTTTAGTGTAATAAAGAAAAGTTTTACCTTCACTAATAAAAATTAGAATTTCTAGGCATAGTAAATGCGCCATCATTCCCAACGCGACAGCTGCAATTGCTGCTGCGATCCAGCAGCCATGCTCTTGTGCATCCATAAATACGCGCAGGATGTTCGTGTAATCGTTCGTGCGTGTACACACACACACACACACACACACACACACACACACACACATACACGCGCGTACGCATGCACACGTGTACCACTGCCACCAGTACCATATTACCCGGGGTCGGGACTTTTTCATTACTGTAAGAGCCGATTGCATTTTTTTACGTCTCCCAACGACGAGGGTGTCCAATCTGGAGAATCGCGTGGAAGGAGGGCCATCTAATCACGTGTTCCTGGCAATCGTGTCCTGCGTCGATCCTCGCCACCCCCGCTCTCGAGCGGCCACCCTTTCATCCCCGCACCAGCGTGTCCTCATCCTTGGACACAATCCTCTTCTAGAGAGAACGAAGAGCCTTTTATTCGATGGCTGTAGGGACGACTGGGACGCGGTCTCCTATCTCTCTCATTTTCTCTTTTCCTCTCTCTTTTTCTCTCTCTATCTTCACGTGATCTCCTTTTTTTCTCTTTTTTCTTTTTTTTTTTGCACCACACAGACCGCCCTTTCACTATCCGGGGACGCCTCTTCAATCGGGCTTAGCCGCCCGGCGTAATTAAGCCGCGATTGAAAATTAATCATCGGATCGATTTCGTGCGTTGGCGTCGCTTGCGATTCCTCTCCGCGGAAGGAACGATAAAAAGGAGCCTCCTTCTCCCTTCTCTTCCAGCTCCCAGGATATCGGGGCGAACGCCGGGAGCCGGATGAAGGTGAAGGTCCTTTGATCTCGCAGGGCATCTTTCCTTCTATCCCTGTCTCTGTGGGACGCGCCAAGCTCCTTGCGCCAATTATCTCACGCCCACGAGAATCATTATTTTTGCGTTCCATCGGTAGTGGTTTATTTCCTACCGCCTTCGTCGCGTCTTGTTTCCTCGTGTAAGAAGATTTACGTAACGATCGTGACCCTATCATTTCTGGGCGAAATGACGGTAACTCGACATGTCAGAGAGAGCGTCGACACTAAAAATAAAATATGCTCATTGAAAATCACCGATATTTTTCTGAATGCAAGATCCGGATATTCTATGGCGAAGTTTCTCTACTTCTTATGATTTTTTTAATTGATAAATTATTAACAATATGTAAGATATAGTCACTCCAGTGTTTCCATATCTAAAGACATCGAGGTTTTTCAATCATTTTTTTAACACGTAATTTACTTTTAATTACAAACACAAGATAAACGCGAATAATATACTCTATTGCAGTATATAAAAGAATAGTGATAACTTCTCATTTCTCGCAGCCAATGAAGCTCGGGATTGTGCTTAGTATCATATTATAACACGTAATCATAGAACGCATAAACTGTTTAAGATTAAAATACTGAGGTACTTATTTAATTTTTCCCTTAAGTTTATAGTTCCTCCACTCTTTTTTTTAATCCTTTTTTTTGTTTTAGTCTTCTTAATAATTGAATTGATCTGTGTTTATCGCGCGAATATTGTATTTAGCTCCAATTTACTTGCGTTTGTAATATCTTTATGGAAGACATTATAATCGAGAAGAGATTTTATCATTGTCCAATTATCTTCTCCCTCATCAACGTAACGAGGCCGCGGAGAAATTTTTTTCATTCCACGATTTCATCATTATCTGTTGTCGCATACTTATTATCCATCGATTTTAGTGGCAGTTCAATACACTCGCTGTTCTCGTATTTATTTGTCCCACATCGTGAATAATCGATCGAATTCACTTATCCGGAAGGGAAAATCGGAACGATGAGATCGGCTGACGACGGAAAGAATTAAAGACTCGTCCTTGTCGGCAGTCTTCCAGCTTCCAGCTCCGAAGCCGAGCCCGGGAGCTCAGACGGTCGAACGAGCCTCGGTCTCCTCTTCTTCCTCATCCTCGCGAAATCCCAATAATCCGCGATGAGACACAGATTGAGTCCATGGACGGAGGAAAAAAGCGCACAGGGAGGAGAAGAAAAAGAAGGAATGAGGAAGGGGAACGAGGGAAGGACGGAATAGGAAAGCGCGGTGCCGGGAGAGGTAGAAAGAAAGCTACGTGGCAGAAGAAAATTGGAATCTTTCTGGAACGGAGGATGATAAAATTGCGGATGGTCAGGTGTTACCGTAATCCGGATTGAGACGAGCTGCGGCCGAGTGGTACATGCACCTCAACGCTATATAACGATATATATACGTATGTATTGTACATGTATCTACCTTGGTTTTCTCGTGCAGCATCCACGATCTCATCTTGAGATGTCAATGTACCTGACTCGTTTTCAATTATAAAGAAAAGTCGTCGTATTTTATCGGAAGTAAAAATACTGGAGTGATATTAACTTAAAGGATGCGTTAAGTCAGATTTTAAAATAATACGTATGAAATTTAATTTCATATACGTATTATTGGAATTGATTCGATAAATCAAACTTATTAAATTTCGTACACATATTATTTTAAAATCTGACTTACAATCGAGTTTATATCACTCCATTTCTAAAAATGCCGAGTAAATTTATTATTCACACACAGTTATTATGAAAGAAAAAAAATTAAAAGTAGGAAGTAAAAGAAATATCCAAAAAACTAAGAAGAAACCGAGAAACTAAAGAGATTTGTATGAGATTTACAAAAGGAAAGAAATCCGGAGTACGAATCCATTATCGTTATTAATTCGAGAGGCTTTGTTATTATTGCAAGTGCGTGCAGCTTTAATGGCAAACGCATCGGTAGACGGTTGCATCGCTGTCTTTGACAAACTCCCGTGGGGGAACCGATCCGTGTAGACCGATTTAAAAAACACGACCGACCGCTAACGGCCCGCGATTATTTTAATTCAGCCAGATAGGGCGAGCCCAGAGAGCGGGACTCGTAATTTGTTTCGAGATCGTATCTTCAAAGTAGCTCGTAGTCGGCATGAGGGAGGGAATATTCTCTCTCTGGTGCAGGATGAGGAATAGGACGTCCTGGGCGTGGGTCGTCCGCCCGGGAGAAGCCCGCATAGAGATCGCTGGCAGAAGGACGAAGGGAGGAGCCCTATAGGACCGTCTCAATCTGTCCATTCCTCGTAATCACCGACGAAACGACCCGGGGATTGGTGGCCATCCCCTTGTCTTCTAGTATCAACTTCAATATCCTTTCCTTTTTTTTCCTTTTTTTATCCCATGTCGCGTGTATAACGCATTTTTTGAAAATATTTAAATTAACAACGTTTATACAAATCTCTTAATATTTCAATTTTAAGCCTATATGAATTTTGGGATATAGTATTTTAGTATATTTAATATTATATTCCAAAAATATGTCTGAATACACTGAATCAAAACTGTATGTAAATACAATTAAATATTCATTGAATTAATGAAAATTGCTTCAATGAATTCTTATAATGATTTAGATTAAATAATACTGTAAGATTAAAGATAAAATTTTAGGATTTTAAAAACACTTAACAAATATTTAACAAATTAATCTCTCACGATTCTTAGTGCTAACTATAATGCCTTTTTATCATGAGAATTTCAATCTCAATTCAAATCTTACTCTTATCTCTTTCCTGTTATAGACGGATCCTATTAGTAATATATTGAAAATAGCACTTACAAATGATTTATGTATTATTGACACATCAATATCTCATTCGCGCATATCACCATATATATAAATTTTTGTATAACAATTACATTTTAATTAGACGTTAAATGCAATTTTAAGGATTCCACGCTATTTCTTCATGCAAACTATTACTATGGACTATTTCGTAAGGTCAGATTGCACAGCTTTTATATGAAACAAATGTTGTCACGACATGACAACTCTGGAACGCTATATTAGATTAAGAAATGGTAAAGAAAATCTTAATTTCGAAATTTTTTGTTGTTTTCAGCATGGGCTCCACTTTACAGACATGTATCAATGCGTATACTTTAATCCAGGAAAAGGATTTTCAAATCAGTAAAAGAGGAAAAAAATAATTGTTATACAAAAATTATATGGTTTTATATGGTCGATAATACACACTTTAGGATCCCCTTAGAAAAAGATGAAGAATAAATTGTAGATGCTATTACGTCAGTTTTAAAATAATATGAAAATTTACAATAAACAATATCTCTTTGCATGCTTATATAATTATATTATACAATCATGATTACTCCCTGAAAGCACAAGCACAACCTTTTTAAATGTTCAATATGTGCTATTCAGAAACATAAACATTATCACGAGAAATGAGCGAGAAAGCTCTACAAAAGATTTTTAAAAAAAGTTGCTGTTTCTAAAAAAAAAATATAGTTGATTCAACTAAATGCAGTAGTCACGGGCTGTCAGCAAATATTTGTTAATTTAAATAAATAATATATTAACATGACTAACGTATATTTAATTTAAATATAATATATAATATATTATACAATATATTATATAAATATTTGAACTAAATAATCCCTATGAACTAAACATAGGTATTTCTTCATGTTAACTTTTTTCTCGGTCCTTGTCGACAAGACTATCTACATTGACGGGAATAAGTATTATCAAAGTTGTGAAAAACATTTAGTTGAGACATTCCTTAGATATATTAGGTGTAGTAAAAAGAAATCCATTATTTTTCCAATAGATGGCTTTAGTAATCTATTGGAAAAATAATGGATTTCTTTTTACTACACCTAATACATATAGGCTATAGATATATATGTTTATACCGTGCTCTTAGTCTCCGACTTTTATACAATAGGTGTTTTTGTTTTAACTTACAGGAGTTACAGGCTGAGTTCACTTACAGATATGCCGCGGCCTAAATGTACGATGTAAGCCATAATTATAGATATTGGATTATTCTAGGATATGACGTATATCAGAATCATATATGAGTAATTTTTCGAGGAAACTTTTTCGCGTGTTTTTCCTTCACGACCGCCGCCGAGGCAAGAGGATCGGGAGGTCAGGTCCATGCTCGTTCCCGTATCGTATATCGCACATATCACGTCGAAGGATCGGTGTAAGCCGGTAGCGCGGTAGCCTGTTCTCTCTACGGCGCGGATGCAGCGGTCCAGCCGCAGCAGCCGTAGCCACATTCGATGCGCACAATTAATATCAGGCCGTATCTCCGATCTCTCATTATTACCTGGCGTCCACCGATGCGTGTGGGTGTCAGTTGTTCCCGTAGGAACCGAATGTCGTGCGTGTGTGCGTGCACGCGGCGGTACGGTGGTGTACGCACGTATTGGTACTGGCTACCGTACACCACGGGACACCAGAGTCGACCATGCATCACCCTAACGAGCCGGGCATCGCGTGCCGATCTGTATTAAGGATTTATAATCCTCCGGATGCCGGAGAGCTCCTAATGTCCTGGCCGAGCGCGAAAGATTTGCCTATATGTCCACTCGCGCGAGCGATCGAGGCGGATACGAGGGAGGTAGATCCTCTGGCTGGTTCTTTCCTCTTCTGGACACATGGAACAGGTGGGCACACCCACGTCGAATTTTTCCCACGTGCGCCCGATTGGTAAATTGCACGTGATTCGGGCATGAATCGTTGGGTAGAAGCAGCGTTTTAAGTAATACATATTAAGATGTATACAGTGGCTGCCAAAAGTTTCCGGCCAACATGTAATTTTATGGTAATTTTTGTCAATCTGTTTTTTAATTTAAATTATAAGTACATATTTTAAAAAGTATCGCGTTGAATTATTTTAATTTCAATTTTTACTCTGCATGGAAAAAAAAGATGTCTCTTACTCAAACTTTCTCAAGCTATTAATGCCTTCTAGCAGTGTAGATTAATTTTAATCTCGGTTCAATTTACTTTCTATCTTTTTTTTAATTTTAGAAAAAGATGAAATTAAATTGAACTAAGATTAAAGTTAATCTACATTAGTAGAAATGAGTATAAAAGAATTAATTTGATTTGTTGCCCATTGATATCTGAGCCATCGTTTGTCGAAAAAAACGTTAAAGAGAGAGAGAGAGAAATTTATCCAATTTTAATTATATACACACAACTTTATTTTTAAATTTTTGTATACGTTATCGCATTCATTTTAAAATCGCATTACTTAATAGCGTTAATACATTAAAATACTTTGTCGTGCATGCCTATTAACAAGTACAAAATCAGTAAGCTTTAAGATACTACATATATCACATCTAGACCAACATTCAAGAAATGCGTTCCGATCTCCCTTCCTCCCGCCGTCTCCGGAAAGCGTGAACGTGCGTAGCTCCCAAAGACACGAGCAGCATTCCGGGGCTAAGCACATATTAATTAGACGGCGTGCCGGCAGGAAGGCATAACTCCTTTGGGGATGGTTCGAGGCCGTTGCACGACGTCGGTCGTGCCGCGGTTTCCGAGTGTCGTGTTACCGTACCCCATCCCGCATTGCTGCCTGGCGGGCAGGGGCCGGGGCCTTTCCTTCTCTCCTCCTGTGCGCGTCCGTAGGACCCGCGGGTGGCCTCTAGCCTCGGTCGTACGCCGTCTGGGATCTAAGGCCCAGTACGTGGGCTCTCGCCGAGGAAGAAACCGAGCACGACGCTACTGCCGCATTAATAACACTGGTAGCCACTCATATGTTAAACGTCCACCCTGTTATGCTCGCCACCGCCACCGCCGCACAGTGGCGGTCACAGAGAGAGAGAGAGAGAGAGAGAGAGAGAAGGGGGAGGAAATGCCGTGGATACGACCTACCCACCGTGGCGTACAACTCGACTGCGGTTCTCGCACTTGCGATGCAGATCCGGAGCGTTTACGCAGCTC
>NW_011627136.1:0-102119 GCF_000204515.1 Acromyrmex echinatior | reverse complement strand
TTGCGTTTACGTTAACACCGAGGAAGATCGGTCTGAGCGTAGTCACGCAACGAATCAAACTCGCGATCTAAATTTTACACGTGAAATTATTTCTCTGAAAATATATTTTTAGATTTTTTGTCAGATCCTTTAGACATTGTTATTCATTCCCACCTTCATTTCGGAAGTTTTTTTATGTTTGCTATTTTATGTTTGCGATATTTAGTTAATATTCGTGCGATAATGTTTTTTGAGCTTTAATTCATTTTTGCTATTTTCGTATGTTATACGATTATGCTGTATATCTCACAAATCTGTTGAAATTGTTTCTGTTACAGGTATCAGTGGCTGGAGAAAACGCGTTACGTGACTCTTTGAGATGTGACTCGAAATCATGAAGAATATTCTTAAATGAAAATTTGAATGATACACATTTATATATTATTCGGAGGATTATGAGAATTCCATGTGTTTATATGAAGCACATAATAATTGTTATTATTATACCTATGTATGTATAAGATCGCGCACAATTATCGTTATTCAGTATCGTCAATTATCATTATCGCACCTGCAGTAAGCAGGCATTTGAATAATTCATGTCGCTCGCTTAAAAGCATTTAAGCGCGCTGTTCATTTTTTGGTAGATCGGTATGCGTAAATAAGAGAAAGTTTCTAGAAATATGAGAATTTAGATAACTCTATGTCTTTTGCCATAAATCACATTTACGTCATATATATAAATGCCAATATATAATTGCATAATTTTATAAATTTATCTTATTTCCGAATATTCCTTACAAAACAAAATAAAATGTAATACTTTTATAAATCGAGTAAAAAATACACTTAAGATAAAAAAAAGCAATTGTTGGATATAGTATTTAAGTTTGAAGCTGTAATTAAACAATTATATGAAATAGAATGATTTTTATTTTTCGATAGTTTTCATGCAATATTTTTCTCGAAAATACTCTTTTTTTTTTAAAACAATTAACAGTAAATAATAATGGCAAAAATTATAAAATATATCTAAATAATTGTTTAATTAATCGGTAGCGTCGAAATTATAGTCTCTTAAAGGTAAAGCGGGGGATGCTTCGAGACCTCACCGTCTCTTCGGATTCTAGAACATAAATAACGGAAGAAGACGGAACCGCGGTGGGGGTCCTCACGCACCCCAGGAGGAACCCACGAAATCCAGAGTGCTCTATTGTCGATTAATTATCGTGAATGCCTCCGTGAAACTTCAACGTTGATCCCCTATCTCATTGCTAGCGATTTGTCATTGCATTTTCTCAGGGGTTTATTTTTGGAATACCTGGCTTGTGGACGAAATATTTTATCCCAAAGTGCCCCACAGCATGCAGTCTAACTTAACAAAAAAGGATTAATCGTGTCCTAAAATTAAGATATATTTAGAAATATTTTAGTTATATTGATTTTGCGCTTAAGCAGTTTAAAACAATAAAGAAAGCAAACTTTTCTATGAAAATCTCTTGATATTTTCTAGAAAACTGAGTTACATAGGTGGCGATATTTAAATTTGGTATGTAGCGATAAGCAAATAGAGGAGACCGATGCACGGCAAAATATATTTATCACACCAGTCCAATGACTTTATCATAGATAGGAATTTCAAGAATTGCCGGAAGTATCGTCCCAATATATCGATGCTTCGAGACGTGTTCTGCGCTACTGAATGCGGAGCGGAAGTCAGTAAATTTATGTGAAATTCGTTTACATGTGTATGGGTCTGGTGCGGCTGCCTGCAGTGGCAGGTAAGGCATAGAGAAAGACGAAGAAGAGAGTAAAGAGAAAGAGAAGCGAAAGGCGAAGCCATCTTGCGATGATATGAAACGATTTTCCTCGTGGTCGAGGAGGTGGTGTTATCAGAAATTGAATATGCCATGAGGAAGGGAATTGTAAACATATATAGAACCGTTCAGAATAATTTAATGCCTTTCGCGCTATTTTATGTCGTTGTGCTATTGAAAAACAGCACAGTGCTAAATAATTATGTCAAGATTTATTTTAATTATTATATGGTTTGGATTATAAATATATCATATATAAATTGTTATCGATAATATTATGCACATTATTGTAAGCAATAATTTTCAAAATACATCGCCACATTTAATAAATAAATATTAATTCCCAGGCTTAATTAACTATATATATCGAACAGCAAGTACTTTATAAGCACGTTGAAGTATCAAAGGCTCTTTCTATGACTGCCAGCATTGAGTACGATAGTCGCCTAATCGCTCAATTGACACTGGACATTGATAAGAATCTTCCTAGACCGCGAAGATAGCGGGAGTCTCCAATGTCCAGCGTCATTATGGTTCATCAAGGATTTGCGTTTAGCGTCGCCGCAAGGATCGCATTCCCCGCTATCATCGTTCTCGTTGATTGATTCGACTTTCCAGCGCTTTCGAGTCTTGGAATGCAGCGACCACCCCTATGTCGTGGATCGTCGTTCCGCACGTTAAATGCCATGTAATGCCTCGCGCTTTGATTAAACGACGAAGACCGATAGGAAAACAACACGTTCCTATTAACACCGAGTTGTTCATTAACGTTTATATCGTAGCGCGTGCAAGCGTATCCTCATGAAACAAGCGGAACAACGTGGCGGCATGACCTAGCATACGCGGAGTCTATCGGCGGAGGTGGCGATAATTGCTTAATTGACGGCGGTCGCCGATAAGCATCGCCGCGTGGCTGCGAGATAGTAAGTGTAATATCTTCGTGAGTCTCTTGTATCTAGCGTATGCTGATATCTCCTCGAGAGACAGCTACGGAGAGAAGCGGAAAGACGCGAGAAAGAAAGAGCGCGAGAGGACGACATGGTATCAGAGTATGGACTACGAATATAAAAATCGTTACGATGGAAGGAGAGAGAGATCGACGGAGATAGAGAAAGAGAGTAGAATCCTGGTCGTATCGATGGCCCCGAAGAGACGAGGTGTGTACGTGGTGTCGGCTGACGTGTCTTTTCTCCTGGCGAACAAGGCCTCGTTGTAGAAAGGTGTCGGGGCAGCGAGCAAAGAGCCTCGAGATCCGCTCCCTCCTCCGTCCTGTCCGGATCCTCCTTCTCCTTCGCCATCGCCTCCACCTCCTCCTCCACCACCTCGACGTTCCTCATCCGTCTTTGTCTACCTCTCGCGCGTTGGCGCGAGAAGATATTAGAGATGCGAGATAGCTTTATTAAAGGTGAGAAGAGATGCCAGCGCGGGAGACACCACCGAGTCGGTCGCTTTGATCACACGAATTATCGTGACTCCTCGGACGCGATCCGCTCGTCTCTATATTTGTGTCTCTCTTTCTTTCTTTCTTCCTTCCTCATCCCGGACTCGCTTTCGAGAGTTCGTATGACACCCTCTCGTGAGCGATCGGCGCGAGAAAAGTACGTGCCATCGGATTGAGCGACTCACTTTGTGTTGAATTGCATCTATACAAATCACGATGTTGTATATCGTTAGGATTATAAGTCTAGAGTGGATAATAAAAAGTATTTTATTTACGTGTGTGTCATTTAATTATATTTATATTAATACGTCCTTTTATCTCATTGTCAGATTTAAAATATAATTTTAATGTTCGAATCGGAGTAATGTGACAAATGTGCGTTTAGAGGAACAGGTTGAACAAATTTATATACATATATATATATGTTTCTTTTGAAAGTATAATATAGGTCGAAGAAAAAACAGCCGAGTAAATTAAATTACATGGAAGTTATAAGAAAATAAATAATTAATTCTTCCACTCACTTATACTGTCTGTATGCGATCTTGGAAGCACATAATCCTATTCTAATTTTATTGACGTATCTGACAGTCTAAACGTACTCTCCAAGAGACCTCTGAAAACGATCACCCGTAATGGCGATGACGTGCGTACAATACGTTCGTAGACATAAATACCACAATCCGATCTTTGGACACGCCTCCGATTAAATTAGAAACGCTCCACGTGGCAAAAAAATGGTTTAAAGATGTTTAGACGTTCCGAATGGAATGGTTGAGGACATCGTCAACTGAATAAAAAATCAGAAGAAAATCTTATATTCTTGTGCTCCGCACGAGCCAAGAGGATATATAAAGAGAGTAGATTTATGAAGTAGAACTTACGGTAGATTATAGGTATATCTTATTCCAAGTCTAAAGATCTTTCGAGAATGACTTCAAATAGCGAAATGATATAATACTACAAATGATATAAAATAACTATACTTAATATGGTCTACTTACTGTTTGTAGCTAGTTACATGGATAATTAAATCCATAAATCTTCTCTCATGTCTTTAATCTTAAATCTTGTACTCACGTAAGTATTGAAAATGTCTCTTATTTTCAATTAATTTTAAAACTGTTTTCTATTTTAAGTCTGACAACCACTGACTATTTCAAATTTTCAATGTTGGGCTCAAAAATAGCTTAGGAAGACTATATTGGATACAGTTATTTTACGAAATATATAAAGATGACAAGATAAAATGAAAATTGAAAACCGAATGCTAATCGAATGCAATCCAAGCCGAGAGGTAGAATGCCAGATAAAACGGATCGTCTTTCGCCCGTAACTGTATCGATCTTCTACGGCCTCGAAACGCGAGGTCCTCGCGAGAATTCCGAGAAGCTGCGTCTGATGCGTCCGGTTTGCCTCGGAGATGACGTCCGAGATATTGAGTCCTTAGGAGGTTCGCCTCCTTCGATCTTGTCGTCTCACTCGCGTTCACCTCTTCTAGATCTCCGTCTCGCTCACGTTTATCCGCGGCCTCCGTCCGGTCCTTTTCTTCGTCTTCTTCGGACCGGCGATGCCGATCGTTTCGTGGCTCGAATCGTGCCGCCTCGCCTCTCGCGAGATCTGACAGCCGGCACGTCATTACACGATGACTTGGCAATCGTACAACACCCGGGGAGAACGGAAGGGCAGCGACGGGGGATGATCCCATGAACGGGTGAAGAGGGAGAAAAATATAGAAGTGAATATACACCACACTCGGACGTAGGATTCCGCGATACTTGTCCTCCGGAGCAACGCTCGAAGAAAGGCTGCCGTCGGTTTTCTGGTTGTGTAAGTGATTGAATTTCGTTAAATGTGATTTCTGTCGAAGTTAAAGAATTTGAGCAGTGATGAGCAGAGAAATTTTAAAGAAGTAATTCGGAGCATCAAAATTACAGGACAATTTTTAAGAAAAAGAAAAATTAAGAGTAAGGAGATTAAAAGTAAAATGGGAAGCAATCGCAATTGCTATTAGTTTAAAAGTTTTTTACATTCTTATTTCTGTAATTTTTTTAAATTATAGAAAATAGTATTATAATATATTATAATGTAGATGGGAGATTTACTTGATGCATCTCAGACTGTGCGATAAAATCAAAATGGGTTTGACCGTGCCATCACGACTGTTAAGAAACCAGCAATTTTTGAATTAGAACCAGTCACGGAATGTAGATATAGTTACAGTTGCGGGTCTCGGCCCGCATTAGGTACATATAGCCGCCGCTAATAAACGTCCAGGTAGCATTTCGCAACGTAATCTGTCGTGTTACGTAGTTGAATGTAAGGAATCATTATTTAATCCTTCTTGGATGGGCTCCAAGAAAGCGAGAATCTGCATTAGGGCGTTCGCTCACACGGGTATATTTATTGAAATAATTGTTTGTTCTCGAGATAGCTGAACCGTCTACGCGGAACACTATACTTTATTATATCGTTGAGTCATCGGCTACCTGGCGCGCGAACTTTGCTAGTAATGATCACGAGGTGCAAAGTCCTACTGAGCCAATCAAAACGTTTTATTAAACGAAAAAAAGAAAAGCTAAGGAATACTCGCCGCCGAACTGACTTTTAAATAATTTTTTAAACAAATAGCAATTACGATTCTTTCCCGTTTTATTTTTTATTTTCCTGTTCTTAATTTTCCTTTCTTTTAAAAGTCATTTTCTGTAATTTGAACGGACTAGGAAGAAGAAAAGCGAAGGAATATTCGACATCGGACTAACTTTTAACCCTTAAACATCTCAATATTGAAACAATAAACTGGTGTATGGCATACTCAATTCAATTTGTTTATAATTTTCACAGAAATGAATATATTGTAAACTTTTTTTCAATTAAAAGGTCAAACATTAAGGAATATAACGGTTTCAAACATCTGTATGTTTCTCTATTAATAAAAAAGTTATAAACAACGGAAAAAGTATTGAAAAAATATTGGAAAAAAGCCGAATATGCTATACACCAATGTGTTGTCGAAAAAGCGTTTAAGGTCAATCAGACTTGAGTGCATTGCACGAGTGCAGCTGCAAATTTTAGATATACTTGTAAATAGTAAATATATTAATCCGAGGTTGATTTTTGTAGTGAAAATCGCACGAAAGTCAATTTGTTTTCTTATCCTCAATATTTATAATAACTAAAGTTCCGAATTAAAATTTTTTTTTATTCACGAAACAAAGGATTTGGTTTCTGTTATTCATTCACATACTTTAAAACTCGTTATACAAATTCTAATTTATGATATTTTGTGATATTTATCATTTCAACTTTGAATTGCTTGAAATACGCGTATTTATCTCATAAAAATGATATTGATAATGATAAGAAGAGCTCCTTTTAGAGATCGTCTTAATTTATGCGTCTCGGGCAATCTGCTCCGCCTTCCGCATTAGCGGCCGTCCATCATTGGATTTTCCTGGCGCTGCGTTTTTATTAGGAAAGTAATCGGGAGTTACTCACAGAAGTAAATCGATGTTCGAAGTTCGTCCTCCTCTTCTCTCGAAGGGAGAGGCGCCAGGAGGTCCCGCCGGCGCAAGTTCGCGAACGATAACGAAAAGCGCTGAGACCCGTTAATCGGAGAAATTTGCTAAAAATAAAGAGCGCGCGGCGTCGCGCAACTTTCGAGATAAGACGCGCGTTTCCGTAAATTAATCACCGACCCGACGTACGCTTTGGCGGACATTAATCGCTGTCTCCCCTCTTCTCTGCTTTCCTGATGGCCCCTCTTTTCATAATTCTCTCTTCCAGCGTGCTGATCTTCTGCGCGCGCGTCGCACTTATAATTAACGATTTAAGATGCCGCGAATAAAGCAAAAGTGAATAAAGTGTTCGAATGAATCCATCAAAGTCAACGGTTCGATAAAACGAGCGGAATCGCGTGGGACGCAAATTAAGTATAAAATGCGTGTCGCGGAAACGGCGACGAGAGAGAAGCTTAAAGATTCAGTTATGAAGATTTCAATGAGTGAAAAAGAAAGGAAGAACGTATATGTGTATCGGAGAGATGTGAAAGAAACAGAATAGTGACATGATAGAATCGAGACTGTCGAAGTGAGAGAAGAAGAGAGACAGAGCGAAAAGAAAGAGGGAAAAAGCATAAAAATTAAAGAGAAGAAGAGAGAGAAAGAGGGGAGAGGCTAAACCAAAAGTTGCTCGGAGAACGCGAACGCAAACTGCAAGGAGGATACAGAGAAGGAGGAGAAGGAGCAGGAGGAAAGAGAAGAAGGGGGCACATCTACATCCTGGAGGTTCGTATTTTCCCTTTTTCCGCGAGGGCTACTAATTAATTACTGTGATTAATCAGAAAAGTTCGTAATTAGAAAGTTTCTTCGCGAAATTAAAATGGCGGGGAGTGACGAAGTGAGTGGCCTCGTCTAGAGAGACCCTTCCTCCGGGCCCTGACATCAACGGCAGCAGCGGCACGGTATCCGCTTATGTATATACCCTCACCCCCGAGTCTTTTTCCGCCCCCGAGGGTGGTTACGCGGCAAGACCGACATCAACTCCCACGAGAGTTCCCGATAAACTCATTAATTAAGGTGGATCGCCTCGCAAGAAGGAAGAATGCTGAATGTGGAGCATGGCGCGTTGGGAGCACTCACAAATGGCACTCTCAATTTGCTCTCAGCATTTAGCTGTTCTACATTTCTTCCTCTTCGACGATATACGGAGCTATCCACGCTCGAGTTGGGAGATTTCAATTGATCGCGATTGATGGCGCGATTGGCAATTAATTTATTTATTGCAGTAGCTGTTAATACTGCGTGCTAACATGAAAATGAATTAATGTATAATATTTTTCTGTTTTTCTTTCCAAATCACAAAATGAATAATACATAAGAAATGACACAAATAAGAGAAAAGTATTTTTATTCGATCAAAGCGGATCTTAGATTTTAATTCTTCGATGTCACTCTAAACCGTTTTGGTCACGTAAGTATTTTATATCACATTGTAATATAATATAAAAATGTCAACATATTTTAACAAATTTCTTTTCAATTGAAACGCCAAACATTAAGGACATATAACGTTAATAAGCAAATGTAGGTACAAAGTGACTGTTACGAATTATTGTGTTGAACATAAATTGTTATATTTTTCCTTTTTCACTTTTCTAATTAAAGTTGAATATTTAAGACTCGTCAATTTCATTCGAGCATTGTATAAGTCAATTTATGAGTGTCACATTAACTATCAAAGGAAAGGGATTCAAATATTAAAAAAAATTTTTTTGAAAAAAATTATTAACGTGAATGAATAGAGGTAATTTAATTATAAAACTTTTGTATAAAACATTTTTTAATATCTTGAATAGTTTTTTAAAATAATGGAAAAAGCTAAAAGAAAGCCGCTTTATCTATAAAAAGTTATTTCACCCTTAATCATTTTTCTGCACCAATATTTTCTAAAATTTTCTAAATTCATCTATTTATGTAACGTATAGGTATACAAAATTTCATTAAAATCATATAAAATTTCATAAAATCAAAATTTGATATTTCGCGAGGTTTCCCTTGTAAATTTAATACTGCTTGAAATTTTTTTAGATCCATTTTTATTACAGAATGTACAATTATGTTTCTGTATAATTTTTGCCTTTACTATAGAAATACTCAATGAGAAACACCTTTCCTTCAATGTTTCCGTTAATGTGTTCATTCAGAACACTCATTAACTAGCTCATACAACAGTTGTATGAAGTTGTATGAAAAAAAATTGACGAGTTTTAAATATTCGACCTTAATCAGAAAAATAATCGAAATAGAGAAGGAAAAATATAACGTTTATTTTTGAACATAATCCTGATGGTCACCTTACACATTTCTAGTTTTCAACTTTTTCTTCAAATATCATGCTTCTATATTTAAGATATATTATAATTGATAATTGTTATAGAATTTTGTTTTCAAATTACATATATATTGATACAATTCGAATAGAACTAACGAGAATTGTGGCTAAAAGTGGAAATATTTATTTTTCTCTTATATTTTAGAGGGGAAATGTCGTGTAAGATTCGCGAAATTGACACATATTTTCAATTTTGTTTTTGTAATATAAAAAGTACGGAATGTTTTTATTTTTATAAAGAACTGTAAAATTGTGAAAAATGCTACTGGAATTGTCATTATTTTTTTTTATATTTAATAAAATGGCATGTTAATTTTACAATTCAAATTTATACGGATCTGTAAAGTTAGTACAACGTTCTATTAGTATAAAAAAAAATAATGACAATTCCGGTAGCATTCATTTCCCCCCTCCCTCTCTCTCTCTCTCTCTCTCTCTCTCTCTCTCTTTCTCTCTCTTTCATACGTCTACAGTTCTCTATAAAAATAAAAAAAATTTCACATATTTTATACTAAAAAACCACAATATAGCGTGAGAGAACGATTAATGGATATCATGGTGCATAAGAATAAAAATGGAAGTACACGTGGTGATGCATTATGCGCAACACAATACGCGCGCTTACAGTATAATAAGACTTTCTCGCGCCTCGTATCTCATTAAAATTCGGCGGTCCGCGTTTGCCGGACACGCGCATTGATGCGGCGACTACTTTAGGCGGCTCTTTATTCGCCTATTTGTTTACTCACGTGTGAAAGGATGGTTAAACAGAAGTGTTCGCGCGACACGCGAGCGTCTCTACTCCGGTCATTGCTTTCACGCCGCTGGAGAAAAGAATTCGGCGGTTAGATGGTCACGCGATTTACAGCCCGTGGCTATCCAATTGGAATTGTTTAGGGAATTGCGCGAATTTCATTTGGAATTTTCAAAGCTGTGGCCGCCTCCAGCTCGCAGAATTGACTAATTTCAAAATAAGATCTATACTCGTTTATATATTGAAGATGAATCATTCACGATGTTCATCATGCTGCGCAATTAAATATGAAAGAATGGCAAATCCCTCGAGTTAATTTTAACCTTCGAGTTATTTTTAACTTCCATGTATATGATGACGACGATGATGATGATTGAAATATATAATCAATCTATTTCTGTGATCAGGTTCAAAGCAAATCACGTCTATATTAACATATGCTCTTAACAATGACATTATTCTTTGGGCCACCTCCAATTTGATTCATATAGAATTTTTTATTTAGTATTTGGAATGTAGAATCACGTAGAAAAGGAATTATGTGCTGAGGTAATCATTCAAAATTATGACAAATCGTTATTTTTTAGTGAAAATTAAAAAATCTATAAATCCTCCTATAATTACTTCCTCACAATGATTGAACACTTTCTTCAATAATATTACTTTTCTTATATTCCCTCGAAATGCATATGTAGAAAAATTGAAATTTGGTTTGAAAATAAAATAAAATATAATATACATAAATATGAGAAAGAACGCCAATAATCCGTCAAAGTTAGATATGTTAGGAATACAATATATATTTAATACAATATATTTTTAATTTTGAAATTTAATTATCTCAGATATGATTGTATGCCAAAATGTTCAGACATCAATTACAATTGATCTGAGACACTAATAATATAAATATAAGGCGCCGAAACATTTGGACATTCCTATATATGAAATAATCCTCCTCTAAATTAATTCGATAAAGAACTTATTGCAAAAAATATTACCTCAGTCAGGATAAAAAGCTGAATAAATAATTTATATTTCATGAGCATGATAGTAATAGTAATTAATAATAATAATATAATAGTAAATATAATAAAACAATAAAGTAATAAAGTAGTTAAAAAATATTAAAAATAACATCAACGATAACAACATCAATAATAAGTAAAAGTAACATTAATGAAAATAACATCAATAATAAATAAATATTTACATTTCGTCATAATAACCGCCCCTCAGAATAATTATCTGGATCCGCCCTTGTTTAAATTATCAAAATTTTCGAGAATTTCGAGATAAGACAAGATTTTCGAATTCGAAATCAAGAATATATATTTCAAGATTTTTTCGAGATAAAACGAAAATCTATATATCCTTATATAAGATTTTGGTTCACTCAATTTATGGCTTATATCAAGATATACAGATTTTCCGATTTTCACTCTGAAAAATAACGATTCACTATAACTTTGAATGATTCCCTCAGCATAATCCCTTTTCTACATAATTCTATATCTCAAATACTAAATAAAAAACATTGCATGAGCCAAATTAGAAGCAGCCCAAAAAATAGTGTTACTGTTTAGTAAATAATAAACTAAATTTGAATAATTTTAAATTGAATAATTTTTTTGAGCTAAAATAAATTAACTCTATTGTTTTAGTTCAATTTATGATATATTAAGCAGTGAGGCAATCTACAGAAATGATTAAAAATAACCGGATGTCAAAATTTATAATACGTATATCAAATGATACTCAAATTGAATATCATTTGATTTATAAGTATTTAATCGCGTTATTTTTAATAAATCAATCATTGAAGGATAAAAAACGAAAGCGTTCGAATAAAAAAGCTAAAATTTGCAAGAAATATCAAGGGAGTCTGTTTTTCCATAATCTGATGAAAATCATAATGTTATGCGAATATATTGAGAATAATTTGATAAACTTATGCAAGATAATATAAAAATGGAAAACAGTTGCTCGAGGAAAATGTGATAAATGTGTAAAAGCCTAAGTAATTATCGTATTAAAACGCTAACATCTTTGCTGTAATTATTTTTACGAATTAATCCGTAATTCAACAGATGGAAGAGGGGAAATGCAAATTTAGCTTGTCAGTGAGCAACAGGCCAGTTGGCTACCTCTTTCCTCCCGAGTCCTTACTTTTCCTGGATTACCATGGCGCATTGTGCGCGCGCGCGCGCGCGCGCTAAATAACGGTGATTACTGATGCGCTAATAGCTGCAGCTACCTAAATATTAGACAAGAAAGAAATATGCATATTCATAAATTTTTATTTATAAAATTGGACATTTAATTCTGTGTGTACTTTAATTTTATATTTTCTACTAAGCTATATAGACCATTATATTTTGAAAATATCTCTTAATATTTCTTCAAAAGAAGTTTAAATCACAAAAATTTAATATCATAAAAATTTGTCTATATTATATATTTTCTTTTTTTTTACACCATTTTTTCTTTTTACAACGTCCAATTGTATTAACTATGCATGATGTCTCTCTTTCTTTTTCTTTCGCTCTAAATAAATGACAATTCATCATCATCATTATCTTTAAGCTATGTCTTAATTGTAATAATGGTTTTCATTTCATTTTGATTGTACTGTGTAAGAATATTGTAAGTTAGTTTTATTCTATTTGTACATATACTATATATATCATTTAATAAATTATTTTTACTTTTGCTTTTACATACACACATACACGCGCGCGCATATTATATCATAATTTATTTTTATTCTTTCTTTATTTACATTTTTGTATTATTTTGTTCTTTTTGTCAATAATTCTGTTCTTTATTGTATTTAAATATATCCTATGATCTTGTGCTTGAGAGAGTCCCAGAGAACCAAATAAATCGCGAATCAATCAATCAATCTCTCTTGTCTAGAAATAAAAATATGTATTTAGAATATTTATTCTTTTGGATACTCTCATTGTCAGTCAACTGTATGAAATCGATCTCTCCATTAGCTTCTTCGCTCAATGGAGAAAACAATTGGCACGGTTTCTACCGCAAAGGATCATTTTTTAACTTGATCTCTGCGGCAAAGGGGCTGCAATGAAATCACGTCGCACCCTAAAGGGGCACGGTACTACGGGGGCCGTCTCTATCCACCCTTCGCTGACACCCTTCTGACCGCAGATTGAAATTCTTAAGCTCCTTGGCGGTCGAATCCGAGGGTCGGTCGAGAGATCGCCGAATCGAAATTTCGTTATCACACTGGCGAGACTATTTATCATTTTATAATTCCCGAATATTGCAATTCGCCCTTTCTTATAAATTCCATTTCAATTCCTTCCTTCATCTAAAAAAAGTCACATTAATTCGTAAATAATTGTTATTGTATAAAAGTTTTAATATTTAAAATTGAAAGCACTTTACACAGTTCTCAAAATCTTATATCAATGTGCACGCCAACGCGCCAACAATCTGATTCATAACGCCGGCACGTAGCAGAAAACATTTCTTTGGCTTCGAATAGCTGATTCACGCAAAATATATGGTTACGTAGTGCAACGAGAAGAACAAACTCTGGAGAGAAAGAGATATAACTCAGAGGTCGATGGCGGTGGACAACCTACGCGTAATGTACGTATGTACGAGGTATACGTGGCCGCTTTTCCTTTCCTTCCTTCCGCCTTCTTTCTCGTCGTTGGGCCATTGTTACTTTTATTCGCGGTATACTGTCGCACGAATGATTTGCGAAGCCGGTGGCGCGTTTTAATTTTGGGATATTGGTAGCGTTAAGCCCGTGAGGACGGATGGTATTTTCTACCGTTGTGCCATTTCATGTACAGGGTGTACGAAACACCCTCCTGCATTTCTTCCTAATCTTAAATATTAATTCTCCGGTGATAGTGTCATAATATTGAACAAAACATTATTGTATATTATCGTTACTAAATCTCAAGTTATTTATGCGATAGATGTAAACGTGAATCAAATGTGAATAAATTGAAAAAGGATACATTTTTATTATATTTTCTATACTTTCTATAGTAAATTATCATTAGAATAGATAATAATATCTTACATACTTGTTATTTCCTAACACACATACACTTTCTGCAATCACCATTCTCAAATTTCTTATATTATCAACTGACAAAAATATCAGACACCCTGTGTACAGATTACAGTGGAGCGCAGTTCGCGAACATATCTACCCTTCGTGCGATGAGATTTCATTCGAGCTCGGGCTGAGATCTTTTAATTTGAAGCCAAATTCCTCTTGAGGATGAAACGCGGGGAGCCACCGAAGTGGTCGTATTGCACAAGGAGGGTGGCACGTTTGGTAGTTGTTTGCTACCCTCCAACGCTAGCACCCTCTCCTCTTCCCTGTCTCTACCCGTCTTCACCCGCCATTGGATTCTAAAACACCCCCTTTACGGACAGCTTTCCCCGCCCATGCAGCTGCTTTCGATCTGGTCCACTTCAAGTGTGATCTCGGGGTAAAATCAAAATTATATCCTAGATCTAACAGCGGTCAACTTGCGAGAATAATATTAGCGCGAATAAATCGACTCAATCGGGACTTCCGTGATCATCGTTTCGTGCATATTTTATTCAGTGGGTCCGAAAATCTGCAGCAAAAGGCGATGTTTCTTCAAGCCATATGGTAAGTCAGTATATAAAAAAGATATAAAATGTGCGTTTGGAAATACTTCGATGGTTGCTTATTAAACCACCTCGTTAAATCTCAGAGGCGTTTCGCGACAAAGTCCAAGTAAAATTACACGCGCGTGTATTCGCGACTCATTAGCAGCTATTACAGCTTACTATTTGCGAATATGCAAAGGTATAAACGCCTCAGCGAAACTTTATCTCGAATAAGCGCGATCGTCTGCCTAAATAAGTGTCGATAAACGTCGTAGTAAAATGGAAAGTAAAATCCCTTTCGACCGCATTCCATGGAGTCCGCTGGCGCGAATTGCGTAAAGAAAAATATGAGAGAGGGACCTCATAGGTGGCCCCGTGGCCTCACACTTTGTGGAGATCGCCTACGACTTTGCACACTTGCGCGCAGGTGCGCCGTAGCCCGTAATTTATTGCAAAGAGAAAGAGAAAGAGAAAGAGAGAGAGAGAGAGAGAGAGAGAGAGAGAGAGAGAGAGCTGAATGCCTTTAAATATAATGAAGTAATGCATACTTTAGTTTTCAGGGAAGCTTTTTTACAAGAAAAAATCTTTGACTAAATATTCACGAATGAGCATTTATACACGCAACAAAAAACGCAAAATGTCGAATAAAAAAATGTAATTTATATATCCATTAATTAAACGCTTCTTGTAGAATATGAGGCAAATAAAATGATAAGAGGACTAAACATGAATATGTGAATAGTTTATATTCGAAAATATAAAAAAGTTGGGTATTGAATTCTTTTTACCTCTTTTAACGAATTCAACAAATCCTGTAAAATATTATAAAATGTGTAATATATTTGTTTTGTTATCTAAAACAATAAATTTTTCTTAATGTTTAAAAAAAATATCTTATTGCTTGAATGAGAACATTTATGTAAGTTTTTCGTTCTCGCAAAAAAAATTACAAGTGTAGACAACAATTTTTGTCAATGGGCTATTCATGTATAATTTTACGAAGAAGACATGATAGGATTGAAGATTTTTTTAAAAATATTTTTTCAGCGGAATCAAATATTCTTTTGCGCTAATCTTAATAAAATAAATACAAAGTGTAAATTTTTTGTAAACGACTACGAAAGAATTTTTCCACTTCTCCAGGATGAATTTGTTTGTTCGATATCAACGTACCGAAAACATTTTGACATAATCAACGAGGTGAAATTTATCGAGCAATATCATAGGATAATTCACGTCTCATGTAGCGTAATAATTTTGGATGAAATGAAGAAGGATGATAAAGCTTCTTAATTATTTTTCTGATTAAACGACCGATCGGTCACGCTCCAATCAAGACATTTTAAAGTCAAACGAATCGACTGGCAATTTACTTAAAACATTTCACAAGTTAGCCTGTCTTAAAAGTTCCGACTGCGGCTAACCAGAAGTTCAACGAATTCGCGCTTACGATTGCAAAACGCCTCGAGCACTTCGAGCTGACAGAAACAAGTCCGCGCACTTCAAGTTTAAATGTTTTCCTAAAAGTAATTAGATCGTGAAATATTAATTCTGAAGATTATATCGTTTCTTTATTTCAAAAGTGACACAACTCAAAAAATGTGATTTTCAAGTTATAATATCATGAATAACTTAAGTAAACATTATCCTATCAATCATCCAAAGTAAACTTTATAAAAAAATCGTCAAAATGTCGTAACTTAAAAAGGATAATTTAAAAAAAAGGATAGTTTAAAAAAAATTGTCTTAACTTAAAGAAAACATTTTTTTAAATTGTGAAATAAAAATGACAAAAATGTTCATAAGAACATATATTCTTTTTGCCGATATGATTCGATTAGTCAATAATTTTCCATCAAATTAAAAAATATTAGGTGTTGGAATTAATTCGTAGCGTTTTACAAGTGATGGGAAGTACTTTCATTAATGTATTTTTTAATGCTCATGTGAAATAAATAACATTCTTTCATTAAAAAACGCTACGAATTAATTCCAACACCTAATAGTTTTTCCTCTTTTCTACAAAACTCATTTTTTTAATTGTATTACTTTTGAAATAAAGGAGCGACATTATGTATAAAAATATCAGCAATCTGAAGAATTGATAATTGGTGAAATTGATCTGAAAATCATATTTGCGGTAATAAATTTTAGAACATTATACGCAACAGTTATGGATTATGGTATATCGTAGGGTTTTATCGCCGATCTTTATTTGTTTAGGCAAATGTAAATTGATTTCTTGCAACGTAGCCGCTACTTGGAGATTAATCTCACGTAAGGAATCGAATGCAAAGTCTCGATCGCATCGGCAAGTGCAGCTTGTGATGTTTTCGGTATATCCCATACAGTCGGAGTGGCGTATGGTGGGCATTAATTTTCTCCCCGCGCGCTAACCAGAATGCATAAGTAAGAAGCTTGTGGGTCTCGCCCACGCACCGCCCACCTAAACACATTGAGAAGTCAAACATCGTTCTAACGTTACGGGTGTTAAACCGCGCCGTTAAGTGGTTCGTCAATTGGTACCGGATACTGAAGGGCACTTATAGTCTTCCTTCCAAACAGTAAATAGCGAGTTTTCGAGTAGTTCACCGTGACGGTTCGTTACGTAGCAGCGCAGTGATAAGCCAAACAGCGACACTCTGACACCAGACTTCAGACTTCCACGTATTTTCTGCAATTATTTTCTTGGTATAAACTATTTAAAAGCGCCGAATTAATAAATTACGAGATTAATTAGATAAATTTGCAATAAAGTATTAATATACTATATATATATTCGTATTTTCAATATACTTGTATGTATATTAATTGGACAATCACGTACGTAAGTTTTAATTGACAGAACTCTTTATGCTTTTATTAATTACCATTTTTGGCTTGTTAATTCTATGAAAAAAAGACATCGTACGAATTGAGATGCAACATTGATGATGGAACGGGTACGAATGCGTTTTATTCTCCGGACAATTATTTGGAATTGATTTGGTAAGCTGTCGGTGAGGGCAATTTCGTAAATCCTAATGGAAATGCAAAGATTAATTAAGAATCCCATTCTATCGTGTCCCCACGTGGGCGTCCGCACGTTCCGTGCAGCTCCATCGTCCCCGGGGAAGATCATCGGCTTGTCATTTTCTCCATCACTGTCCTCCCTTGCTACCTCTTCTTCTATCCCATCTTTATCGCGTCGACTCGTTTAGAGCGAGAACATCACGGAGTCTCTTATACTAGGCGAGTCCCATAAACTCGAAGATGAGAAATACGAGATGGTTTAAATCGATTGAACGATCCGCGAGCAAAATCCTACGATCGGCCGTTAATAATTAAATGTTATAACGTTTTATCCATTTAATTTTAATGAACTCTCTTGCAATTTTCTGTAGGTAACAGAGAATTAATTGTTCGCTTTATCTCTTGGAAGATAAGAATGTTGAATTTAAATCTTGGAACAAATTCCACTGGAAATTGAAGGAGGAACAGAATGCTGCATTCTTGAAAGGTATTAATTTACACTAAAAGTGAATTAAAAAATTTTGGAAACATTAGTAATCAGTAATTGAGTTCAAACGGGAAATTAAATACGATGATTTCGAAATATTCTACGTGACGATTAATTCATGAGTAACGATTGTACATGGCCGACAAGTTGGGCCGTGACACTCGATGTCTCGATGTCGTAGGGTAGTGTCCTAGTGAGATATCGCGATTCGCCACGTAATGAACGGTAACAAGGGGGACGTGACGCGCGCGTGGTGCGTTGTTACGTGCGTGTGCGTGAACATCGTGCGACACGCGCTCCGCGCCGAAGGAAGCGAGGAGGGTGGAGGCGGCTAGCGGCGCACAATGCGTGTCTCCTGGGAGACGCTTATCTGAAATTACAACGTTACATCCCCGGCAACCCTCTGGACCAGCTGCTGGAAATCCGTGCCACCGCCGTCGCCTCCTATCCCGTTTCTGCGAAGCCTCTTTGGGACGGGATTGCGCGTAAACTTGCGTGTAAAGGGGAGACACGTCTGCATCCGCGTGAAAAATCATTCGAGTGAATGTGTGAGGCGGTAATAATTCTGAATATCTAGTCGAAAGAGTCGCCAAATGTTTAAGCCAAAGTTTAAGATTAAGAAGATTTAAATAATTTATCGTAATATAAACAATAAGAATATTATTTTAGATTATATGAGAACACAACCAATACTAGAAATTAAATGCCTATAATTGAAGATGGATTTTTAATGCTTAAATAATTCAAATATATATAATATATACCATATTTGTGGTCATTCGAACTGCGCGCCGAATTGGTTTTCCGGACTTATATAAACACAATTAAATTACTGTAATAATATCATGAATTAATTAAATTGACAAGCAATTTTTAATAATTTGATGCTCAATCAGGCATCATATTAGAAAGATGTTAATGTACTGAAAAAATTATGTGCATGTTCATATATAGTATATATATATAATTCGCATTGAATTATTTAAAAATCCAAATTCGAGCATTAGGTATTTAATTTTTATTTGCAATATACTTTTAAAAATCGTAGGTCACTTTAATATAATAATAATGTTAATATATGCATATGTGTCAAATTCCGAGATTTCTTTATATCTATTAAACAAGAAAAAGGACATATAATTCCTCTTCCCAGTGAGAAATGATAATGGAATCAACATCGATGTCGATTCATCGTCGAAATCATCAAATCAACGTCGAATTGACGTCAATTCGACATCGATTTTATTGTCATTTCTCACTGGATTGTCCTTAGAAAAAAATATAAAAGAAGTTTGTCTTCCATTTTTCTATTATTATTCAGTAGCGCGATTATTGTATACTAATATTTACAATAGTATTAGTATTGTTACTTTCAAAAGGAATTTCTTTATATTAGCAAAAAAAAAGGATAGAGAAAGGAAGAATATGGAAACGTTTTATCTCAAAGATAAACGTACAAAGGCGCGTACTGCGAGTCGAACGCATCCTTTCAGATTGCGGATATTAGTCAACGTCTTGAAAGGACACTGTATCTGATGAACAATGGAATCATCAGTCCTGTTTACAGGTCAATTTAATCCCTATAATCTAAACCACATGCGATCTCGGTTTGTAAAAAGCTAAAGAGGTCTTGACGATATATAATAGTGCAGACAAGAAGTCTTTATAATCCTATGTTTAGGTATAGGCTATAATAATGGCACTTTTTTTCAACATTGTCAGATTTTTGCATATTGAGATTTCATGTGGTCCAGGTTACAAGGTTTAGTTACTTGACCTGTAAATGAAACCTGTAAATAAGACGATCAGGTGTCATGCTTTTGAGGATGTTGATCCGCATATCTGCAGACTGAAAAGATGCACTTGATTTGTAGTAGTCTTTATATATCTTTGCGAGACAAAACACGTCCCTAAATACGTTTTTCCTTTTTTCCCTATTCTCTTTTTTGCTCAATATAAAGAAATCCCAGGATTTGGACATAACAATACAATACAATGTGTTAATATTGTAACTATATTAGTATACAATAATTATACTTGAATGATATTGTGATAGAAGGAATGACAACTTTCTTTGTATCTCTTTTTTTTTCTAAGGACAAATGGAATTATATTATCGACTTCATTGTCACGTGTAATTGTATTCGTTCACAAGATATTTCTTCAGCTGTACAAATTTTCTTACAGGATTCCCTTCGACCGAGACTTTATCGGATTTAAAAGCGGCGAGCTCTGCTTCGCTTCGGGAACACTTCGATAGTTCGCGTTTCTGTACTTTCACGAAGTGAACGATCGAAGTCGCGCGTTCGAGGAAGGAGGCGAAGTTACCTCGCGGAAATTGAATTCGCATTTTTGATGCACCGGACCGCGTCGAAAATGCGCCGTTTCTTGACGTTTCGATACCGTTTTCACAAATTCTCCAGCCGCGACACTTCATCGACTCGTGAAGTGGCACGATCCTCGTAAATTACATTCGCTTCTCGCCTCACGGTCTACGCGAAACTCATTAAACGAATCCCTGTCTCTCTGTCCCCTTCTCTTCTTCTCTTTCTCCCCCGCCGTGTATGCGCATTGAAACTTTCCTTCTGAATAGTGGTAGTCACCGCCGTCTTCTTCGAGCCGGGATCCTTTTCGCACATTTTTCCGCATAATTTGTCACCGGATGCACCGACGCTCAAGCCTGGTACCCGCCCACTTGCTCCCTTGGTGAATAACGTGGCATGAAAAAAATGGTACCTCCACCACCTTTCAAAACTGCCACGTTTTAAAAAAAATATCTTCTACCATTATGTATTATATTCTATCTCATTACTGATCAAATATACGTTTTCCAATCGCTTGTCGAAAAAATTAAAAGCTTCGTATAACTTAATAACCTTACACTGAAAGAAGAGATTGGCTGAAAATAGCATAACATTTTTAATTGGTTGCAGCAATCAATTTTTGGTTGCGCTAGCAATTCTATGCTGATAATGTGGATAGATTAACGCAACTAAAAATTAGCTACTACAATCAATTAAAAATGCTGTGCCATATTTTATCATTTAATTTGCTGCAGCAGCCAATCTTTCAATGATACGTATAATTATCCGATTAATGTTTTGTTCATTATTTGCAATCCTGATTACAGTGCAATTTTGTATTGATTGTGACTACTTCGTCACGAGTTTGTTATCCTACAAACCGATTGGCTCCCGACAGCCACTCTTGCCGTCTTTCGTCTTTCTCTGCGAGCAGTCATTATGCAAATGAAGATGCACCTGATCAAGGAGAGAATTTCTGCATAAGCGCGAAATCAGACCGAACTCGAGCACAAGGGGGTAAAAGTCGCTGAGAGAAAAAAATGGAAGAGAAAAAGAGAGAAAGAGAGAGAGAGAGAAAGGCGCGAGTTGTTCGCTCGTGCGAGGTTATTTATATTCAAACCTATTTCCAATTATCGGGGATACGAACGAGAATTCACGGCGGCACCAACGGAAAAGAGGAACCGGAGAGAATTTTGTGCGTGATCGGGATTCATCTTTGGGCTCGCATGTCTTGTCGCAGTTTACTGTCCCTCGTCTCTCCATCCCTTTTTCGCGCCTCTCTCGACCGGTAGCACGACTTCTCCACTCCGTCACGCGGTTTTCCCTTCCTCTACCTCGCTCTTACCTGCCGATTCACGTGGAAACCACGTCCCCCACGAATATTTTACGCAAAAACGTACATGAGGACGCACGGACCGTCGTCACGTGTGAAGCGTCCAGGCCCACCTCAACGCCTGAGGGCCTTTCGTGTTGTCTGATCGCATTTCGTACGGTCACCCTCTTGTCAATTTGACAGTGCCAAATCCAGCAAGCATGTATAAGTTTTATACTTTTTTTTTTAAGGCGCAGCAATTGGACATCTCAAATTTCTGCCTTGTTTTAGTCTTCTATTTTCTGCAACTAAATTATACAATAGCAATGTGCTCTAATTAAGACACGTACTTTATCTTATTTCTTTCCGCCAAAGGCTAAGTTGGACTTCGAAGGCACAGCTGTATTTTGATTGTAAATTTTGATAGATCAATTTAAATTTATAAAGAAAAAATAAGTAAAATACAAGTCGACTTCTGATAGTAAAAACTCGTAAAAGCTTTCACAAGTATAGACAAGATTTTTTTCAAATATAGTGCGGAATAATATAAAAATCTGCACTTAAACTCAAACTCAGCTAACGAAAGATGCATAATTTTACACAGAGAATTAATATTTATATACATTTTTATTAATATCTTATTAATATCAAGGATTTTATTTTTTTTTTACAAACGTCATGTGAGATCGCACGAACATGAACAAGCGGAGACGAGACAGAAATATTTCGCCACACGCGAGATATCTTCGTGTTGCAACAATTCTTGCCGATTACTACCCCGCTTGAGTCTTCAATGGCGATTTCCGCCGGAATAATCTGATTTAATTTACGAGGATCCCCGTTTTGGTCGTTTCCAAGAATTGACGAGATTAGAAAATTTTCGCTGAAATCGTATACTCTATTCAATGAGAAATTTATCACCTTTCGCTCATAGATTGGCGGAATACCAAAGTAGAGATGTCGAGATTATTTCACCCACTTAATTTTTTAAGCCCAGGCTTGAACGTGCTGTATTTACGTATATGACGTAGTGTACATCTCCACTTTGTCCACTATGCTACCTTTTATGCACAAAGAATGGTAAACGTTGTAAACAGAATATACGTAATAATCAAAGTTCAATGTACAATATCAATTGTGTCTATTTTAATTTTTTAAGAATCTGGTAATCGAAAAAAAAACTTTCGAATAGATTTCTATATAATATGTTTTGTCTCTTATCTCTTTTTATACAGGCGTAACTCGCATGATTAAGTATAAATACTGAAAGTACATACTTAGTTTCCAGCGAACAGGGCAATATTCATTCATAGTCCATTTTTCTTTTAAAATCGTCTTAAGTAATGTCTTACGATGTTAATATAGTTCTGTAGCTGATATTTATTATTGATTCTTATATTTGGGACGTACTGTCTTAAGTACAGTTAAGACGTCATAAGCCACTCAGAAATATTCATAATCGGCTCTATCTCAAGATCATTTTAAGTAATATCTTAGACGCTAATGCGACTCTCTGATTTGGTGACACCTCAAGACAGAATACTTTAAGACGGTCTTGAATATAAGAACTATGAATATCGTCTTGTAATTGGCTTATGATATCTTAAGACTATACTTAAGACGGTCTTAAATATAAGAACCAATTATGAATATTTTTGCATCACTGTTCTTATTTCTGTGTATGATTATTTACTGCGTGTATCTTCAACTTATTCAAATTATCGATAAGATCAATTAGATGTACTACTTGCGAGTTTATTGACACGTAACGAGGCTCACTGCTCACGGTTTTTGCTTTTCAGCTTTTCTCGTCAGGTTAAGCAGTCTTCGCGGATAAATAAAGCGTGACTCTTATAAACCTAATGCGCTTCCTTCGTTCCTCGGTCACAGTGAACACGATTTCATACATCGATCGTTTATATGAAAAGACTGCGGTATTATTATGCTCCCAACCCTTTTTTTAATAGGAAACTTCACGTCATATGCACGAGAGGGGACAGGATGGTGAAAGGGGTAAATGGCGTTCGCGAGAAGAACGCACGGCGGGAGGGTGATAGGTGGCTGATGGTAGCAAGAAGAGAGAAAGAGGGAAAGAAAATACAGCCGTTGGAGAACGGCGGAGAAAACGAAGATTCTCTCTCTCTCGATTAATGAGCGTGTTTGTTGTTAATTGCTGCCGCCATTAGGTTGGCATCTCTACCGTGGCTGGTCCTCCGCTTTATCCTCTCGTATGCCCCGCTTCTTTCTGTCTTTTCGCTCTCACGGCATACTATATACATGCGCACTGTATACATACGTACATGTATGTGATACACACATACTTATACACACTCATATATATGTATGCATGTATACACGAGAGATGCGGTTCCAAATCTACCCATCCACCGCCAGCCGATCCTTCAGAGACTCCTCGAAAGCAGAGCGTGCATGTTAATGATCGCCCGTCGCGGTCTTTATCTTTTCCACCTCATTTGCGCGGGTGGGTACGGGGGGTGTAACGACAGGGGGCAAAAGAGAGCTTACGAAAAGAGAGAGGAGGAGAGAGAAAAAGAAACCGCCCTCTAGCTTTCCATAGCAATGAGATATTTGCTCTTTCTCTCTGCCGCGGAATACTGCAGATTGTGCGTCTGAGCGTGGAGCAACGGAAGAAAACAGAGAGAAGGACGGTGAGAGGAGAATCGGGAAAGGGAAAGAAGCGAGGAAGAGTTGATGCAGTTTTGGGGGTTGATGCAGTTTTGGGGGTTGGTGCAGTTTTGGGAGTTGGAGCTGAGAGATGAGTCTCACCCCTCGTGAATCTTCCTCCGGCTTCTATCCATTTTTTTCCTCCCGACCAACAAACGCCCGGTGTTGCGTTGCCGAATACGCAACTTCAACTGTGATTCCTACTACGAATTTGCACCAAGTAGGAATGCATCCTCGTTCCAGATATTTAGCGTTCTCTAGTTTTCAACATTTCCTTGCGAGGAAGTCATTTATGCATTTTTCGTTGCGCGAAAGAATGTGACAAATATGTCTGAACAGAGAATATAAGATATATCAATTAATCCCTCTTTTAGATATTTATTTAGAAACTTTTAATTTTAAGTATAGCTATGTTTATACGACTCGATTTACGCTAAAGTTATAAATAATATCAATGTTATGAAACTGACCAATTCAATCACAATTATTCCATTTTTCAGAATAGTTGATTGTCCACAGTTTTATAACATTGATGTTATAATTTCGGCGTAAATCGAGCCATGTAGTCTACATTTAGAGTGATGCGAAAAAGACTTCAAATTTTCCCCGCTTCTAATGTTCGCTTCTAATGAACGCCGTTCGTTATCGTTCTTAAATACAAGAGGGGTACTTCTTGGGAGGACACAAAAGCTAAAGTTAGGACATATATCATACGTCGCACACAACCCTCTGCAAATTATTATAAAAGCTTATACCAGATTTAATTTATACGAAACCTTACACAAAATGCGAGGGTAAGTTTTATCAAGAGATGCGGTACCTCTTGTTGCATAAGGTACATTATTTTTATACGACATGAGAAATGCAAACAAACTTTTGGTGATTATTGTCGATTGCACAGAAGCGATGTACGATTTTTTATTTAAATGTGTTACACGCGTCATGTACTTACGCAGTATGATAAAATAATTGTGTGTATGATCAAGTATCGAGAGAGAAAGAAAGAAAAGATACGTGGATTATGATTAACTGACACATACCATTATATTTTATGTACTGCAGATTATGAAATGAGACAAAGAAAATTTTTCTTAAATATTTAATATTAATACTTTGATTATCAATTATCATAACAATATGATTTTATTCAATTTGTATATAAGTAAGCCTAATAAAATAAAAAAAAATAATACAAGCATTTTTTGCACGTACGATTACAATCGAATCATTGTCTAACAAAATATAAAATATTTTTTGGTATAGAGATTTTCTTCCTCTATCTTTCTCTCCTTTTTTAAAAAATAGGTAACGATTTAAAAGATCACATTACATTAATTATATCTATGAAGTCCAAGAATATAAATTGTGTGTAGTAAATCTCGGTTTTCTTTTTATATTTACATCTGTAAACTAACCCATAATCGTATTATGATACTATTCTTGAAATTAAACTTCGAATGCCAAGTTTTTCGTAATAACGAACGTAAAAACGACATACAATCAGCTTCGATCAGTGTCAGAGATATTTTTCTTGTGAGGCTATAATGTAGATTATTAAGTGCATTAGACTTTGTACAGGTTAATCCTGATCAGAGTTCAAGACGCTCACTATTCAAAATGCCAGGAAGACGATAACGTTTATGTATATATTATAAATGCACTTCTTAAAGATGTGTTTGTAATAAATTGTTTTATTACTATTACACTGATTCATTTCGGTTTTCTTTAAACTATCATGATTAGTTCAATTTATTAATTAAAGAAAAAATCTTATTGCATAAAGTATATAAATATTTTTTAGTATAATTATTATATATTAGTTATTTTTAATTTTTTTGCCAGTTTATTCCATCGAATAAAATACAGGACGGTGTAAATATCGGAATTTTATCATAATTTTTTCAATCAACTTTACCCACCTCGAGAATGATTTTCTTAATAATAATAAAGAGGTTTTTTCTTCTGTTTCTCTCTTTTCTGTTAAAAAATTGGTAACAATTTGAAAGATCACGCTGTATTAATTAGATCCGTGACAATCAAGATGAATTGCAGCGATGACAGTGCAAACCGACATCGACTTTCTTACTTCCTAAAGTAATTATCCGGTAAATTGATGGACTTACTTTGCCTGTGAATATTTATAATATCGACTTAACCGACGAAATCTATCGCGACTCGACGGTAATAACTTGCGCTTTTGTCTGATCTGATTTAACAGCAGAATCGACTACTCAATGTCAGGGAGTGGACTTTGACAGGTCTGTTGAGTTTTCCGAGTCCGATTAAGTAGCCCCGGGATCTTACAAAGATAATTATCTACTCTCGATCTATCTAGCCATCGATTGCAATTTATATTAACATTTGCATTTTCTAAAATTAGCACTTGAAAGCAATGCCGTAACAATACCTTTTTGTCCTCAATTCTTTTAACCAAATATGATACAAGCCTCGTAAATATATTTTATATCGTTAATGATTTTCGAGTGTATGTTGTTATCTCAGTACTGAAACCTCGGTCCAGGAAAAGTCTCCGGGTTGGTAGCACCGGTGGGTTGCTGGTCGTCGGGTAAGTATCAGTAAATAATCGCGTCGGACGTAACATTACCCGGCGGAATTTATGATTCGGACCCGTCCGGTCACGTTTGCCGGAGGGCTTCTCCTCGTGCCCGAAGACGGTCCGGAAGAGCAAAAAGAGTTTGGCAGGACACCGTAGACCAAAACAAGAATGAGAGAAAGCGAGGTGGAGCGATAAAAAGTGAGGCAGTGGAGGGATGTGTCTCATACGAGGAGGCTTTTAAACGCTTCGCGAACCAATTTGCCACGGCGTGTCCACAGTGCGATAAATATTAAGCGAATTCGAGGTAGACCGGCTGTGTGTCTCAGGGTCGTTCCTCAAGATCGCTATGTGTGTCCCTGCGAGATGATAGGCATGAAAGTAAATGTTATGGTATTGATAGGATTTAACATTTTTATGAAATGCGTAAATTGTTACACATTATATGAGTTGATTGATTTATAATCTACTGTTTATTATCAACTAAATTAATAATTTTTGTAAAAGAAGTAGAAATATTAAAAAATTATCTTTTTCTTATAAATATATAATTATCTTTGTATCCATAGTATTAAATGTAACTTATATATCTTATGTAACAAAAACAATGGTATATTAATTGGAAGCAATTTGGACAAATGATAAGTATAAAAATAGTGCAAATAAAATGGGTAACAAAGAATTACTCATTTAAGGATAATAAATAGTTCATGTTTTATTACCTCAATTAGATGAATGATTTAATTGTGTAAAGCAAATAGAAACATTGAAAAATTAATTTTTTTAATAAATTATTATCTTTGTATTCATAGTATTTTAATATAACTTTATACATTTTATACAAAAAAGATAATAATTTTTAATTGATAATCTGAACAAACGATAAAAATCGCAAATGGGGTGGATAATGGAGAATTAGAGTAAAGCGATCACGGAGAAGGAAACAGAATGACTCGTGTATACGGGGGGCTGTTGAATGCTTCGCGAACCAATTTGCCACGGCGTATCTACGAGGTGATAAATACCAGACGGATTCGGATATTAAACGCCAGCTTGTACGAGCGCACGTTGATGCGAGAGATGCACGAGAGGAGACGACCTTTAACGAGTATCAGCATTGCTCTTTGAAGGATGGGGAAATAGAAGAGAGCGAGATCGGAAATCATTGCGAGAGTCGTCGTTAGAATCGGTTGTAATTTCAAATGCTTGCTGGTGCTTTTGATCGATTAAAGCCGATCGAAATGACCATTTTATATCACGATAAACACGTACTGGATTGTGTTAATGTATATCATTTCATCGGCGTTTATCCGATTTTTATTAATCATTTTCTTATATAAAAAAAAAACTACGTGAACTGCACTCTGGTTAAATATCCTGATAATCGACAACATTGAGAAATTGTCAATTGTGAATTAAGTATATAGTTATGCATAAATATTGTATTTTTCAATCCATCATTGTATTTTTCTAGTAAGCTTCATAGTAGCAGCATTGCTGGTGCATCATCATGTACATACTTTTGTGTATTTCAGTGATTCTATGAATATACAATAAATTAAATTAAATTAAATTGTAACGCGAGGAGTAATAGATTTCATTTCCATAACACATAATTTTTATTTTTTTTAAATAAATAAATATGTACTTAAAATATTAAAGATAAACTATCAAATTGTGTTTCGTAATTCATATTCTGTTTATTTTATTGTTATTTGTTATTCAGCATTCCATCGCACAGGAGAGCATGTATAAGCATGCATGACAGATCGTGCGCATGTAACACGGGGTAAAAATAGTCACAAGCTCGTGAAGGGCCGTCGATAATAAGGCGGTAATGCGCGAATAAAACGCACTCGCGGGTGCCCCTTTGCGGCGAATGGCAAAGCGTTTACGGCACGGATCGGACTCCGCCGTCCTCCGGGGGATTAATTTAATACCTGAGTAAAATCAATCAGCGGGAATTGATGTTGGCCTGGGCGAGTGGGTGCCCGACGATCTGCAACCGGCCGCCCGGCGCGGAGGGAGAGAGGCTGGTAGGAGGCTGTATTTGCTTTTGCGACGTGGCGGGGCCCCCGTAATCAGTGTAAATCAGGGGACGCGTAAATCACACCCGGTGCGGTAACAGCCTCTCTAACGGGTGGTGTAGCTCGTGTAGGTCGTACGCGAAAGAATGAACAACCGTGGCGTGACGCACTTATAGTTTCGATCTTTCGACCTGCGCGTCTTGCGACGTGAAATCGTCTTGATTGTCCGTCCGTCGCACTGATCTAGTCCCGTTCGATCGTAAATCTACTTTGGGATAAATTTAGAACAGATAAGTAAAGGTATATTGCTTTTTTTTTATGAAATGAGATAAATTAAGAAAGATTTTGATTAATTCCTTATATTTCTAAGTATTTATATAATGAATTGAAGAACTTGCCAATTAAGTATACATTAGATATGCATAATGAGTGTGAAAAAAAATGAACGTTTAGCGCAACGAATGCATTTTCCATATCCAAATATAATTCAAGATAACAACTGCATGTCGAACACCCCATATGAAGTAATTTTAGAGTACTCAGAGATATGCCTCTCATCGGCATTCTGTGTGGTCGTTGGCACCGCCTTCATCGAGTACCAACTCTTTTACAGGTGAAGAAAAGGAAAGGCAAAGCAGACGGAGAGATTTGCCGATCTTCGGTACCTGTTAATCATATATATAAGCGATTGAATTATTAATATTAGGATAATTATACCGTTTCGACAACCATCCGGAAAACAGGACTCTACGCAGAGAACCAAAAATTCTCTAAGAAATATCTTCTTGCCATACCAAATCTGATAATAATCGCTAATATCGCGATATTAAAATTTATACATGGAAAAGATGATTTTATCGAAATATCTAAAATTTTAATTTATAGAGATCTGAAAGTAATTTTGTTGGACCATCAAAATAATTGTATAAGAAACATGTATTATAAACAAAATTATTTTCAGATGTGTAATTAAAATCCGCGCTTTCCATACGTATAAAAAGATTTGCCAAAGATGATAAGAAAAAATAAAATAATGAATATTAGGAATCAGTACACACTCAGAGAAATTTTCATTCGAAAATTGTTTCGATTTAAAGAAACGTTTCTTTGCTATATGGTAGAAAAAAATTTCTTTGATTTGTGAACATTTTTTTTATTTAAACTATTATTTTTTAAAATCAAATAAAATTTATTTGATTTAAAAAAATAATGTTTAAATCAAAAGAAATGACGTTCACAAATCAAAGAAATTTTTTCTTTAAGTATAGCAAAAAAATATTTCTTTAAATCGAAGAAACCTTTCTCTGAGTACATGCATTAATCTTGCAACATATAAAATAATCAATTAAATAAAAAGATATAAATAAATAATAAAAATAGTTAATAGAATAAAATTGTAGATAAATTAATTTAAGATTATATCTAAGGATGTAATACATAAATGCTTAAAAATCCTTTATTCATTATAATAAACGATTTGGTTAAAAATATATTAAATCTATTCCGTGCATTAAATCCGTTCCATTCTTACTTGGAATAATACATCTGATTGAATTTACAATAAGGCTATTACAATAAAGTAATTGGGAGGTCTTAATTCGATATTTGAGATAAGATTGGAGATAAAGTCCGTGTGTGTGTTAGTGCTTGTTTTCGAGATACAAGTATAAAGACACGTGACTCACTCGCCATATACCTCGCGGAGAGGGAATTCATTGATCGAAAATCCGTAAATCATATATCGGCAGGAAGAGGCGTTCACGCGCAAACAAATTAATTGAAAAGGCCAATCTTGCCTCTCTCCCGCTCTCTCGCCATTCCCCGTACGATCTCAAGAAGGTTTCGTAGAGTGCAAAGATAATGAGACACGGACAAGGCGTTATTAATGAGCGGAGATTAACCCGATACAAGTTTCGTTGCGAAATTATTACATAATTATTATGTAATAACAGCACAACGTGTGGTAATATGCAAACGTAAAACATACCACAAATAGCTTAAGCTAAAGAGGGTTATTAAATTTTAATTACGTAGAATATACGCTTAAAAAAATGTTTCCTCTACACTTATTTCCTGTATATGAATTTTTTTACATTAATATTTAATATTATTTTGATTTATATTTCTCGTCGATTTTCAATCTTAGGCCATTATAACGTAAAAATATCGTTCGTGTTATCACGTGGAATCGAGGAGGAATAGCGTTGGCGGAGTTAAATGAAAACGAACGTTAGAGAGAAACGGGAGAAACGGTAAGACGTGGTGAGCAAAGCCGAGTGAAGACCTCAGCGGTCGGATGACCTCCGACCTCCGTGGATCGCGCATATATATAATACTTCATTGTAATTATAATAAAGGTTATCTCGGGATTTCAAGACTCAGACCATTCAGTCATTCGCGTTATTGAGATGGTAAGCGAGAAGAGAGCGAGAGACCAGCGGACGTGGGACGAGCGAGCGAGCGAGCGAGCGAGCGGGAAGATAGGTCGTCAGGATGGAGTAAGAAAGGAAAGAGGCTGGGTTAGCCGGGCAGGGCTCTCTTTCTCTTTCTCTCCCTCTCTCACCGGGCTTCTCTCGACGAATATATCTCTCTCTTATACCTAGGCAAGCGATTCAGAAATCATGTGGGCGATAAGGTATCGGGATATTGAGTATCCGACTGATCTGGAAGCCGAAGAAGACAGACACATCGATATCGGAGCTCTCCTGGGGCAGGCAGGAAGGCTACGATCGTATGGCGAAGAAGGATCTCGATGGGCGGGATGATGCTCCTTTCTTCCGTGAAGCTCATCAAAAGGGATGAATTTCGCGTTTAGGATAATAATCATTTAGAGAACCGAGGTCTTCCATTTTCCTATATGCACATTCTTACAAGATTACTAATATTACCATGAAAGAGAAATTGTTATCATCATGATCGTGACGTTATTTAGTTAATAACTGATATCTTTGGAGAAAATAAATTTTCTTTTCTTACTTTTACAATTTAATCCAATTTGACAATATTGTCACCGCATATGGATTTTTTTCGTCGTTTTTATAATTATTCCGCGATCTCGAGCTTGTGCCAGATTGGAACAAATTCTCCTCTCGATCTGCCTATCCCCGAGACGAACAGTTAACCATCGATGGCTACGAAATTTTGCACGCGAGAAGAGATGAGAACTTCTCGAATTGGAGCAAAAAGACTCACGAGCGGATGCAAAACCAAACGCGGCGCGGCATCAGGCGTACGAATTACCGAAAAATTACACGCCAGTCAATTTTATCGTCGGTAGCGAGGACGAAGAAAGCGGGAAGAGCTACCAGGCGAAAATTTACATCGAAAGATTTAGCTGGGGTCTCCTCTCTCCCTCTTGATGCGGTCGCAGGCCCGCTGCTTCGAATGGCGTGACACTCAAAAAGCGGCGCGCCACCGAAATTATTCCGGACAATCATCATTACATGCAGAGGCCGGCGCAATCTTCTACTCAATATCGTCAGCGGGATGCGACGGTTGCAGCAGTCAGAGATGGAAGATCGCTATGAAAAAGAGAAAGACGAAAGTTACGTCGATTGTGTGAAAATTTTCGTGCCAAGTTCCGAATGACATGGGAAGCGCAAGGCATCTACGACACGAGAATCAATCGAGCGAAATCGAAATAAATCAAAAAGAATTAGGTCAAAATAATGACATATGAGAATTAATTTTAATTCTTTGAAACTGACGTTAAAATCTGCAGCACAGTTATTGATACTGAATCTATGAGAGCCATATATGTACTTAATACATGTTGATTAAAAGGCATTAATTAATTTTAAAAGAACTGATTAAACTGAACATAACTTGTCCAAAAAAGAACAAATACTAATTGTAAGTTTATTTTGATAAAAATAATCTAAATTTGTTGATGTAACATGAAGAAAATTGAATAATAAATACTTAAGATTTAAGAACTAATTCTTAATGAAAAAACTCAAATATAATAACTTTTATTTTTAAATTACTTCATAGAAAAAATTTAATTTTTTTTTTTTACTCAGAATCTTTGATATTCAAATCACTACATAGTAAGTCTAATATTAAACTCACCGCCAGTTCTAAAGAATTAATTAATTAAAAAGAAAAAAAAACTAAAAGTCTCGAAAGATAAATTTTTACATGATCAATATTTCATACGAAGTCAAGCGAGTGAATTTTCGTCTCAAGCTCTTTTAACTTCAGTAGCCAAGGCGATCTAATCGGTTACGGTATCTTTGTATCTTTGTACGGTGCGAACGACGTCAATGTGCGACGCTTCGCAGATTACGCGAAGGACACGCGTGTTGCAGCAGCAGCAGTAGCCGCGAATGTTCATGCATATATACGCGTGCATTGCGTCAAATGTGTGTCTCGAAAGGTGCAATGGCGCATTGGTGCGATATTATCGGGAAGGAGTGGCCGCGTCGGTATATACACCGTCGCGTATCGCGTTTCATACCAAGCATCATCTTTTATGTATGCGGCCACGGGCCACGCGCGAAGGTCTGCGGTAGGCGACATGTTCGTTGGGCATGACTTATTACCTACAAGCGCCACTGTAAATCTCGTCGTTACTACCTCTACGCCGTCGGCCGTGAGACGCGCGAGCGAGGGCGGCCGGTTTCGTGCGATGCTGCGCGGATGCTGCTCTCAGAGATGTCGAGGTTGCACCTCTCATCCCCTGCGATAATCTACGTTAAATCCACCCGTGTGGAGTATCTCTGCCGGAAACTTGTTCTACGGAAATATCGTGTATTTTCGTTCAATAAAGAATCTGAAGTTGACGTTGACATTTAAAAATTCAAGAGACGTTGCAATTGTATTTTAATCTTGAAATAATTAAATAAAGATCTCATCAAGATAATCAATCGGACATTGAGATTTAATGTGGAAAAGATTATGAAAGGAAAAGATACATCGAAAGGAAATTAGAATAAGTGTTGATATATAGTAAAAGCTATTTAATATTTGCATCTGCATTGCTCCTTTTTCTCTTCATTTATTATTTATGTATAATATCTATAAAAAATATTAATTCTCTTTTTAAAAATATATCGAAGCAATTGCAATAGATATATTCTTGAGAAAATATACAGGGTGTTAGTTAAGTATGTTGCCATACACAACAAAGCGATTCTTTGGTTTATTTCAAGTTTTGTCAATGGATTCTTATTTCGAAACTTTTTTTTCGGAAACTAAGCCATTTAGAACACATGTTTATATGAACTTTTTTACTTGAAATAAATCAAAGAATCGTTCTGTTGAGTATGGCAACATACTTAACTAACACCCTGTATATAAGGAAATAAAAGATGTTATTAAAGGGCAACTTGTCTGTATTACGGATTTTGGCGAAAGTTCCGCTGAAATTACGTGGAAAATTACAGGTTCAACTTCCGCCGGTAGCGGAAACGATCGGGAGGCGCAACCCAGTTCTCAAGCATCAAACTATAATGATTGACACGTGAAATACGTGAGTTAAATTGGGCTCGATTCTACGCTTCTCGTGGATGCACATTGTGGTTGGGAGTCTGATTGAATTAGGATTTTGCGACGTGAATTTGAAGCTGACCTGCTACTTACGAAGGGAAACCTTTCATTTCAAAGTGCCTTGAAAAATATTCTTCCGTATATTTGCTCGAAAAACGATGAGATAATGTGCTACTGTTTTTCAATGTGGTTGTTTGTAAAAGCTTCGTTATTCAATAATATTTTTCTTGTTAACGTATCTTCGAAATCTTTAATCTTATCCTTAAAAAAAAGATTTTACTTTAAATTTTATTTTATTTATATATGTAAATTGAATATTTAAAATCAAAAATAAATCTAAAGGCTAAATATAAATGATTATAACTTAAATAGATCGTAATTAAAATAACGAAGGTAGAAGGTTAATGAACTAAGCTAGTTTTCGGTGTTAATAGGTATTATATATTCTAATCTAATCATTGTAAAAATGATTTCACATGAATATTTAAAATCTATTTTTTACGGACTAGACATGCAAGCGTTATTTCTGCGATTAATGCAATTTTATCAGATTAGCGGATAATTTTGTAAATTACTCGTTCTTTGCGTCGGATATCTTTACTTCTGCCCGCGATTTCCCGGGGAAAGAAAAGGAAACGCCTGGGCGCCGCGCGGTCATTTATCGTCGTATTCTCTACGTGTATATGTGCCCGGTGCTTTTTCCTTCCTAATGAAGATTTATTACGTTATCTCTTCTCCAGCGCTTTTATTTGACGTTGTGCCGGTTAATCTTGCCGGTATCGTTACGCCACGGTAAAAAGTGAGCTACGGCGAAATCGTGGTTACGCTCCGGACAAAAACATTGTTAAGGCCGGAAGGGAGAGAGTCGGCGGCGGATTGTTCTTCGTTTAAGTTCTCAGGTCGAAGTAGCTGGGCGTCGTTTTATCCATCGTGAAAGCGAGAAATTTAACAACCATCGTTTTACAAAGCGAAGACGCCGAGATAACGCGATAATTGTTTCCCTTTATTGCCAGTAGCCGTGCACGTTCGACGTTAAAGCAATAAAAAAAAGGCACATTTCACTAATTGCTCGAAAGTCTAACAGTCGGCGATCTCTTTATTAACTCTGAAATCTTCATTGGTATCACTAACCCTCTGGCGGTACGCGATCTCAAAATTTTTTGTTGATTTATTAAAGAGTTATTGGATGTTAAAGAGTCACTTCTCTGCGACAATGACGTACACATTAACACCCGGAGGTACATTCTAAAGAAGCCGCACAAGAACGAGGGGTGGAGGGCGAGAAGGAAGACCGGTCGAAAATTAATTCTACCCCAAGCGGCAATTTTCTCAGCGCGCATCCGTCCTTCCTGCGGATCCGCATCCGCGGGAATTCGTCCTCTCGTGCGAGAGTCACCGTCCATCAAAATCCACGACGGATGGTCGGGGGCCGAGGGCTCTCGCAGACCTCGCAGTCCCGGAGAAAAGGAAGACGAAAGAAAAAAAAAAGCTCGTTGAGAGGGAGAGAACGTGCGATGGTCGCACAGCAGGTCGCGTGACGGAAGCGTCGCGCGAACACGCACACGCGTATTTTGCATCTTGTACGCGCTAGCCGCGGCCGCGACAGTGGACAAGAGGACCCGTTTCATAAAACTGCGAGACTTATAAATACGAGTACTATAGGTGACGGCTAGGGAATAAATTGGTTGTAGCTTTCAACACGTGTTTTTGCACATTGCACGCCAGTACGTAAACTGGGCAAGCAGTAATTTGTAAAAAATAAAGTACGTTCGTATAAAAGTATATAGCATATGAAGTATGTAAGCCGGAAATATGGTTTTAAGACTAAAATTGTATAATTCAATAGGCAAATTATAACAAAATATTTTGAAGTTCAGTACAGTTGTGATTGTCACATTATGAGAGAGTTAGCTATTGACAGCTGTAAAGAACATTTTTAAACTCTTTTTCAATATGACATACTTGACTTTTTCAATATTCTTCCAATGTTTATAACTTTTTTATCAATAAAAATATACATACATTTGCTTGGTGACGTTCCTTAATCATCTCTAGCGTTTTGATTGAAAAAGAGTATTTATTGTCTATTCATATTTATGAAAGTTAGAAGTACTTGAATTAGGTTGTCATCACTATATAGTTCCCATAATGAAGTGTTTAAGAGTTAACTTGATGACAATCTTGTTCAAACTTCAATCATGATAGCGAAGATGGTATCTAGAGTAAATATGAAAGTCATACTGCTTGAGTATTATCAAATAAAGAGGTAATCGTTGATAAAGGAATCAATTGATAACCTCTGGCCATTTTCTAATAACATTATCAAGACGTCTTGACTTGTCCATTTTTTTTTATGTACGATAGTTAATTCTCAGATCGGCCGCCCTTGGTCGGTGCATCGAATGCGACGGTGGGATGATTTTGGCAACGGTGGCGGTAGTGGTGGTGGTGGTGGTGGTGCCGCAATGCATCGCGCGACCCGGGCATACACACCACGGCAGCATCTGAGGATGTAGCAATTACGGGCTCCTTGCCGCAGACGAACGGACGGACGGGACCGCAGCCACGAAACGCCCCTCACGTTACACATATGTTGCCTGCCGGTCTCTCTCCTTCCATGTCGGCGATGATCCTCCGGCAGGCGATGTGTCCCTCCAGCCCGCGCGACCTCTCGAATTAAAGTACGTGTATAAGGCAGTACGGTTTCCCGCTTTTGTACAACGGCGTCGTCCTCCGCGGCCACCGATCCTGGAAACCGCTGGCTGGATGATCACGAGGGTCAGGGCGAACGCCATTTACCTGTCGTCATGTTCGTCATGAGGTCGTCGTCAAGACGGTTACCAAGACCGAGGCCGTGGAAATGGCGGTACCAAATGTCAGCGCAAATAACGTTCAATGAAAATACTGATAAACAGATTGTAATCGTTAAGCCATGAAATATGAATATCTTAATCTGATTAAATTATGAAGAAAAGCAAGTGTTATGTATGTGAGATGCTTGCCTTTCACAAAGAATTTTACATAAAATTTTCATTTGAAACACTTAGCCTGTTTTTATCTAAATCATTCAATCTTTCAGTCAAGAAATCTATAGAAAAAGTGAGAGCGAAGCAAAGAAACTGGGCAACTCGCGAAGATCTCGAGAAATTAATTGTCCTCAAATGCAAAATGGTTCTCTGCCTGAGCAGAGTCGCGTGACAGCGTCGGAAAGGTAGTTGAAGGTATGGGAAGAAGAAATGGGCCCGTATGACTCGTTCGAGGCAGAAAAAGAAAAAAGGTGACCACGGCGAGCGGTTATCACGCATGAGATAAAAATGTCGCGCATACTTCACGAAGCAGTAAGAAACTCGACCGTTAGTCGAACATCGTATAAAATGTGTCGATCGTTCTTGTCACGCGAGTATTTCACATTGTGCGTGTTGTCCACCGCGATCGTGCACAATGCACATGAAAATTCGCAAATTTTACCGTATAATTATTTCTACTAAGAACTTCTTCTTTAGGAAAATTAATTTAAAATCATCAGAACTTAGAGAACGTAAACATTTGTCTCGAAGACATCGGAGTTCCCTACTGAGGAAAAGATTTCTCCAAGTATTAAGTTAAAGAAAATTTTCCAAGTACTAAATTAAAATAAAGAAAGATCAAGAATTCTTAGCAGCGCTTAGAACATTTCAGTATAGTTTTCAAACAAAATGAAAAAGAAAATTTCTTATTGAAAAATAAATGTAAAATAAATATTTCTAACAATTTCTCCTTTAAAAAAAATATGTTAAAGTTATAAAAATTGGGAGAGAAATATTTATCGCGAAAATATTTTCTTTAAGAAAAGATTTTTCAGAGAGAATTTTAAATTAAAATAAAGGAAAATCAAGAACCTTCAATAGCTTAGAACATAAAAATTTCCTGATCTTCCGAGCTTTTCTTTCTTTAGTCGAAGTAATTCTGTACGGTCGCCGTTCCACTTTCATTCGCGAATACACACGATATTTGCGCTGCGAGGTGATCGCCGGATAACGGTGACACCCAGTGTCATCACCTGACCCTGCATACGCCGTAGCCGTGAACCTCTCTTTCTTGTACGTCGTTGACAATAGAAATTCGCGATCGTCCCATACAGGTCCGCACGCGATGACCTCGGCACTTCCTGAGGATACTTGCGAGGAGGGAGCTTCCTAACGGGAGCGCCATCCTACTTTCCGGCCACAAATTTCCATCTAACTTTAACGATTACAATTTATATTACTGTGAAATAGGATACGTGAAGTTTGGTAAATTGTATTACCGCGAACGAGACGACATGCTTAAATATCATTAAAAAATTGGAAAGAAAGATTTCCAAAATTTAATTTAATTTAATTTAATTTAAATGTTTTATTGCGATTTTTTCTTTTCTCCAAAAAAAGATAACATCACTTAGAATTATCTTAATGAACATTTAAGCTTCTCTACAATATGAAGAGGACTATCTACAAAACTATGGCCGGTATTCATATAGTCAGTTCTTATATTCAAAACCATTTTATGAGTCTTTGCTCCCCGAGGAGACTCTAATTCATTCTGATTCATAGGAACTTTAATGTTTTGACACTATAACCTTCTTATGTGAAGTCGGAAAGGGGATAGGAAGAAGAAGAACAAGAAGAAGAAGATCGTCTTAAGGTGTCTTGAAGTATCACGTATCAATCAGAGAGCCATATTAGCGTTTTAAGATATTACTTAAGACGGTCTTGAAATAAGAATCGACTATGAATATCAGCCTATATTGCTAAAGAGGAGGACTTAAAATCGCATTGAAACGTACAAGTATAAATAAAGCTGATTTGCTTTTTTTTAAATGTTTTTAACAATTTTTGTATAACAAATTGTTGTTTTTCGACTTTTTAAGAATTTATCCATTTTTATCTCAGTATGGCGACCAACGCTAAAGATAAAATGGATAAAGAAATCTGTAATTTTTTATTTTTTCCAGCTTTGAACACAAAATACACTAGCGACAAATACATTAGCATATACACTTTAATTGTGGAAAAGGAATTTTTATTCTGTGAAATTACTACGAAAAAATTCGACAGGAACAAAAATGTCAAAAATTATTATTATACGCTAATTTTATCGGTAATACAGGGGGCTTCCCCCCCTCCCTAAGGACCCCCTTAATGATAACGATATCGTGTTATTGTCGTCAAATATTAGAGACACAAGTCACTTTTGAAAAAAATGACTTAGATCTTCGAAAATAATTCACAGTATCTTAAGAAATTAATATGAATAGTAATGGAAAAAAATACAATAAATCAATATATTTAAATTTTAAAAATTCTTTTAATTCTGTTTTAATTTTATTTGGGATATTCTTCGTTATCCAACCAGAAGCTACCATAGTTAAGGCTATTTTCATTTCCAAGGATCAGAAGACGAAGATAGCCTTAGCCGTGGTTGCTTCTGGTATAAGGAAGAAATGTCCAAGATAAAATTGAAGAAATGAAGGAAGTTAAAAGGATTTTCAGAATTTCAATGTATAACAAAGAAAAGCCATTACTTATCTGAAATTCTATAACTCTTAACGATAATATTGATATTATTATATTATCGTTGCGCAGATATTATTGTATATATAATAAAAAGTTGCGTAACGATAATAATGATATACCGACATTGTCGTTAAAAGTTACAGAATTTTAACGCTGGTAACAATCCAACATGATAAACACATTTGTGTCTAATTCATTTTAGCAAGAATCTACTTTGTATCATTTTTTGATCTTGAGAGATATTAACACAGCATGCGCATCAGTTAGGAGACCCAAATATCCTTTCTACAACTTTAAAGATTTCTAAAACTTAAATGTAGTTATTTTTTTTTGTTTTACTGCAATTTTCCTCTTTATCTTTTTAAACTTTAAATCCTAATTATTTAAGTGCCTACTTATCATTGAACATTGAATGATCCGATATAATTGCATTCCTATCTAATCGGTTCTACGATTCTTCAAGAATTCACTTCGCAGCTCATTCATCGACTTTGAGAGTAAATTTGAGGGACATCAGCGCATCACAAGTGCAGGAGATCCGAACATCCCTCCTGCAACTCTGTTCCCCTCCCGGATCCTAATGTACCCCCGGGGATTACGTTCGCGTGCATACATGCACCGGCTTGCCAACGTGATTATAGGGCCTGTTCGGGACTGCCCTCGATCTAAATCAATCGCGAGCTGAATGCTGAGCAAAGAGAGAAAGAGAGTGGCCCCTTCGGGCTCTCACCTGTGTCTCGTCCACCGAAGTGATGGAGGTGACGCGATAGTTTATCGTTCTTATCTTTTTACTTATCGCTTCTGACATACGTTTGTTTAATTCTAACGATCGTTCAGATTTAACTTAATAAGCAGATATATACTTATCTTTGTCGAAGAAGTTATAGACACAGATAAGAGTAAAAATATATATATTCTGTTATATTCTAAAGAAAAAGAAAACTTCAAGGTAAACTTATCGCATAGCCTCATAAATCATCGACATAATAAGTTAATTAATTTATTTTTTTAATTATTAATCTATTAATTTCATCAAACAAACTTGGACACAGAGATAAAAAGATATTTTCTGACTGGAATCAAGTACACCTGACATATTTTTGTAACATTGGCTAAGAAACGTATACGTACCTCTCTAAAATCTTTGAAATGGAAATTTAATAATTTTAAAGAGAGTGACAATTGAAGCAGTGTTGAAAAGGAGTAGTTCAATTGTCAATTTTTAAGAGTGAGATTTCACTTTTTGGAATTGGATTCCACTCCAGAGAGATTTTAGAAAGTATAGAGAAGAAATATGAAACTTTTCCGAAGCAAAAAAGAAAAATTTAGGAAAGATGATTTTTTTCATATCATGTTTTATAAATGTATGGCCAGTTCATCGTATCTAAAAGATTGTTCATCAGGACGGATCGCGCGGCGTATTTATTGAAAATTATTCCTCGCGTGCGAGGTTTCGAATGAAGAGAGGAAAGAGGAGGGAGGACGAGCGAACAAAAGGAAAAACCTGACTCAGTCTTCCTAAAATTGCGACTGCAGAAGGCAAACGGCCCGCGCTTACTTTGACGGGTTAAAACACTTTAGAGTAATATCTTCACACCCCGGCCATCCGGTGGCGATGATTGCTACAGCCAGGCCTCGCCTCGAGCTCGAAGGAAAGCCCTTCTCATGCTACGTGGAGAAAGGGAGGAAATTTTACGGATGAGTACTTAAAAGGGCATTCTAATTCCAAATTGTTGCTCGCGTGCAACCGCGCTAACAAATAGACGGCAGTAGTTATGGTTATAATCAATTTTCGCATCAACTAGCTCTTACTATTCTCGACAAACTTGAAAAGGTTGTAGCGAAGATATTAAACTGTTCGCAGTTTATCTTATTAGAAGAATCCTAATCTCTGATACGCGCGCGTGTAAGTTTCGAAACGATTTGCTGGGCAAATTGCTCAAAACGCAACCAATCACGATCAATTTAAGGATGCGACGTCAGTACTTGATGCTTATTTAATCGACTTCTCTGTCGACATTTTATTTCTAATAATAACGACGTTTATACTTTGCTGCGCGTGTTTCATCATAGAGCTATGATGAAAAGCGCAATCCGATAGAACTCGTGGACGTAAATATCCGGCGTTGATTACCCGAGAATCGTGAACAAAGTGCGTAATCATACGCACGAATCGTCGGTGGGATGAAAAGAGCCGAAACGACGACGATGACGGCGGCGGTCAGCACGAGTGTTTAAAATCGCGGTTCATCCAATTTCATCGTCGACTGTTAATGCAAAACAGCGACAGCCAGCAAGGGCGGACCAACGGGACTACAGTCTGCATTGCTCCGTGGACCGTATCAAGACAAAAAGCTCGTTCGTTGCCTTTAGGCGCAATGGCAGGACCGGCGGCAGTTTTACGCTCATGCATTTTCCACCTTAATTAACGAGATTTCTGTAACGAGCTGTGGTGGACCCCGGACCGCTCCCCATTTATCGTTGGTTTCTCGTGGTCGTGGTCAGTTCAAAGCGGCCGTTATTACGCTGACTCGTCGTGCGTGAGCGACTTCTCAAGCTCGGCGATACTTCCCTTTCTCTCTAACGCGGTAAAACGGAACGGTCGAGATGTTAATTACGATTACGAACTCGAGATAGAAAACGCGCTCGCTCGCTCGCGAGTTGAGCCGGCGCAGCGGCGCGGTTTGCGTCTCGGCGAACCTAATCGATGGAAATTTTATAACCCGCCGCTCGTATCATTAATATCGATGATGTAGCTAGTCGTGTCTAATAACTAATCGCGCCAGTCCCTTACGTAGGGCCTCCGACTCGAGCATCGCCATGAGCGATTTCGTTTCATATTTGTGTTCAGCTATAATGTTGAAACTGAGAGTATATATTAATGTAAGTAGAAAGAGAAAGAGAAAATTTACAAATTAATAAATTTAGAATATTTTAAATCTTACATTGAAGATTGAGAATTTAATTTCGCAGGAATAAATTTCTGTCAATTTCTTTCTATTCCTCTTCGCCTGTTTCTTTCCTTCTGCGAATCGTTAAGACGTAGAAAATTTGTTGCAAGCAGTGAAATTTGTAGAGGACATAATTTCATCCTTCTCTTGAGTCGGGATCTATGGGGACTCCGACGAGAGGCAATAAGCCTTAGGCGTTTTGTCTCTGAGGAAGGCCATCGGCATATGCAGCTCGCGTGCATCGGTACGACCATAGGATCTGAGTAACAGGTGCAGATGCGGCGGAGGAAGCCCGATCGTTAGCCCGACAGCCCGCGGTGCATGTGTGCCTATTATGATTTCTTTCGTAATTAGTCTCTCTCTTTTTCTCTTTCTCCCGCTTCCTTCGCATCCCGTACGTGTATTCGGGCGTACATAACATTTGTTTCGTTGCATGTTTCGTGGCTCGATCCTGTAACATGTGTTATACCACATCACCCCATAGCTGTCGATGGCCTTTCGACTTGGCGAAGGGACAACGACGGCGGTTAACAATGATTTTATGTATCGTTCGTACGAATTTAATTGAGAATATATCTCGTTTGAAGATAAATCTGCGCAAAAGAATATTAACTCTTCGGAGCTGCGCTAAAATCTGTAACATAGCTACTGACGTTGGGTCTGTAGAAACCATTTAATTTATGTTACTTAAAAGGCACTAATTAATTTCAAGGAATCAAAATGACATAATTAATTATAAAAAAATTAAAAGATATAAAAAAGAATGAATATTAGAGTCATTATTCTATAACTCTTGATAATAGTATCGTTACATTGCAAGTTTTATTATTTTATATATAATAAAAAAAAGCTGCGCAATACATCCTTTAAAATTCTTCGAGTGAATTCTTCGATTCTTCTCATTCTTAAAGATTAAAAATTGAGCTATTCTTTTGCGAGATTAACTTAATTTTTAGTCTTTAGAAATTCCATACTAAAGAAAATTTAGAGAGTAATATACCAACACTATCGTTAAAAGTTACCGAATAAAGGCCTAAGTACATTTTAATAAGAATAATCCAAATTTAGATGTAACATAAAAAAAATTGAATTGTTTGACATTTCTGAGCTTTATAATTGAGTGAATCAATATAGATCTACCTAATCCACATAGGGGATTAAGATAAAAATGTTTCACTTAAAATATTGGACTTGAGAAAATCAATAGATAACGCGACAGCTTACCATTTTAGATAATTACTACGTTTAGATCTTACGTTTAGTTCTTTTAAAGGTCTTTCAGATAAAAACGTCTCATATTCCGATCATCTTACTACTGCCCTAAATTCAATTTATCTTGGGCTAAGGTTTACATCTTCGATTTAACGCAAGATTATCTCCTCGCGAAATTCTGACCGATCGATCGAGGATGTATACGAAATAGGTATTCCGAGATGGACCGGGTCCTTGGTTCTGTCTACCTACGTACGCGTATATAGATATACATATATACATGGCGTGATACACATATATATGTATATATGTAGTCAAATGTACGCGTATACACTGGAGAAAGCGTCTTGGCAAGGGATTTTGCAGAGGGTTGGCTGTTTGCGCCTCTCGACAAATAAGGGGAAGTCGTTATCCCGTGGATGGGAGGAGTAATTAACTGCTTCTACCTCCTTTCTGTCCGCTCCACCTTCCTCCCGTTCTTCCTCAGCATCCTCCCATTCCAGCTTCGGCTTCTACTCGAAGGAACAGACTTAAGGAGACCCGCTTAGGCTTTCACGGGGTCGTGTCTTCATTATTCACGCTAATCTGCTCTCGCCCCGTGCTGCTGCCACCGCGAACCCTCCTTGGTGCTTCCTTCTGTTTCTCTCTCTCTCTCTCTCTCTCTCTCTCTCTCTCTCTCTCTCTTTCACTTTTGCTTCTCTCTATTCGCGGAAATTATATTATATTATTATCGTGCGGCACAACCGTGAAGCAAACGATGCATACTGTGTGATGATACAGTGTTCAGCATCTTTGAAAATCAGGAAGGTGGGATTCATTTTTGAATCAATATTGCGCTAAGCTAGGATTACTAGATTTCCCTGGAACTTTAACACCAAAGCAAACAAAAATTTGCAAATATATTGGATCAAATTAATAATATTAGTATAATTTTTTCAAAAAAGAATTTTATAAAATAAACGTTGAAATCTCCTACAATATCCGATATTTAAAAAAATGAATCAATCTGTTAATTATTCGCTCATAAGACACGCAATAAATCTATCCGGACATTAATAACCGGTAACCGAAACACGTGTAAGTGCAACCGGCATCATTGTGTATATTTTATATTTTTACAGTGGACCACCATGCTAAAGGCACCCCGCAATGATCACCAAATTATGATGGATTGTTTTCTTTATTAACAGCTTGTGCCGACAGAGGCGAGACGCGAGCTCCCCGACCGAGATAATCTTCCACCAATTTCGACTTCCTGATTGATCATGGCGATCCATCGGATGGTTCGCTCGAAGGGATCGTCCGGAACGAACAGATCGGATCACCTACCGATCCAAGACCTTTCGTTATCGCGGATTTAAAAAGTACATGTCGACACTTCTGAGTGCAAAATTAGATTCGTTAACTTGATTTTTTGTTTTATCAGATATTAAAGAAAAATTATCGAACAAAAGAATAGCAAAACGATTCACATGATAATATATTAAGAATAAGCTTAAATTATGGAATATAAATGATATGGAATATAATTTGATTATAATTTCAATTTCAATATAAGCCTAGAGTGTATGTGCAATAAATGAATTTTTCATTTTCCCCTTTCAATTGTATATACTTACTATATAAAAAATTAAAGATGTGTGTGTGTGTGTGTGTGTGTGTGTGTGTGTGTGAGAAAAAATTAATAATTTTCTGAAAAGCTATTTCTCTTAAGTATGTATGATATGGAAAAACCATATCCATCAATATATGAATATTTCTTTTAGATTTTTTCAAATCTGTAAGTTGCAGATATTAAAGGATATAAGACTACATTAATGTTAATAAATAATAATTATGTAACACTAGAGCTTTTAGCAACTAAACGGTATGATAGGACGTAATATATTTATAAAATGGCGTAAATTCACCAATTAAACCATTTAAATGTTACAAAATACTATATTCCTGCTATAAAGGTTTCAGGGAAGTTTTTATCATATAGACTATATTCTTTTTTACACTCTTCATACTCTGTTACAGCGATAAACTTCTCATGATATAAATGCACAATTCATGTAGAAACATGTAACAATTCGTTTATTTTACTGCGGTAAGTTAAGCAACACATTTAAACCCGAAGGTAAATATGCCACTTGACGAGACTTGGATAAATTATGCGCGATATCTTCCGCAGCTTCGATCTTTCTAAGTTCAACCAAACCTTCTCCTGCCTCAGCTAGAGACTTTGCTAATAAACTCGCGGCCTGGGCATCACCCTCAGCACTAATAATAGCTGCTTTCTTCTGTTGTTCAGCCTTTTCTACTAAGAAACGGGCTTTCTCTGCATCTTGTTGCGCCACTTGTTTTAATTCTACTGCTTGGGTAAATTCTTTACCAAATGTTAAATGTGTCTAAAAGAATTTTTTAAAAATAATGATAATTTATGTGTTGATTACACATATTACCGTTCATATTTTTTTTTTTTTTTCATAATACAATGTATATATCAAGTGACCAAAAAAGATTTTGTTTTTCCAAAATTATAAAGTTTAATATATGTGACATGCAACAAAGGATTGCGTTACAAATATCAGTGACATTAAAAACAAGACGCACTGCAGAGTTTATTTCTATACATAAAATTGGAAAGAAAGTGCCATAACATTGTGAAAATTAATCTAAAAATTTTTGAAGTACTCCAAACTTAAACAAATAATTCAAGTAAAGACTCTAATGAGTAAATCAAAACATTAAAGAGAAACCTTTGAGAGCCAAGACAGGTTGTAAGTGTGTAATTATATTGTATTATAAAAGACTTCATTATAAAAAATAAATATATGTTTCGATCCTAATTTGAATCTTCTTCAGTATAAACTTAATATTCACATAAAATAATCATAAATATCGTCATGAATATCGGAATAAGAAAGTTAATATGGTCAATGTTGACTAGTTCTCCCGTCCACATCTTGTTAATGGTTATTCATTAAATTTCAACAAAATGAACGATGAGGTTGATAACAATAGTTGTGTGTATATGATCATCAAATTGTCAGGAAAAAACGCTAATATCTAGTAGACGATGTTAATAATGAGAACATTATAGACGTAATGATTCCTTAGTTATTCATGCTTGTATGTTATATAAGTTTAAACTTAAAAAGCTTTTCATAAGCCTAGCATAGGCCATTTGCACAGACTTTGTTTTAAATTCAGCATACAAGAATGATTAACCGAGATTGAAATGCTTATTTCTGGGTCAATTTTCACAATATTATGGCATTTCCTTTCCAATTTTCAATATGTAAATAGATAAATAGATTCTTTATATAATCTTAATTTTAGTGTTACTGATATTGTAATATAATTTGTCAAATCTTTCGTGTCACATACATTAAATTATATTTGATAATTCTGCAAAAATAATAAAACTTTTTTGTTATCTGACAAATAAATGTAATTGTACTTACAAGAGAAATATCATCCAAAATAAGTCCAAACTGTGCAGCTCTTTCTGTTAAATCGTCGCTGACTTTTTGAGACACAATTTCTCTTTGTGTAATTAGTTCTCCAGCATCAAATTGTGCAACAACAGCTTTCAACACTTCGGTGGTAATAGAAGGTAATACTCTTTCTTCATAGTCAACACCAAGTATCGTGTATATCTTAGGCAACGAATCTGGCACAGGCCTGAAGAGGATACGAAGAGTGATATTTACATTCTGCAAATCCTTGCTCCCAGTAATAACAGCAACATTCCTCGGACGTGAACGAATATCAAAAATAATTGGTTTTTGCACCCAAGGAATAAAAAAGTGTGTTCCTTCTCCTATCACGGAATTTTTTATACCCGCAAATCTATCAAATATAACTGCTCTGTGACCACCGTCAACTAAAAAATATATTAATATATTAATTAAAGGATTACAAACTAATAATTAAGAAAATTATATATTAATTTAAGAAAATGAACATAACTGACTATCACACAGAAATAGGAGATACCATACCATTGTATAATGCAGAATTAATAACACCGCCGGTCAGTGCTATGCCTAGGCCGAGTTGACCCAATCGATTAAAAAATTGTGCTGCCATGATTGAATGTATGCTATCTACAAAACATAAAATATTATTATATAATATAATATGAGATGATGAAATCTATAATATATTATCATAATATAAATTCCTTATAATCACAATACTATTCTAACCTAAAATATTGAAAAAAATATATTTGAAATACGTATCTTTAAGAAAGAAATAAAAGGAAAGAAAAGGAAATGGCAATAAATGTATTAAAGATTTTTCAATTATGACACTGTGTAATCATCTATTACTTTATATTTCCTAAATGAAGCGAAAATGAGTGTATCACAACCGGTGAAACTAAATTCTTTTGTTCGCCGATCTAATCTAAGTGTTCCTCTTCTTATGTCATACGAATATATAATTAAATTAAAATTGATAATAATCGCTATTGCTTATAATAAAAACAATTGATACTTACGTAATAAATCGTGACTCCGGTTGAAATATTCAGTTTTCTTCTCGCGTGGAATCGATAAGAGGAAAATGGAGTAATGGAGTTCCTGATAATTCAGTCTGGGAACTTGGAAAACTACACAAGCGCCACGATCTTCGATATTGGCAATCGTAACTTTGCGCGGCAATTTTAAATATTAATTGCATGAATACATTTGCAAATGTGAAAATAATTTATAAACATAAACAATGTCATTATATATTATGACAAACAAGCGCGTCATATTTTCGCGATTATTGTGATTACTACCTGTGTAAATTATATACATAATCCAATTGCTGGAACCTTGTAAAATTCTAATTAAAATTTTTTTATTGCCAATTTTAATTACACATTATTTGATAAGAGTTTATTATTATATCGGTTTTATAAATAAAATTATCGACCAAAATATCACAAGGGCAATATTACTAATGTTTACGATAAAAAAAAATAACGCCCCCGGGTGGGCTCGAACCACCAACCTTTCGGTTAACAGCCGAACGCGCTAGCCGATTGCGCCACGGAGGCAATTCAACAATCGTTTATATTGTACAGTATATAAGGTAAATTAAGAGAAAATAGTTTATTTTTATGATTATTGACAATAATTTACAATTATTGACAATAATTTACAATTATTGACAATAATTTACAATTATTGACAATAATTTACAATTATTGACAATAATTTACAATTATTGACAATAATTTACAATTATTGACAATAATTTACAATTATTGACAATAATTTACAATTATTGACAATAATTTACAATTATTGACAATAATTTACAATTATTGACAATAATTTACAATTATTGAGAGTAATCTATTATACAATTGTTGACAGTAATCTATAATTATTGATAGTAATTTATAATTATTGACAGTAATTTACAGTTATTGACAATAATTATGATTATTGAAAATAATTTATAATTTATAATACTTGACAATAATTTATAATTAATAAATATTATAGTAATAAGGCTCTGTACGTATAAATCAATGTAGTACAAAAGAAGAGCAAAAAACCAGTAATGTATAAAAGAACTTTAATTTAAATTAACATTAAAAATTCATATAAACAATTACAATTAATAACAAACGTTTCGACTCCAATCGAGTCATTTTCAATATAGTCTTAATATATCAACATCGTTCTAAACTAAATAGTATTACAATACTATTATAATTTTTAATATCGTATTTTTCATTCCATGTAGTACGCTGCGAGTCATTTTTATCAAGAATCAAAGTAATCATAAGAAAATTCTTATGTCAGTAAATGTGTTAAGAGTCCATTAATAAAAAGAGAAAAAATACAGGTATGTAGATGGTAATCCACTTCGTGATATATATTAGTTTTTTATATAAATTTTTTATATATTTATTTATAGTTTTATTATATAAATTATTTTAAGCAAATTTACAAAAGTAACGAACATCTAACTTTCACGATGTCAGTTAACGAAATTTCGTTAGATGTTACTTTTGCAAATTTGCTTAAAATAATTTATATAATAAAAAAACTAATATATTGTAGCACGAAATAAACTACCATCTATCTGCGTTTTTTTCTCTTTTTTTATTAATGGACTCTTAACACATTTACTGATATCACTGACAAGGTACATTATTATATTACTAATTTTTATGTAGTTAATATTAATTCTTTTTGTTGACGGTTACTTTTCCAGAATTTTCTTATAACTACTTTAATACCATGTACACATTTTTAATTTAGAACGATGTTGATATATTAAGATCACATTGAAAATGACTCGATTGGAGTCGAAACGTTTGTTGTTAACTGTAATTGTTTATATGAATTTTTAATGCCAATTTAAATTAAAGTTCTTTTATATATTACTGGCTCTTTGCCCTTCTTTTGTACTACATTAATTTATAATTATTAATAATATTAATAATATTAATAATATTATTTAAATTATTTTATTTTAATAATGATTTAAAAATAATCATTTAAAAATTATTATCAAATAAAATGATTTAAAACCAAGCAAAAAAAGTTAATTTTATACAAGTAAAAAATAATATTTACCGCAAGGTTGCTTCACCGGTGCCCGATGTCTCTCCCAGACTTCCTCCTCCTTTCGGAATATGGTTGCCATCCTCTCGCACAGGACACTCGCGTAAAACACTCGCGAATAATAAACTATATCGCGCGCGGACTATAACTTGAGTCCGATAACTTAAACGGCACTCCCGGAGCAAACGCGCGACGCGATCGTTCATTTTTCAATAAATCGGCGACGAGGGTACGTTAGCTTCCCCGTTGGATTTTTACACGAAGAGAACGATTTTATTCAATATCTAAAAATTTATCTAGATATATACATATCCGAAAATTTTTAGATACTTGAAAAAATCATTCTTTTCGTGTAAATATCCTCTGGGTACTGAGCCCCCTCACCATGTCAAGGTGTACCCGTGAGAGGAAAGATAATCTGAAAAATGCAATATATAGTTATTATCTATATTACTATGCAATTACTATGTAATCGGTTGACTTTTAGAAACGAACAAACACACATCTGCAATTCGTTATTATTGCGAAATAAAGTCAGAGCAGATAAAAGGGCTCAATCTTTTATTTATACACATAGATGATATCTGTAAGATATGATTAGAATCAATAAAATAGGTTAGAGATTAATAAAAAAGAGAAAAGTTTCTTTTGTTACCGATAAATAGTTCCAAAGTTATGTTTAATTTTTAAATTGATCGTAATACGAAGGTGCACAAGAACAAAAAATTAATTAAATTATTAACTGTATTAATGGTGAAAACAGGAATTGCGTTATTTGCATGAGAGTTCATATTGCTTTTTTATGACTCGTGTTATATAACCGTTCGTATAGACGAGTAGTCGTGTGGCCGTGTAAAAATAAAACATAAATCGTATAATAAAACATCGTGTAATATTCATCGAAGAACATTAAAACGTAACGAATAGATTATTTTGTAAATATTTCGACAGTTAGACGATTGGCGCGCGATCTCGGGGTGAGGATGGCACAGGGTGGCACGGAGCGGAGCGTCATGTTTATGCGTAGTTACCGCGTGTCATTTCTTTACCGAGATTCGTACAAACAGGTAATCGTGTTGCGTGTGGTTCTTTTTACAAAATAATTTATTCGTTACGTTAATATTCTTCGATGAATATTACATGATGCTTTATTATACGATTTATATTTCATTTCTTGAATTCGTTACGCACACAACTCATCTATATCTTAGGCTGATATTCATAGTGTGTCAGAGTTTATATTCTAGACTGTCTTAAGTTAATTTTAAGAAATCACGAATCAGAGGACCGTATTAGCGTCTTAAGACATTACTTAAAACAGTCTTGAAACAAGAACGGACTATGAATACCGTCCTTCGATATCTCTAATTTATATATCTGTAAATATATAATATGAATTCTATTTATACCCATTATTATATTCAGTCCAAATTGTTTTAGATTATTTTAATATAAAAAATGTTTGCATTTATCTTTATTTAAAGAATGTATAGCTTATTATTAATCTGTATTTGAATGTAAATCATCAAAGAGAGTAATAAAGATTGAGATATAACTCTTAGTACACACCTTAGTTTTGAGCAACATTATTATTTGGGTATCCTTACGTAATTAATCATCAATTCGCGTTCGTGAATATCTAATTTTCGCAGATTAATACGCGACACCTGGAACGACTCGTACCACGCGTTCATCCACGCTGCGAAGTCGTCGAGCGAATGCCAAAGTGATGACGATCGACCACCGCACCTTGCCCCCCTACGCCTTCGCTCCGCGTCCCACCGCTTTTCGTCGCGCGCGACCCCCTTCCCCCACCGAGCTTTTCGCCAGATGTTGTTTAGATTACACCGTTCCCCCCCGAGCTTTTCGCCTGATGTTTTTAGATTTCACCCAACTATCGCGTATGAAAAATATTCAACGATTTATTCAATTATATTTTTCATATTTTACATAATTTTGACAAACGGATATCGCCGTACATTTCGCGTTTTGCTTTGTGGCATCTCGGGCACAATCTTATATTACTTGCATGGTTTTTTTAAACGTAATTAGTAATTATTCGCATGGAATATTTTTGATATTCCAGCATTGTGTCTCAATTTTCATTATTCTTTTTAATAATTTATATATTTATAAAGGTTGAGATAAAATATTCTATATATGTTTCAGAAATTATTTAAACTTACGTGTAAATGCCGATCATGGCTCGATAAAAAATAATTGTTACGACATATTTAAAATAAAAAATATAAAATAAATTTCAGAAACTTATTTAAAATATATATTTGTAGGAATTTGTAAAAGATACAACTTGTTTAAAATAAAAAATATAAAATAGTTTCCGGAAACTTATATAAAATATTAAATAAGAAATAAGTCAGAAGTGTAGTTATTTAAAATAATAAATACTAAATAATACTTTTAATTTTTTTACTTAAAATATATATTTTAATTTTTATTGCTTTTACGTATATAAAAATTATTAAATGATTTTTACGTACATTTTGACATCTTTAGAAAATATTTGTAAAGTTGTATATTTAGAACAAATTGTATATAAATTGTGTTATAATTAAATATAGTTAACAAAATGAGAAAAATGTTCTTTTTCATACAAAAATGTAAAAAATGTAAAACTCTGAAACAAAAATATTTAAAGGAAAAATATGTTTCAATATCTTAAAGTTAAAAAAAAAATAGTTCAAATGTCGGTTGTCCAAAGAGTTTAGTTATTGAGTAATTTGAAAATGATGTTTTTTTTAATATACATGGTTATATATTGAAGATATATTGCATTTACATTTTAAACAATGCAATGTTTTTATTAAAAACTTCTAATTTATTAGGAAAATGTTCTTTATAACATTATAGACAACATAATATATAATATTATTGACAACGTTTAGTTGTAATGTTAGCACAAGGACACCAAAAATCGTGTTGAGTAAGGGCTAATGTGTTATTCTAAGGTTAAATTCTTTTTTTAATAATTTGCGAAATATTCCCGCAATACAATCGAGAATTAGTTGAAAATTAATAAAAATAAAAATTTTTTAGTTACAAAAAATGTACACATGTTGAGTCATTTGTGACCCAGAGGTGATTCAGTTAAAGGAGTTATGTCAGTTAAAGGATACGCACGGATTGAGGCCGGTAACACACACAACTTGTTCTCTAAATGCCAAACTTTTTTTAGGAATAGAAAAGAGATCGATATTTGATCAGGTGCTCTTAATATTTCAAAAAAAAAGAAGATATGCGCAGCACATGATGAATGACTCAGAGATGTGTATTAAAAATTAATTATGATCTCCAATTAATAAGCTTTGATGCACGGTTTTTGCTTTATTTTTTAGATTTGTTGCGCATTCAGCTTATAAATATCTTAGTTTAATTGTGTTAGAATAAGTGATTATTTGTAATAATGGTAAAAAATATTTTATATATATATATATATATATATTATATATATATATGTACATATTTTGTGTGCATAATTATAATATATATTATATATGAAATATTTTTCCCGGGAACTTTATATTATATATAAAATCCGCGCAGTATTTTTAATAAGTGTGCATTGCTTCTCTTTCTTTCCTACGTTATGATCACTATATTTTGTTAGTATTATTAAGAAATAAAATAATAATAAAAATTGTGCTCTAAAATAATTTATTTATATTATTTAAAACAGTACTTAGTATTTGGATTTAAATTTGAGAAAAATTCTATTTTTTAAATTCAAATTATATTATTATTATATAATTAAAGATTATATAACGGTGTAAATCTTGGGAAGTTTCTCTTTATGCGTGCCGTCCATGTGTCCGCACACGCCGGTCACATGACCTTGCAAAGTGGTATCCAGCATCACAGACACGCTATCAGGAGTCCACATTATCAGTACTGGTACGCGTTGAGATTGGACCACAAGATGCCCATAGTATTCGGTGAGTCTGCAAGCGGAAGTTATATTTATTTTAATATGACCAATTTCTCTTAAATTCTATATTAAATTCTGATTGATTAATTGTCGCACTTACTTTAACGCATAAGACTTCGGTTCGTCTTTTGGTATTACAACTCCCTTCTCATGCTGGTTGATTACATTGCCATCAATCATAACGACGTTATTGAAATCGTTTGGTACAATCTCCATTTCATGATCGGCAACATACATCTTTATTGCTAGTTTGGTACCTTGCACGGATTTCACGAAAATAGCATAAGTCCAGTCAATGTGGTCAGCGGATACAAGAGTCCATTTATCGAAAACTACAAATGGAATCACACCCTCGTCCAAGGTGACTAATGCTTGTGGATAAACAGTGCAGATCTCTGCGAGAAAAAGATAATTCAATAAAATTGTTGCTTCAATTTTTTATACAGAAATTTAATACCAGAAGATAATGTATAATCTTTTCTAGTATTCTTCATAAATTCATGTAAATTCTGAAATATTCTAATGCCCAATTTCTTCACCTCTAGATAATTTTATCCAAGAAATATCTCCTGGCGTACAATGGGGATATCTCCTGGATAAGATTATTCGCAATTTATCTGGAAGTGAAGAAATTGAATTCTTTTTATTGGCAGAATCACGTCATTTCATTTTTAACTGAAAATTTTATTATGATATTCACATAAGAAAAAAAAATTTAGTCGAGAAGAACGACTTACTAGTCTGGCCTTGCATCAGTTTATGCACAGCACCTATGGTGAAACGAGTATTGTCCATGAGGGAGTGCCATTGTGAATGCGACACTGGTCTGTCCACAACTATGCCCTCGAAGAAATGTTGCTGCAAGGGAACTTGAACGTATTCGTATCCGTTAACCGGTGTAATGATGGTTGTATTGACATGACTCAGATCGGAGGAGTATTCAATCATAATCTTCGCGTTACCACTTTCAACACGATCCACGAGGTACCTTACGTACGATAAATGCGATGCGCGAATGTGATCTTCAATCATAGCAAGATATGAGAGTATCTGTACAGGCACCTGAAAGAGAACCACATTTCTTTCCTTTGATTGAGAACATCTATGTGATTGATGATATTGATTTTCAGTCTTTTCCATGTTTATATTATTCTCTATATATAATATTTACTAGCATACAACAAATTACTTTAAGAAATATATTTAAGAGACGTTTAAAGAATTAGAGAGCCAATTATAAATGTTTTACATAAAATATTCTTAAGTTCTTTATGTATTATAATATTTTCAAATTATTAGAAGAAAATTGTGTTATGAGTAATTCATCTTCTCTTACCTTTTTGTACGTTGTATTAATGGTATATTTCTTCAGAGTCGTGTAGTGTAAGATTTCACGAACGCAGTTCATAGTTTTGGGAATATGGTTTTGTTTGTTCTGGAATTGCAGATTTTGAATGTCTTTAACGCAAGCATCATGCATATTATTGTGCGTCATTTGCCTCTTTTGTTCTTCTGTCATCTCGCCTTTGAGAGTCATCACAATCATCATATCGTCACGAACACACTTATCGTCATCTGTAAATCCTGCTGTAATCGAAATCTTGTTGTTGGTCTCTTCTTTAGTGGTGTCGATCTTCAAGGGATCCGTTTCGATGACTGGATAGTTTTTCTGAGCGTCTAAGCAGAACTAAAAGTACAAGCAAAAAGTTCATTCATCATTAATGTTACTATATTGAGCTTTTTACTTATTTGTACTTTCTAATGAATCTGTTTTAGAATTAAGACAATTAACTTAAGATAAGTTAGACATACCTTCAAATTCTTTTCCCCTGGAGTCTCTCTCATCATTTGAACTTTGAAATTGTTCACCAGGTGTCCCGGAGACAAGTCAACGTTTACGTTCAAGTCCCATGAACGAATGGATTCGTTTGTGGAAGCTGCTTTAGCATCAAGAGTAGCACGTACATTGATCTTGTTGCTGCTAAGAGTGTAAATCTTTTCATGAATGTGATCAACATCCTCCACATTGATTCTTATGTTCAAATCGACCTGAAAAAAGAGAAGATAAATAAAAATGTCAAATTTTTCTTTCAGATTTATTTTCAGATTTATTTTTGGCTGCTTTTCTTTCAAATCTGTATTTTTGGTTGCTTACATGCGACGTAGGATAAACAATGCTGGGTTCCATCTTCAATAGTGTTCCACAGTTACCTATTTTCGGTAGAGCGTATTCATTCATCATTCTTTGACGAATGCCCATGTAGTATTGGAGAAGTTTTGAGTTCCTAACAAATTGCAATATAATATTTTTTTTTATTTAAAAGTTGCATCGATAATCAAAATTCAGATTTAACTAATAAATTATATTTTTTTAAAAATATTTTTTCAAAAAAGAGACTGTTGCTATATCAGCAGCGACAGATATCGATTCAATTAGATTATTGCATCAATTCTATTGTTTACCAAGTGTTCTTATGTTCCGCGGAGAATGCACGCTGCCATTCCTCGGCATTAGTCATCTGAGTGATCTCATTTTCGCAATCGAAGACTGACATGCTGTATTTAAGACCTACGTCCTTAGAATCCATGGTGACGTGACGATTCTTCTTTTCGCCGGTAGTGACGACTGTGTGATGAAGACAGTCAGCACAGCAGGTCTTGAGAACGTCTTGCTCGTCTTCGGTAATGGTTACCAAGTTCTTCGAGTAGGATCGTATTCCGGTGATTGACTGTTTGGTGACAGGCAGTCTTGGCAAGGTGATTTTAAGACTTTTCGCCTCGTGATTGTAACCGATGCTCATTTGCAGGGGCAAGATAATATCCTGAACAGTAGCGCGACGAACTGAGTGCCAAACGTCGACAATCGGGTTGTAAATCGACATGACATATTCACCATGCCTCCAGATGCGAGTGTCGACATCAAGTTTCAAGCTCATTGACGGCTTCTTTAGCTCGTTTTGAACGTTGTTGAACTTGAATGACCATAGCTGAGGCATCTTGGTATTGAAAACTCCCTGCAGACCCATGTCGGTGGGCACTTGCATCTCATAAAGAGTATCGTATAAGATTTCTTGAATATTGCCGACCACTGTTTGCTTCAACGTTTGGTATGCATCGTCGAACATATTTTTGAAGGTGTTCTGATCATAGTGATTAAAAAGGACAACAAGACCGTTCAGCGTGATGCAGATATCCAAGTGAACAGGTTTCTTCATTGGCATGTCCTGTGCGGCACGAATTAAGATGTTTTGCACGTTCTTGTTGGTGAGGTTCTCTATGGAGGTGCCAATTAATTCCTTCTTGATCACCTTCATAATCTCATCCAAGCCATAGGAGCTCCAATAGATCTAAAGAAAATTTGTATAAATCTAATATATGTTTTCCGCATTTCATATTTTAAATTCTGTAGAAATATATATATGAAATAAACTATGCAATATATTTTTTAATTTCTATACTTTTCGAGACGTGTTAATCTTTCATGTATTATAAAGCTTCCTATATTATAAAGTTTATGCTAAGTTGGTACATTATTACTTACACCCATTCTATTGGTAGATTTACGAGCAAGTGAGTTGTGATATTCAAAGTATCCAGCGTAGGGCATACCGGTTGATTCTTCAAGAATCCATGCGGCATTCCAGGATTCGCCAAATTCATACATAGGATCTGTATAATCGACGAATTGTTTAGATGATAGTTGAGTGGTAACCGGTCTGATCCTTGTAAAGCGTAAAATCTTTCTAGCCATTTCACGAATTGGCGTAAGGCAAGGATCCACGGAATTAGCGAGACCTTTCAGAGTAGTCAAGTGATAGTTGTACAGATGATTATTCGGCTCCTGTCTCATGAGCCAATAGATATTCATGATACGTTGCATGTTCGGCATCTGGCTCATTAAAGTTTCATAGGCGACAATCCTAATAGATAACGGTTGAGTGATATCAGCGAGAATAGGCCAGAGCAGATTGTGAGTATACTCGACTCTATCGGAAACTGCCTTCTTGATGGCCCAGATTGCTTGAGCGCGAACATGATCTGGGTGTTCGGATATCATAATTTCACCACGGATGATTGGCTCCAAGAGCTTCTCAATGTTACCCACTTGCACGTTTTTCATTGCCATAAGATATATCACTTTCATCTCATATAATTGCTCGTCTGAAACATTTGTGAAAAAAATTCTGTGATCAATGTGTACATTATTAACTCTTCAGTGCTACTCTGGATATTTCTACTTTCTTTTTCTAATGCTTTTCCAATGCTTTTTCCATTGTTTATAATTTTTTTATTAATAAAAGTACATACATTTTCTTAGTACTGTTATGTTCTTTAATATCTAATGTTTCAAAAAAATTTTTTTTTTTAAATATGTTGATTTTTTTATAAAAGTGATTGAAGCAATTGGTATTGCATACTCGAGTGTTATTCCCATAGTGGCACCAAAAGATTAGAAATAATTTAATTGAATAAAAGAGTTAGAGTAGAAATAGATTAGATTATGCGATTGATAAAAATTCATTTTAAATAAATATTTGTACTTAAGCATGTAAAATTCTTTGGTGCGTATTTTTGATGTTTAATACAATACAATTCTTACTCTTGACATGATCGAAGAAACGGTGAAGGTATCTTTCGAGAAGAAGGTTGACGATGTCACTCTGCTGATGCATGAACGTCTTACGAATCAAAATAGAGAAACAAAGAATGCTGGCTTTTCTAACTTGCGGTGACACAGTGCTACCTAATTTCAACAGATCTTCCATTTCCAGAAGCAATCTCTCAGACGGTACTTTGACATGCATCGGCAATTTCCTCAACATATCGACGGCAGTATTATCGGTCACTTTGTGCTTACGAACGACATTGCGTACGAAGTGGCAGGCAGCGGTCGTGCCCACGGTTGGAATCATTCGCAAGAAGATGTTCCTTTAAAATCATAGCTATCGTTTTATTTCGTCGCATCAGACAAAATTGTGCAAATTAAATTTCTTCAAAAGAAAATTAGTAAATTAGAACAAATTATTTTCTTAATTCTAACGCTACCTTTACAGAAATTTAATATTGAAAAATAGTGATTAATTACTTACTTAAAATAAGTAATCAATCATTATCTTTTAGTATTAAATTGAATTTCTGTAAGGACAATTGACTCCATAGAATAAGAGATAATCGCAAATTATTTACCTCATCGTGTCTTCCTTGGGCGTCTTCGAATCCTGAATAGCATTGTAAACTTGTTCCAGTGAACCTAGATCCATATAGCTCATAGTGTGCTGCAGTCTATTAATGGTTTGCCCATGTTTCCATTCGGGTTCTTTGGCTTCCAAGTGATTTTCTTCGAGATAATCAGTAGCTTCGACCAACATCTTTTTAAGTTTAGGCATAAGCGTATCCAATTTCACAATATGTCGACCATGAGTAAGATCTTCGGCAGCATGGAGAGCGTAATTTCCCAACGGCTTGTTGAAAGTGATGTCGCGAATAATAGGCACGTTCTGAACATTCACAGTCAGCATAGGAACTTCTGTCGTTGGTACTACGGAATGTAAGTCCAAAGTAGTGCTGAAATAATGAATAAAATTAGCAGGATCATATTGATGTACAATACAATTATACAGTACGATAATTATTGATATAATTACTTGGTCAAGAGATAGTGAGATTCAGATCGACTATTATAAGGGAAATAATTAACAGTCGAGTGAGCAACTAGACGCTCGATAAGGATGTTATTATCCTGACGTTTGATCTCGAAGACTCTTCTGGCGAAAGTAGTCATGTCATCCTAAAATTCAAAAGAAAAATAAATTAATTATAATTCAATTCAGCCAGAATTTACATAAATGTTTAATAGACAAAGTTGTCAAGACAGAGTGATAGAAATTTACCACAGACTTCATATGACATTTCTCGCATTCGAAGTAATCGAAGGCACGCTGAACGAAATGACTGCAGTTTCGTAAATCGTGCATTTTCGTGACTACGAAGACATTGGTATTCTCTGAATTCGTCGAGTTTTTCAGGTGGACATCATAGGCGACTTGACAGGTACCGTGGATGGTGTTCTAGTGGTAACAACCAAAGAGAACATTTTGAAAGACACGCTTTTGCTGGATGTTCCCATCAGTCGTTACCTACCTCATGCGTAATGAAACCATGCGGCTTCAATGGAGTTTGCATCTGGATGTGAGCCAGATCCAATTGCAGCATCGAGGCGATACCTTGCTTGATGTTCCTTGACCAACCGCTCTCGGTTTCTGGCATTTTGATGCCTTGGAACTGAAATCAAATATTCAAGTCACTCGTCTTTCACGAACGATTTTTATATCAAATTATCACCATAAGAATTCGGACATTACCTTGCCAGATTCGTCATAAACGATCACGAACGGTTCTTGAATTTGCTGTGCGGCTTCTCCGAGTTCGTGAAGAACTTTGACCGGCTGGTGATGTACGGCCATGCCATTGTACATGCCATGCTTTAAATTGTTTAATTTGATGTAATAAGCATTATTTAAAGTCGGATCACTGGTATCCTTCTTTACATAAAGTTGCCCAGTAAGAACGAACTGAGAGACATATTGCACTGGCTCGACAGTCCGGAAAGTGTACTGAAATATATCAAATTATCGCAAATTATTTATCTGTCATTTTATATCTATATTATTAATTGTATTCTGTTTGTATTATTTTATTACTTATTTGTTAATTGAAGCAAGTATCGTTTCATCGATTAAATATAATAATCTGTGACTTTGAGAAAGACATCAAAATAATTTTACATTTAATAAATCATTAAAGCATGCATTGAATTATTATCATTTACCGTTCACGATACAGCGAATTAATAGATACGCAAAAATAATTTAATTTTACTGAAGAAATGACTTTACTATTATTAATGTAACATTATTAAATATTCAGAATACAATTTGCCTATACCAATTTGTAGACAAATATTTTTTTAGTATTTTATAAAATAAGAAAAACAAATAGAAATAAGAAAATAGATATAAATTCTTACCTGGTACCGCATATGTGGCCGTTAGACACAGCAAAAATACTGAAAACATAATTTCATTACATATACATGATATAATGTATTCTTCTTCAATGTATTGCGTATTAAAAATATTTAAGAAAAAGAGAAATTGAAAGGAGATATTAAATTTAAATTAATATATTCATTAAGTAATTGTAAAATTTTTATATATATTTGAAAATGCTATATAAAATCAATTACTTCCTTAGATATTTCTTTATTAGAATTCGCAAATTGCAAAAAAACTTTTCTTTCTCCTTCGAGACGTTTTTAAAAATATGAAGTTGTAGAAAACAATATTTTATAATTTGAGAAAAGTAAGTAAATGATGATAATTAGATTGATATAAAATTGGACAAGACATTCTCACAATTATATTATACATATCGAATTTGTTGAATTGTAAAAAAAAGGAGAAATAAACTCCGTTGAAGTGTAACTCGCGATTCAAGCATTTATCATGGAACAAGTCGGAATAAATTTCCAATCGAAGTTATTTAATTATTCCTTAGATGTTTATTGCGTTTTCTAAAGAAAACGGGATACCTAATTCTGATCGGTATTCATTCCAACATATTCTATGATAGGTACCCAGAAGTAGATACGACTTCGCATTCGGTGGCGACTTACCAGTAAGGGCATTCATCATAGCGTGGCCCCTGATGTAAGACTGGTAGCGTACGCGAGATCCTCCCGCTTTTATAAGGCGCAAAGTTCTCCAATTGCTAAAATTCAATTGGTAAAATTCAAAAGTGCAGGCAAGGCGATAACCCTGCGATGAAAGGGTGTTATATATTACGGAGAGAAAGAGAAAAAGGATCGTACCGGTATAATCAAGGAGATAACTCTTTTGAGGTCAAGCCCCAATGCTATTTACACATTAAAAATGCATGCATGTATATTAAAAATAATTCGTATATCAGACTAATCGTGATTGGTCTCGGCACTCCTTCATCATTCTCTACACCAAGAAAAACTTCATTTCTGTCTATCTAAATTACATATGCAATTCGCAATTTTATCTTTGTGTACATGCTATGCATTACATATAATCGCATTACTGCTCCCCAGTGATTTGTACACACCGGAAAAGAATTTGTACACACCGGAGAAGATTGTCAAATACTTTTACATTCCAAGTGACCGTCATTTTGACGGTAAGATAAAAAATCAGATAAAAGCAATGAGTCTGTAAACAGGAATATAAGGAGTATTAGAAAGAGTATCAATTTTGTAAGAGGTCGATTTTGCGAAGACGAGATGTAAAAAATGATGAAAAATAGATTGCTTGATAGAAAAATCTTTGGTAAGATCGACATAAGCAGATTATACAGAAAGTGTATTATTAATTTTAGAATAATTCACTAAAAGAATGGCATTATAATTTTATGTAAAAACCTATTGTGACCGTTAGCATAGAAATGATAAAAAGGATATAATATTAGATAAAAAATTTAAATAATAAAAAAGAGTGCATGGACGGATCTAGGATTTTTTTTGAAAGTGGCTTTTTATTAATTTTATTATTACATAAACAGCAATTTTTTGCATCATTAAATTGCTTTTTTTTTATATTTTAAGCATAGAATGTCTTGTTCCTACTTTTCAATGAGAAAAGTATTAAGTTTTATAAATCATAACATTTTTTTTTCCCTGAAAAAAGTATTGATAAAATATATTAGGTGTTGGAATTAATTCGTAGCGTTTTACAAGTGATGGGAAGTACTTTCATTAATGTATTTTTTAATGCTCATGTGAAATAAATAACATTCTTTCATTAAAAACGCTACGAATTAATTCCAACACCTAATAGTTTTATTAAAAACGAAATGTATAATTGCAAATAGAGTATTCATTAATATTTTAATGGATATTCTATCTTAAAAACTTTGCGAAAACTTTCTTCATGAAAAACGAGAACTCTGTTAAAGTTAAAGTTCTATAATTAATAGAAATTCTAGATATGCATGACTTACATGAACATAACGATAAGAAAAATATATTTTAGGTGATGATAAAAAATTTACTAAAAATTAAAAAAAAGTTGCACTTTTTATAATTAATAACGAAAAATTAAAAAATTTCAGGAAGGTTTCCTTTTTTAAATATGTCCAAAAGATATATTTATTGCAGATAGAAACTAATAAACAATTTGCTCGTTTCTCTGTTTATCAATCATTAAAATTAAATTCTCTTTTATTCCTTGCGTTTTATGTTGCAGCAAAGCTATTTAATAGTTCTCTCGCTTGTCTTTTTATAATATATTTGATTAATTAAGATAATCACGAGTAATTAGAGCCGCAAAGATAATTGAATAATTTTTTCATTGATCGCATAAATTAAATAATCATTGACAGTTTGATAAAAAGTAAAAATGATTGCCTGTTTACCAACGGTTTTACGTAATAATAATACACCAACATGTATATTTATCTGTTGTCTCGCTGTTATACTGATTGTCTTTTTGAACGACCGAATGTCCTTTTATTGATAGATTGACGGATTCTTTGGACTTGACTTTTCCTGTATAAAAATATCGAGAGAGGTCACAATTTATTACTTTTTGATTTTTTGCATCATATAATTATATGCATCGAATTAAAGTTAATTGTATTGAAAAGCAAACTTCATCTGATATGATACTGAAGAATGTAATTTTTATTTGATTCTTCAAAGTTAATTCGTGAAATAAATCCCTTTTCTAATTTCTTATATCTTGAAAATTATTAAATACTTCGATATTTTTGCTAAGAAAATATTGACTTTAAATTGATCAAAAAATTTGTCATTAAAAACATCTAATATAGTTCTGAGAGAAATATTTTGTATTATTATAACTATTTTTATCTACAATTTTATATTTTTAAACAATCATTTTTAGATAATAATTATATATATATATAATGATTATTTTTATCATACTAAAGATAAATCTAATATATTATAGTATTCTCTTTCGATTGAATTCAAATGCATTTTTTTAAAAGTATTTTAAGAAAATACATTTGAGTCCAGTATCCATAATCCATTTTTATTTTAAGGCTGTCTTAAGTAATGTCTTAAGATGCTAACGCGGCTCTCTAATAAATTTCTGTTTGATTCATGATATCTAAAATTTATATTTAACAATTTTAAATATAAGAATCGACTAAAAATACCGGCTTTTTCCTTTGCATCAAATAAAATTTTTAAGTAATACATTATAAAATCTATGTATAATACTGTTATATACTTTTATTAATTTTGTATTACAATTAAAGTGTACAAAATTATTTTTTTCTTATATTTTATTTTAGAGAAGTGTCATTTTTGAATGTTTAATATTCAACTGGCATATTTAAATTCCATTTAATACTAGTCATCCATCTCAGTAATTAATTTATAGTCTATCTCACTCAAATAATGTAATCGCGTTATTGGTAAAGTAATTAGATAGTGGCGGTAATCCATTGTAGTTATTATTGTACATGATTTATAGTTCTAATCTGCTTGCATATGAGAAGGTATTGGTTTACATGATTAACTCTATCAACCACCGCATGATTAAAAAGAAATATAATTTCATATTTCAATTTGTTGCGTCACGTAAAATTTGCAAGGTAGAAGTCGTTGATTAACACATTCGTGCGACATATCGAAATTAAAGTTATCAGATTTTCAGTCGTGAGAAAGTCTCACAATAGTGAGTCTCATCTCATAATAGCTTCAAGGTTGTTGGCAAATTATTCCATATGCTGTCCAACGGCTATCGCTGTGACAAGACATCGAAATGTTTGTTTTCGGCAAAGAATCACCTTTGATAAATTGAACGGATATCGAACGTTAACATTATAGGTCACAGTGTAAATTACAAAGTGAAGACAAAACAACGCGTACTTGCCACTCTTCAGGATTAAGAAGAATCGCAAACATAATTGCATTAATATAAATTATCTCGGTTATAATAAATCAATATAAACGAATTTCATAAGAACATAAATACTTATAAAAATACGTCTTAACAATATAATTAACCCGAGAAACAATCATCTGTTTTTTACATTCTAGTGTAGAAAAAATAATAGTTTCCTTTATAACAATAATTTTATTATATACTGCAAAAATTAAATATTCTCATTGTTTAACAAATAAGCTTTTAATTTTTCTATTGCCTTGCTACGGTGAGAAATCTTGTTCTTCTCTTCTTTCGGCAGTTCCGCGTAAGTCTTGTCGTAGCCTAGCGGTTGAAAACAAGGGTCCCAGCCAAAATCCCTGGAACCTCGCGGACTTACAATGGTACCTTGAGTTCGACCTTGAAATAGATGAACTTCAGAGTCTTTACCAGAACAATAACCGAATGTGCAGACCGCTTCTGCCGATTTGTCCTCAAATCCGTAAAGCATCCTATGAAGACCTTCAGGTCCCAGTTTTTCGAGGAACCACTTGATGTAAGGTCCCGGAAGACCCTTCAGTGCGTTGAAGCAGAGACATGTATCTTCGATGATCACTGGGCCTTTCATTAGGTTTACTGCGGCCTCACATTTGTTTCGACATATATCGTCTACTTCGCCCTGATATTCAGGCAGATCGATTTTCTTGCTCGTTATCCGTCGAGAAAAGTCTTTTCCCAAAATAGCGATGAATTCTTCCAGTTTCTTCGCGTTGCCCGTCACGAATACTACGGGTAGCGACATTCTATAACAAAAGACATGTTAAGAGTATGGCATATATTATATATTTTAACTTTTTAAAATTTTTTTAGTCAATGTTATGACATTAGAAAAATCTTTTCTCACTCTAGAATTAACTTGTTCTTCGAACGATAGCATAATTGATAGAAATCAATATCATACCAAATTCTGTAAAAAATAGAATTATGATTCGAACTATAATTTCTTTATCTGTAATATAAAACTCGATGAATTATTACAAAATGATATAATTAAAAAAATATATATTCTCATTGTAGATTTTCCGGTTTATATATAATTCGTTTAATATAAAATTCAAATACTTTAAATCATAAAGAATGTAAGTTAATTAACTATTTTAATTCAACTATTCTTTACAGAATTTGATAAAAAATAAAATATTTTATATTGGAATTTATATTGGATTTCTAACTTCTAAATTAGAAATATTTCTTAAAATTTTTCATATAAATTTTCAGATTTTTGAATTTTTTAAAACTTTTATATAATTTTATATTTTAGAGAATTTCTTAAATTTTTTAATACGAACATTTTAGAAATGTTGAGAATGCTTATAATCCAATCAGCAAACAATATTTTTAAAATGTTTTTTAAATATTTATTTAATGTAAAAATATTTAATAAATATTTAAAAAAAATTTTTTTAATATTGTGTGCTGATTGAATAATATAAACTGGAAATATTGACTGGATTTACATCTTTTTAAAAATAAATCTGTTTGGATTTACATCTTAAGAATTTTTTATATATTTCAATTTTGAAATATTCTAAGATTTTTCATTCTATAATTTCCGAAAAAACTTGTAGAATCTGAAAAAGTTTAAAGTATTATATTTTTCAGAAACCTTAAATTTAAAATATGAAAAATTTTTTTAAATGTTATAATATAAAAATTTTTTTCATCAGAAATTAAAATCAGAAATTAAAGATTAATCAATTATGTTAGAATAAAATTCTCATTTTATTATTTGTTACATAATTTTATTTTCCTCCTGATCTCGCGCATTTTGTTTACATCTTTCAAGTTGGCGCTCGCAGTGAATTTATTCAGTGCAATTCGGTGCAGAAGTACACACATATGCATTTTGATATATTTGATATGTTGAATTTCTATCATCACGAATTGTTTTCAAAATAATATGAACGTCATGCAAATTACTTTTATCAGGCATACTTCTGATACTGGAAACAAATTTATTACCTTTTTAATTGAAGTACTTTTACTTACGTTAAAATCTGTAGTCGCTTCTAACCAACAAAACCACTGTAGTTGATGCGTCCAACGTTGTTTTTTCAATCAAGCTGGCCAACTTTACGGATGAATCGTGAAAAGCATATCATCCTCATTCACTAAATCAAATAGGAAATAACCATTATTTATAATGGAAAACAATAAATATGACATAATATTTCACTTTTAAAATGTAGAATTACCTTCAATTATTTTATATCATATCAAAAATATAAATATTAGCGTTTTTTCTCTCATCTGCGTACAGCGCTTCGATGAGCTTGACATCACTTGACATACAACACGCCTTTCTTGTTATTTCCGAATGACCGTGATCAGTGGCGACAGTGTGGAGTAATGGAGTAGTGTAGTATAGACTATAGCAGTATACGTCGTTGCGTTGTCCAAAAATGCCGAGTCAAGAGGTTGTGACAACGAAAGTTGTGGTCCATCCGCTGGTATTATTAAGCGTGGTGGATCACTTTAATCGCATGGGAAAAATCGGAAACCAAAAAAGAGTGGTTGGTGTACTCCTGGGCTGTTGGAGAGCTAAGGGAATCTTGGACGTGTCGAACAGCTTTGCAGGTTAGGATGTGTAAACACGTTATGATGTTTCTTAAATCGTTCGTATTTGAAGTCAAGCTGTTCTGCTTTCATTATTGCGTCTAAAGGCACAAAAAATAAATGTATCTTATCTTTAGAGCTAATTGCGATATAAAGAGATAAATCAGATAAACTTGTATTTCAGTACCCTTTGATGAGGATGACAAGGACAAAAGTGTATGGTTTCTTGACCATGATTACCTTGAAAATATGTATGGAATGTTCAAGAAAGTTAATGGTAAAGATCTATGTATAGTTCATGCAAATCTTATAGGTTTTACTTGGAGCAAAATTTTTGATTATGATATTTTATGTTAATTCTTAGCTCGTGAGAAGGTAGTAGGCTGGTATCACACTGGGCCTAAACTACATCAAAATGACGTTGCCATCAACGAACTAATAAGAAGATATTGTTCTAATTCGGTTTTGGTAATTATTGATGCCAAACCAAAAGATCTTGGACTTCCTACTGAGGCTTATCAAGCAGTTGAAGAAGTACATGATGTACGTTTTTATGTATATATATATTAACTGCTGTCTGTTAAAAAATAAACATGTAACGAGAATTTTATTTGTAGGATGGTTCTCCTACCTCCAAAACTTTCGAGCATATTCCAAGTGAAATTGGAGCTGAAGAAGCAGAAGAAGTAGGAGTGGAACATTTATTGCGAGATATCAAAGATACTACAGTTGGTACCCTCAGTCAAAGAATCACAAATCAATTACTTGGCTTGAAAGGACTTCATGAACAAATTCGGGAAATTAGAGATTATTTGCTTCAGGTATACATTTTTATCTTTGATAGAAATTAAGATGTCTTTTCATACTGATGCTCGACGCTCATTTTAGTGTCAAAACAGATCGCGTGATAAAAATTGACGAATATCAAACGTTGATTTCGATCATGTGATCTATTTTGACACTAAAAATAAGCGTTGAACGTTAGTATGAAAAGGCACTTTTATTTTTTATATTAATATTGTTAAAAGGTTTATTCAAATAATTGTTTTCTAGGTTGGCAATGGAAAATTACCTATAAATCATCAAATTGTATATCAGCTTCAAGATATCTTTAATTTATTACCAGATATGACTCAAAGTAGCTTCGTCGATTCGTTATATGTAAAGACAAATGATCAGATGCTGGTTGTATATCTAGCAGCATTAGTTAGGTCTATAGTTGCATTGCACAATTTAATTAATAATAAGCTAACCAATCGTGATGCTGAAAAAAAAGAAACAGATGGAAAGAAAGATACCAAGAAGGAAGAAAAGAAAGAAGAGGAGAAGAAAGGTGAAGAAAAAGCGAAAGCTAAAAGTCAATGATCAGGGAATTTCTGAGCTTGCTCAGTTAAGACTGTTAAAGTTGAGGACAATTAATGACTTTGTGTGTAATAGTCAAGTCTGTTCACTATTTGTACAGAATGATATCCCACTTAAAAAAAAAAAAATTTAAATATGTATTAGAAACAGCAAATTGATTCCTGAATTGTTCTGATATAATTTTGTAAGTTTTTAATATATTAGGTGCAAGAGAAAAAATAATAACTCAACACTTCTGTATTTTGAATGTAATGAATGATGTAGCAAATATATCGAAAAATTTAGGATTAAGACATTTTTACAAAATATTGTAATCTTTACAATATTTTCAGTGTTTTAATTAACAATCCGTTAATATAAACGATAGTATTCTATACGAAGTATAATTATTTATTTTCTTTCAATTTCATCCATTAATCAACAAGCAACAAGCAGTCGATGTGTTTTTTTAAATTGCCTTAAGCATATCGCTTAAAATTTAAGTTTCAATTAATGTGTGATAGATATGGATTATGTATTTTTAGGAAATGCAAGTCATTCTATTAAGAGAAAATATTACATTAATAAAAATAATCTTTTACTTATATATATATCATTTTATTAATTTATCATTAATATTGAAACATTTTCTATTTATTCTCTTTACCAAAAGAAAATGTATACAAAAAAGCAGATATGTATACGCATTATCTTTAATTCTTGTACATGTTTTGGGCAGAATATAGAATTTGCAAATTTCTTGCATTGTATACATAATATGATTGTACATGATTTATGATTTAGAATATTCACCACAGCATTTAACAAATGTTATAGCATATTTTATTTCATATAATACAACGATTAATCTGTCTGTGAAAAAAATGATCTAATCTCCAAATCTTTTTATATAAGAATATTGCCACAAGCCACAAGCAAAAAAAACCATTGATAGACATCGATCTTCGCAGTACTGCTGTAAGTTATGCCTACGTAAGGCCCCACATTTGTATCATTATAATGCTGGAAGTACCAATTGAAAGGATTGTCGTCTATCACTTTGGCTTCATCATTGATGACGAACACATTGTTTTGATTTTCAGTTGTCGTCTCGTCTATCTCGCTTCTTTGAATAGCGCTGGCGATCGACTTCTGTTTCTCTTTGGATTGTTCGGTGCTGTAGCTGATGTACGGTGAGGCGACCTTGGTTATCGTAGATCTACCAAGCGGACGTAAATTTACGGATCCTGAAGACGGTACTTGTCCTCCCGGAATCAGAAGCGCAGACAAAGCAGATGCCTCCGTTCCTCGAGAAGTCACAGTTGTTTCTTTGAGCCGTGGATTCGATGTAGAGGACGTTAAGGGTATTGAGAAGTGCGAAATCGGTTCTGCATCTGTTTCTGTCACAATATCCAAATAGTCTGCAGTAAATAAAATAATATTTTTGTTAGATGTTTTAATAACGAAAGATTTAACTTTCTTGACAAATTAAATTTTAACAGTTAAATCAATAATGAAATCAGCTCTCAAGTAATTAAAAATAGAGTTTACTTTAATAGGAACTTAATTACATATCTGACAACGAGGGTGAAGAAATCTCATAATAAAATGTGAACGTATGGAACATTTTAAAATTAAATTTTATTATTAAATATTTTATTCAAATATAAACTTACCTGGTTTCTCATGGGAGTCAATTGTACTGTTTAAAAGAGTTGGATCACTTTCATGTTCAGATATTTCTAAATTCCAATCTTTAGATCCGTCTTCTTTTGACGGTATTATCTGCACCGCTGCGGTTACAGTTTCCTTAGTAATTGTAACTTTTTTTGCTTCCGTTGTTACTGATTTTGGTGTGGTCCAAACTATTCTGTTAGCGACTTCCATCTGCGGCTTCTCTATGAATTTAATGTCTTCCGTATTTACTTCTAAACTTTTGTCGTCATAAATTTCAGTAGAAACTGATGTTTCATGAGCTTCTTGTGATGAGTCTTCTTCTTCTACGATTATTGGCACGCTATTTTTCACTGCATTTGATGCATTAAGGCTTAAAAAAAAAAGTTTAAAGGATTATAAATATCGAATGTAAATATCGATATAATAGCATTAAATGTAAAACAGTTTAAAATATCATTTTTTAATTTCTAAATCGTTTTAATTAAATAAAAAGAAATTATATATGGGCTTTATTTCCTATTAGGATTATAAAAAAAATTTTTATCTTAATTAAAGAATTTGGAGAATATGTCTTATCTCAGGCTGTTCTCAGAAAATAAGCTGATGTTATTTATCATCGGATTTTGACAAATGACATTGAAGACATTTTAACATCCAACAGTGACATATAACGATAACTTAATTGTTTGCTGGGATGTTAGGGAAATTTAGAGGATTGCATCGAAAAAAAAGAATAATTATTCACCTAGTTCTATTGACGTTGGACAAAATTTTGCGAGATTCAAAACTCGTTGATCGAATGACTGTCGATGTAGTGGGAAGATCTTCTCTTTCTCGGAAGCTTGTTCGCGGTTTCCCGGTTCTGGGGGCAATTTTCTCCACCTTGGTCACGGTGCTGTTTCCACTTTTTCGAAGAACAGAACGTTCCTGTACCGATGTATTGCTTACATTCAACGATCTCGAAGTATTTTCATGCTTTGCGTGTTTCTCATACGTTAATCTAGGATCGGCGATCGGCATGAATCCGCTTTGGCCGCGCGGCAGAGGCACAAAACCACCTCTATGAATTTCTGGTTCCGTGGGCGGAAAAGACCTGTAACGTCCTCGGCCGGGTCTATCCGACGACGATGATGATTCCGATGAAGATTCCTTTCTCTCTGCCTTTCTAGCCGAATGCCTCCACAGATTAAAGTTTAAATTCGGTAGACTGAGTGGTAGACCGAAAAAGCTGAAGCCGGAGCTGCTGGGTGACGGTGACACAGGATTTTTCTTTATTGGTAACGTGGTGTTCTTCTTTAATTGAGGCTTCTGTGGTGATGGGTGAATGATCTTCACTGTCTGGGTAGGTACACTAATAGTAGTAGACACACTGGGCAGCAACGTGCTTGTGTCGCTTTCGTTCATGTCCTGATAATCTATGTATTGGTACAAGTAATCAGAGTCCTGGGAAACGGAAGGTTTTTGCGTCGAAGAATCCTTTAGATTCATCCACAATGGTATTGTCTCTGTAATCCCAAATGCTGACAATTTTTAATGTAGTTTAATAAACATAATGTAATATAATTTGTTTGCTGGAATTATTTCTTTTGGATTTATAAATTCCAATTATATATAATTTAGGTGCCATGTACTTTTGAAAGATTTTCTTATAACAAATAAAAAATAATTTAAAAAATAATATAATAATTCACCAGTGATAAAAAGTTTATGTTTTTTTATAGGCTATTAATTAATTTATTTTATTTGGATCATTCGTAATTATTTACCAGATGAAGAAACTGAAGGAGTCGCAACATTAATCATTTCAGCCTCGCATCCTGGATGAACCGGTTCTACATATCTCTCACGTTGACAATCCTGTCGCGATAATCTGAGTTCTTTGAAAAGAGAGCCGTCAGCGCATCTAGGACCCTCTGTGGAAGCTTGCTGTAGCCATCCTCGCAGCCAAAGCATGCCACAAGAACAGGACAGTGGATTTCCTTTTTCAGAAATGAAAGAAAATATAAATATAAAAAATTTTAGTTTTGCAATTATCAAGAGATGATTTTAATAATGAAAATTAACGTGAATTAATATTTCATTCTGACAATTGATTTAATTCTTCGTTGTCGCAAAAATCTATAACAGTTATTGATGCTAGGTCTATAAGATCTATTTTAATTCATGTTAATTAAAAGGCATTATTTAATTAATTGTAATTCGCAGAAACAAATTAATAATAATATTACATCAATGTTATAATTTCCTCAATAATGCAACTGTTATATACAATATTAGGTATAGTATTATGTTTCATTAGGAATATACTATATTCAGGTATATTATATTCAATATACTATATTCAAAAAGAATAAATACTATCCCGGTAAAAAATTTTTTATGCATGAAATATGTATAAATATGTATAAATATGTATAAATATACATAAATATTCATAAACATACATAATTTTATTAGGTGTTGGAATTAATTCGTAGCGTTTTTTAATGAAAGAATGTTATTTATTTCACATGAGCATTAAAAAATACATTAATGAAAGTACTTCCCATCACTTGTAAAACGCTACGAATTAATTCCAATACCTAATATATAAAATATATCCATGTTTTATATGAAATATGTATATGTTTATCCTTCTTTCTTTTGTAAAATTACTTTTTAGTGTAATAGAAATAACAATAGTAATGGGAAAACATTAAAAATAATTAAAAGGGTAAGTGTCACATTATTTATTTAAAAAAAAATCCAAGTTTGAAGAAATATAAAAAAATTACTTATGTTTAATTATATATAAAATTACGCATAATTGTGTATGAGCAATTTTTTTAACATTTTTCCAAATTTGTTTTTTTCTAAAACGAACAATGCAAAAATTATCCTTTAATTATTTTTTATGTTTTCACATTACTATTGTTATTTCTATTACACTAAAAAATAATTTTACAAAAAAAAAGAGATAAAAGAGGTATAAATATGTATGAACATATTTCATATATGATTATATGTGTTTATGAATATTTATGTATGTTTATATAATACATATTTATACATATTAATATATAAAAAATTTTTTACCAGGACATCAAGTATATTTTAATAAAAATAATTCAAATAATCCAAATTTGTAGATATACAAGGAAACATTTTTGATAAAAAAATTTATAATTAGTTCAATAGATCTATGATCATAATTCCAGAGAGTTAAATATGACTTTTTATATAATTTTCATTAATTTAATCAATATTATCAATTACCGTCGATATCTAAGACAGCGATGTTCGATCGCAGCCTTTTGAAAGTGTTTTCGGAGACCGCAGTCATCCGATTACTTCGCAGACTCAATACCCGCAATCTGGGCATATCATCGAAAGGTGAACCGTGCACGGCGCAAATTCGATTGTTGTCCATCTATAAGCAGTAAGGAGAACAGCTGTAAGGCGGCTATGTAAAGTGGCTTAGCTATCTCCCTAATTAACGATGCAGGTATACGAATAATTGCTCCGTCAGCAGAACGGCCCGTCTCGCACCACGGTTCACGCAGGAGTTTCACTCTCGACGAGAAAGTATTCTTCTTTATTAGCGAAGACTCTCGTTGTTTTATACAAGATATATTTTGCAAGTTAATTCAATAATTTTGCAAGATAAATTGTTCATAAATTGTAATTGTTTTAAATTTCTGATTATGATGCAAAAAATACTTAAATGATATGAAATTACGCATAATATTCTATCTTTTAAAACCTCATAAAACTCTGAAATTTTCGTTATGAATACCTTTAGTTCCACCAGCCACTCCATAGCTGCTAGACTGTCGCTAGAAACTCTGGATAATCGATTGTAACTGAGATCAAGAACCTCTAACGAGTGAAGGCTCTCCAGACCGACGTACTCCAAGTCCGGCAGGTGATTGTGACTTAGATTAAGAAAAAGTAAGTGTGGCACGTTAATGAAGGCATTACTAGCGATTTCCTGGATCAGATTCTCCTGAAGTTCCGCGCTCTGTAGCAGCGGTAATTCGGTGAAAGCGCCACTGGGAATGGACTACAAAATCATATACATTACATTAAATCCATTTATTAGTTTAATATATTTATAAAACTTATTAAATATAAAAATTAAATACATGTAATATGAATTTTCGATACACTCTGAAATTTTTTTATTATAACAGCTTTTGAAACTCTCCACTTGTATTTGATAAAATGTACAACAAAGATACTTTGTCTAGACTGTTTAAAACATCTTTAATACTAATATAAAATGACTTATTATTTTATAATTGTGGATGACCATGAAACTATATTATTACCTGTAATCGATTCCTGCCGAGTCGGACGGCCTGCAACTCCGGTAATGCTCTAATTGCGTTTCTCTCGATCACCCTGAGATCATTGTTTTCGAGATCGATCAAGGACAATCGTGGTAATCCATCGAACGCACCTTCCCGCAACTCACGTATATGATTTCTAACCAGTTTTAACTCCAACAAAGACGATAGACTGCTTAGCGTTTCCGGAGATAGGATGTTCAGCTTGTTGAAGCTCAAGTCGAGGACCCGTAGAGCTGTTAACCCGTGCAACGATCCGGGTAACTCGGTCAAAGTATTGTGCGACGCGTACAGTTCACGAAGGTCTCTATAATGGACATTGATGTTACCATTTTGGATTTTAAACAAATCTTTCTTCTCATAGTGAGAAATAAAAAAATGTTTGAAGATATACGAAAGATTGGAACATTCTTTTAATTTCTTTTATGGCGTTATTTATAGTGTTTTGAACAAAAGTGTAAATTATTTGAATAAAAGTGTCGTTTAAATTATTTATTACGAATTTATCAATTCAAGTTTAATCGTAGATTTATTTATATTTATTATGTATATAACATAACTATCTTGGATATCAATAAATCTGCTAAATCTAGGAGAAAATTATGATATCATCATTAGAAAACACCTACTTCGCATTTCAAATTTAGGTTTAATTAAATTTCAGCATATCTTTTGCATATTTCAGCATATTTTTAATTAATTAATTCATATCTTTTGGAATACTTTGTGTTTGATCGATGTGTTAAACTTGATGAATGAGATTAAATAAAATTGCGTATAAAATCCAATGTCAAATTACTGTCAAATTAGTCGACTCGCCAGGCCGATGCTATACAACGTCGAGAAAGAGATATTAGCGTGTGCACGAAGAACTTTCTAGGTACCAAAAGAGTGATGCAACCAAGTAACCACGAGTGAAACTATTTTTCCATTATAATACTGCCAAGAAATATACAAAAGAAGAGAAAAATTGATTCTATTATTATAAGTATGATACGTTAAGTTTTGGTAGTTAAAAACCAGTGAAATTTGTGAGTGAATTTTGATATTTTTTATGCACATGATTTAATTATTTAATACATGTAAAGAGTAACAAAAAAGTTTGGTCACAAATGTGTTTGTCAAATCATTAATAACACATACGTATATATATTTACAAAAAAATCTTAAATATACACTACTACTTAAGTAGCAAGCTGATGTCATATATTGTTATTTTGATATTAAAAATAATATTAACTTAAGCTATCTAAGTAAATTTAATAATAAACATACAAAACTTTATCACACAAATTTTTTTGTCATCCTGTACATGAAAACAACACGAAAATATCATATTAATATATTATAGATATCACATTTAGTAATAAACAATATATCTTTATAGGCGCATAATTATTATTTATTTTAAGTATATTCTTAGAATATTAAATGAACATTTTAATTAAATAATATTATGCACCTATAGAAATATTTTATCAGATATCCCAATGAGAAATGACAATGAAATCGATGTCGATTCCATTGTCATTTATAACTAGAATATAAAGATCATATTATTAAAATTGTTGATTTTCTTACCTGGTATTAATAAAAGTGGCATGAGGAATTTGTGCAAGATTATTTCTGCTTAAATCAATTCTTTGCAGTCTCGTGTTCTCTTGAAAAATATCTGGTCGCAGAACCTCCACTCGATTGCCTCGAAGATTCACATCCATCAACGACTTTAATGGTCGGAAACTTCGACCATGTAACGTGACCAGCCGGTTGCATCTTAAGTCTAGCTGTTCCAATCCCATGAGTCCGTCGAAAACGCCGTCATCTAAAAGTCTTAAGACGTTGTAGCCTAGATTCAATTTTTTCAAATTTGGTAAGTCAGCCAGAGTACCAGATGGAATTCTGTCAATCCCATTCGAGCTTAAATCTAACGATCGTAGAGAAGGTAGAGCTAAATCCTGAGAGGACGCGGTTGGTAGAGCGACAATACGATTCTTTTGCATGTGAAGATGTTCGATGTCTTTCGGCAGACCAGGGACTACTTCTAGCATACGATTCAAACCGATATCCAACTCGTATAAGTTTGTCAGGTGTCGAAAAATTAAAGGATGAATGACGGATAAGGCGTTTCCGGAAACATTGACATGCTCCAGCGCCGGTGTGCCCAGGAAAGACTCGGGTTCGATGAGTCCGATAGCGTTACCACTAAGATCAAGCCGCCTGAGATTTGGTAGATTAGCAAACAGGCGTGGTTCTATGTGACGAAAGTAGTTCTCCGATAGATCCAGGCCCTGAAATTATCTTAACCGTTACATAGACGTCGATAGATTGATTATAGTGCATATTCCTAATTTGATTGCTTATAACTTTTATAAAAATGAATATATTATAAATTTTTTTTAAAAACATCAGACATTAAAGAATTTAATGATATCAAACAAATGTATAATGTATCTTTATTTTAAAAACAATTATATATATAAGCATTGAAAAAAAGCTGGATATATGCCATATTAAAGAAGCATTTAAGGATTAAAAGAAAATCTAAATTCGAAATTCAATAATAAATTATTGAAAAGTAATAAATAATTGCATAAAATTCATGATTCACTAATATTTAAAGAGTTAACTTTACTTTTAATGCTGGCAAATTCCAGAAGGGAGCTTCCAACAGATTCGACAGGGAATTGTTCTTCAGCCTGAGTTCCCTCAGCGCTGGCATCGCCGTGAACGTTTCTCTTTGCAAAAATGCCAGCCTGTTATGATTTAGATGGAGCCTTTCCAAAGTGGGATGGCCTCTTAGAGCACCGAAGGGTATTTCCTCCAACTGATTGTGACTGGCGTCTAGGAACTTCAGCCTTGGCAGAGCCTCAAGCACCGATCGTATCTCCGCTACATGACTAAGGTCATTATTGATCAACCATATCTCTTCCAACGCGTTTCCTATTCGTTGCGGAAAGAATTCCGGATGAATGCGATAAATTAGATTATGATTCAAATCCATAGATTTGAGCGCTGGTACTCCCTGGAAGGCACCGGCGAATATCTCGGTAATATGATTGCGCGACAGATAGAGGCGCGATAAAACAGTAAGATCGACAAAAGAGCCTTCGCCCAAGCGATTGATGCGATTTCGATCCAGACGTATCACTGACAGCGACGGGAGATCCATACACGCACGACCGACCATACCGGCGTCGATTATGGCGTTTCCAACCAACGAGATCTCCTTGAGCTCTGGTAGATTGATCATGGCTCGTGGATGAATCCAATGGATTCCAGAATCAGTGATGTTAATCAATTCTAATCGAGGTAGACTTCGAAGAAGTCCAGCCTCCAGTCTAGTTAATCTGGGACTACCCAGTACGTGTAACTGTTCCAAGTTGGGAATGTTTCGGAAGTTCCTTGGGACGAGTTCTAGCAAGGCCGGAGAATTGATCTGAAGATATCTTAGCTTCGGCAAACCGGAAAATCTTGGTAGTCGCTTCATCACACGACTCTGCAGTGTCACCGCCTCGACACCCTGCAGGTTCTCCAGACTGTCCACAGGTAGGTGTAGGCCTTCCAGCCAGCCGGAGGATACCCTTTCAAGACGATTGTTTCGCAGCATCAAGCGCAAAACTCGTAAAGTTGCGAACACCTTGCCAGGTAAACTGGGTAGATTGTTGTTTTCTAGAATCAGCTCGTCTACCGGTCGGTCCATATAGTGGCTCACTGCTTGCAGACCTTCTAATACCTTTGGTAACTCGCTGTGGCTACACCTATGCGAATTTATAGCGTTCAAAATTGTTTATGTAATTTTCGGGATTACATATCTGACCAAATTTTCGGGATTACATATCTGTAAACTTGCCATATCTGAACCTCCATATCGCGTGTGGAGCATCTGCATGGCAATATCCTCTCTTGAAGCGGACATCCGTAATCTGGATCTAACTGGGCACTGGCACCGATGGAACGGAGTGCCAGGAGCCAGCCGATTATCAAGAGCCCACCGCCCTGCGACGACCTGACCATCGCGCATTGGGACCGTAGTTTACGATCGCGAGTACCAGTTCCGCATTTTCTGAAATACACGCATTTGCACGTGAACGAACGAATATGGATTTTGAAGGATAAAAAATTTAGCATTAGAAAAAATGTGAATGTAGCTCTTTAATTAGAATATTTTTACACAAGTTGGTGATTAGAAATCTTTCTGATTGAGAACGTTTTAATCTCTTTCAGATCTGTCACGAGTTAGAAAGTCGTTTTTACACCTATGAACTAAATGCAATTTGTTGCTAAAACACTCATCTGGAGACTCGGTGCGAGACACGGACGTGCTTCCTTTACGCAAACCAGCGAGTTGCGTCAGATCGAAGTTATCAAAAACTTAAGGGCTTAAATAATAACTTAAATAGTAATATCATATTTCAACATCTCAGGAGTTACGTAGTGTTTCTGCGAGATGACGAATGCGTGATTAAAATTAAAAATCTCGCTCATGAAACATAATTAATGAAACAGCTATTAATGGTAAGATTTTAGACATTAAAAGTAATCCTTGGATGTCACGATACGCCTCTGTATCTTGAGCGCGATGCTACGCATTGTGTACGCGTGTACGTCACGGTCGCAGACGATAAAATTGATGTCTCGTACCGTAAGCGAAGTTAAAGACCGCTAGGACAATCATTGTCCGTAATAATTGTCGCGAGCGCTTCTGATGTATAAAGTGATGACCGATGAATAAAAGTGGAAGGTGAATCGGATTAAGATTAAAAATTTGCACTTTAAAGACAGAGAAAGTTTTTTGTGGTACTTAAATGTGAATAAACTGTGAAGTATTTTATTGAATAACATTATTATGTGTTGACAAAGTGACAAAAAATATAAAATCAGGCATGTATAATTATATGTATTGTAATTATATTTATATATATATAAAATAAATATATATATAATTATATACAAGTATACATGTACATATATATGTGAAATTAAGTTAAGACATAGCATTTGTTTTTCATTCTCTGCTGCACATTATCTGCTTTTGTTACTATTGCATAATATTTTGAGGTAACATTTTGCGTAATTATTATCGCGAGGAAAAAAATAACTAGTAATTTACGCAAACATGTATGCATTAATAAAAAGATACAAGCGTTTACCAAACATCCTATCATGCAGAAAAACGTATATTTCGTAATATACCATTTTAGAATGAAACAATCGGGCGGCCTGAAAAACCATTCGTACGTGAATAATGTCGATATAGCGCGATCCACGATAAAACGAATCTAAATTGCATTGTACGTGTTGCGTTAACAAAAAGATCTGCCTTGATATATCTGTTTCCGCAAGTATCTCAAGACACTTTCGTAGGATTGAAGAAATTGAACTCAAATAATATAATTAATTGTTGCAAAAATATTATGCGTTTTAAAACAAAAATGGGGGTTTTTGTATTTATAAATATCGAGATTGACAGAACAAACCTACGAAATTTTAAATTAATGATCTAAGTTGCTAATGACCGTTTCCACCAATGTAGATTAACTTTATTCTCGGTTCAACTTACTCTTTATCTACATTATAAAAACGAACGTGGTTTATAATTCAAAACATATGAAAAGAAGAGCATATTGTGCGGCGGTTTTTATGCTCTTCTTTTCATACTCTTTATCTTTTTTTAATTCTTAGAAAAATATTTTCAGTTCCTTAGGTAATAAAAAATGAAACAAAATTAAAAATAGTTAATCTTTATTGTTACAAACAGACATAAATCTTGGAATTCGCTTTAATTAGTTTACACCTGGTGAACATTTTTTTCTCATAATTTTTTATATAATTTTTCAGAATATCTATATAATTTTTCAGAATTTCTATATAATTTTATAACTTTCTCACATTTTTTTATACGAATTGAAATACTTCTCAGCAAATCTACATCTTTTCTTAAAATTTTTCATATATGTTAATTATGAAATATCGTAAGATTTCTAAGATTTTTTGTATAATTTTTGATAAAATGTTATAAAATTTAAAAAAATTTAAAAATATTTTTTAAAAATTATGGGATGAGAAATTTCAAAATATTTCAGAATTCACTTATGTGAAAAATTCTGAGAGAAGATGTAAACTTTCTGAATATTTCTGAGTATTTCTAAAAAAATGTTTCAATTCGTATAAAAATTACGTGAAAAATTTTTACCAGGGCAAGTTTTCACCACATAAATAGACTCGTATAAATAAACTCGTGACATACGTTGAAACTGATTACACTTAGAGGTAGCAATAAAATTACAATTACGCAGAATGAGGCACGTGCCTAATTAACAGAGCACATCATTTATTATACCCGTTACTTTTTAGCTATGCTCTTTTTCTTCTCTTGGATAATAGTTCTCGGATAATAATCTCTTTTTATTCAAGTAATTCCATACTATTCATATTGCCGTTTTCTGCGATTTTATTTACATATGTATGTATTAATGGTTACGGTTAATAGTATCTTATTAAAAAATTTCTTCAAGATCTTTTAAGTACTAAAACAACGCGATAATGCTATAGCTTCGTTTTTATGTATATTATTGTATATGTTCTATGTTAGTATTCTATTATATTTACACGATTTGTATACTTTATAGTTAATAAAGTTATTATATTACATTCTTTTTTTTACAATATTATTTACCTAGACAACGCATATGTTCGAAAATGAGACATAGATATCTTAAAGACATTTAAAAAAAAAGACGTCTTAAAGACGTCTAAAAGACATCTCATGTTTTGATTTTGAACTTTATATTGTCTGGATTAATAAAGATAAAATGTTGATAAATACTGCGACGGTTTTTCTTCATACTTCGCACAATCAATTATCTTTCAATTCCATCCATTACAATGAGTTGAATTTTGATCAAACAACAGCGTTTGTTTGGCCTCAAAGAAGTATGGATGCAATTTTAGTGAAAGTGATACTCACTTCCTTGATATTTCGCCGTCAGTGACCTCAAGCGTACATCTCATTTTCTATCGCAAATGCTAATTTTATGTCATTATGCAATTGTATAAGAAAACTGTACTGTTTGTGTATCATAAATTGTTCATAGTATAAAAACATTAATAAATATCGAGCAGTGGATTTTTGGCAATCTGTTTTAAATAAGATTTCTAATGTTTTCTAAAATGTTGTTTCATATATCATTCATCAATTTTTTAAACATGTATATGAAAAATTAGCTATTTCCACAAAAGCTTTTTATTTTTATTATCAAGATTATTAAATTGTAAGCATTGTATCAATATTTATTGCCTATTGCCTTCCTTTTTCTTCTTTGGTGAAACAAGGAGGGCAATAGATGTGAACATCGGCACACATTAAGTCAATTACAGTTAGAAATACAAATCTTGAACAGCACTGAATTAAAAAATGCATCGACTAAAAAAAATTTCTACAAAAAAAGAAATTTATTTTGAAGTGATTAACAAAATTGTGCATTAATCTTGTTATTATTCCGTAAACATTTATTTAATAAAAGTTCCAAATAATGTCAATCTTTAAATTTTTGTTTACAAACTTTCATTTACCTTCTATATCAGCAGTATTCGCCAAATCAGCGTCTTGCTTCTGAAGAACTTTAATGTTTTTCAGAAAAAAATCCACCAAAAAAACGAAATTTGATTCTTATAAATTATTTGCACTCAATTCTTACACACAAAACGAATAATATATATTTTTTATGGGGGTCACGTGTGCGCGTGCACACACGCCTTATCTTTTTCAACGTCTCTCCGGTCACGAGTACAGCTTTTCGTGATCTCGTTACGTACTAAATGCACTGAAGAAGCTGTTCGCAAAAGCGTGGTGGCCTGTACAAACTTGAGGGGAGAAGATGACGGTACCATGGTGTGGGTGATGGCGGGAGAGACGGGAAAAGAATTGCGAAGTGCGTGTCCAGCCACCGTGAAGACACGCTTCCAGGAAATTCTTCCCTTTCCCCACAAATCTCACCGATCGTCGAATGGTATAATTCGGCATCGGTGAGAAAATCATCTTCCCTTTCGTTTTCCGCGTTGCACGCATGGTGAAGCAACCGAGGTCGATTGCGCCCCAACCGACTTCGCTCGAATGAATATGTGAAAACAGAAAGGAAATCTAATACAAGTAACATATCTATGTGAGTCTTCGTAGATGTTAATGCGTAAGTTAAATATTCATAACGCGATAGATATAATTTCGCATAGATACATTTTATGTATTATATTTATCGCATTATGAATATTTAGTTTATGCACCGCAAAGGGTCACATAGGCGTTTTACTTTAAGGTACCTCTACATAATTCGTAAATCGCAAAAAAAAATATTATTATTTTATTAATTTTTATTCAAGAAGGAAACGTTTAATAATTCAACTGATTTCGAAAGTTTAAAATTACCAATATTTTTGAAAATAAACAGCTATTAATTTTTTTATTACCACGTATGTCATTGATTTCTTAATTACGATTTTTTGAAATTATAGAATTAAAAAAGGTTTGTGGAATGATACCATGTTTAATGGTACGCATACATTATTCTTCTTAAAGTTCTATTTTCTATTTTCTAAGGGCAAAAAATTAATTTTAATGAAATATATAATATGTATCCATATGCATATAGATTTGCAATACTATCGTTGGAAAAGTGGAGTTGCCATAAAATATGCGTAAGATAATTAAGAAAATATATTAACATATTGTTTATTTATATATATTAAGAAAGTTGCATACGCTCAAAATTATAAAGTTAATGACTTACACTTTCTGTTTAATATTTCTATTTAATCCTAACTACGTTCGACGGTCAAACGCGTAGTGTTTCTATATGCTCTTAGTATATTGTTACGGTTGCAATCTGACATCATTGACATTAGTGGCGTAAATAAACAATGATCTGTTCGCGTTACTTAAAACCTTCAAATATTTGTGTATCTAAAACGAAATAAACATATATTCTGGCAAAGATTCTGAATACAAAAAGTGTAAGTAACACGAATAAATCTTATCACGAATATATCTAAGTAATAAATTTGAATTAAATATCTCAGTGATCTATATTATTTTCCATAATGAATTAATCTATCAGTGATCCAAACTAATTGGCTCTAAATATCGTTAATTTTCAAATAGTTGTATAACTGCAAACTTTTTCTTTTAATGGAGCATTCCGTTATATCTTATAAAAATGTATTAAAAATGTAATAAAATTATTAAATCACTGACTCTGTGATTAAAGTTTCCAAGGCTTTATGTCTTGCATATTGATAAATGTGTGATCAAACGTTTTTTTACATCTTGATATTCATATGATATCTACGAATGACTTACTTACGTCTTCGGTTTTTACTTTCGCTAAGCAATAAACTAGTTTTGGATCGTACGATGAAAAAATCGCCTATTGATCTGCATTAACCAAGCCTTCGTCGATTATCTCAATCAAAAAATATATATATATATATATATACACACACACATATACAGTGTTATAGATAAATAAATTCAGTAAAAATTTCTAAATTCGAATTTCAACTAGATTTTTGGAAAGAATACAAATTTTACAGTACACATTCAAGAAGAAAATACAAAATACAAAAATACAAAATTGTATGTATAAATTTTGTTAACATAATTTAAATATTGTTAAAAATAAATTAAAAATAAGTAATATTATATAAATATAATAGCCATAATAGAATAGTTAATAAAATCGAATTAATTCTATAAATATTATTGTGTAAATAAAATTTTGTGATAAATAATTCTAACGAACGTGGTTTATACTTTATATTATACTTTATATTAAATATATAAAATAAGGAGCATGAAATTACAGCACTGGATGTTGTTTGTGAAATTTCATTACATTAATAAAAAATCTTTAGACGTTTCGGCCACAATCTGGCCATCTTCAGTAAAATCATAAATATTAGTAAAACACAGAATTTACATGTATCTGACATTGAATTCAGCCGTCGTATAATATACATATGTATAAACGTGTTTTTTCATCTTGTTAAGGTGAAAGTATAACAATGTTACAGCGTCAATTAATGTTGCAAGTTAGACTTAACTTTGTAGAACAAAAATTTCCAAATTCTGTTTTACAGACAAAATGATGAATCTTAAACACTTCCTTCAGATAGAAATTTCTCGTGACATTGTATTCTTCAATAATAGATGCGTACTTCAAGAACACAATCTTTATGATGTTGTTAAAGTTAGCGTAAAATGGGAAAAGATTGAGAACTATTTAAAATTATTTTCATAAAGACTCGTTCACATTGGAACATGAGCAGAAGTGCAATATTATTGTATATTTTATGGTATATACGTTACAGTTTATTTTTTTCACAAATTCTTATGGAAATATCTTTTTTTTTATACTAATTGACAAACATAGCATGTTTTGCATTGATACGAAAATTTTGAGTGTATTTCTTTTGCAAAGTATGTTTTTAGGAGTTTTAAATTGGAATCAGAAATAACGATGCGATGATGGAAATTATTCGGATATTTTTAAAGCAATTTGAGATCTTGTGCAGCAGAGAGAATAATTCAGTACATATAACATTTAAGAGACAAATTGGAGATGTAGTTTGTCTAAATATGACAAACTCATCTGCGATATATTTTTTCCGTGTGAAGAAACCTTTATTGGACTATATATAGTGAGACAGCATTTGTGGTCTAACAGGTTTTGAAAATGAACTGTGATATAATCATTACTCGAATATCCAGTTGTTTATCGACTACCAAGGAGGAAAGATTAAATTCTTTAGTTCTCTACTTCGAAGCTTCTTTTTCCCAAATGAAATCATTTGGGTTGAATATTAGATATTTTAAATAGCAAACAGAATATCTTTCTTTCTATAATAATATAATATTTTTTGTGTACAAATTGTTTAAAATTAGGTAGAAAATTAAATAGAAATTTAGATAGAAAGACCGATAAAAAAGATATCGAGATAAGATCTTTTATCTTTTCGAAACTATTAATTAGTGCATTGCTTTTTTAAATAATGTTGTGCAAAAGTGTTACTCGATTTTCATATCATTTTACGAGAAATGTTCGAGACTTTCACATAACCATCAATCCTCTTCGCAAAATAATCAAGGAATCTGATAACGGCGAGTCTGTCAATATCGGAAGTGCAATTAAACCTCCACGAATACTAATAACAGGTGAGTAATTACATTTAACGAAGTAATTAAATAATATTTCTTTTCTCTAAAACTTGTTCTCGTTATTAGTATATGTTACATAATTAAAACTAACGAAAGAGTTTTATTAGTCTGAATTAGATATTTGTGTTTAAATAGTTTAAAATGTGGGAGATCATTTTGCCGGACCCTGTATATACACACATATATACAGTAAATCAAGTAAGATCGTGGTCGCCTTACTCAAAGCTAATAAAAGATATCTCCCTAAATCTATCATGAATCCATAGAGGGCATCTTTGTCCTTGATGCACTATCAAGGAAGATTCAGTTGTCATTGAACTTTCTTAAGAGAATCACATTAAATACCAAATACGCATCACGCTATGAAGCTGTGTTCCTCTGCACCCAAAAATGTCACAATTAGCGGCTGCTAAATATATGAAAAAGTCGAAATCATTCATACAGAAGTAGGTGCAGCGATATAATGTGGCAAAAAATGTCGATGATTTACCGGAACGTGACTCGATATGCAATGTGGACAAAAAAGATAAAAAAATAGTGAATCTGTTTTCGCGGAATCCTGGCTTAACACTGTGTCAAGGACAAGCAAAATTGAAGCAGAAAGGTTTAGATATATCGTACGAAACTATTCGAACCTATCTCAAGGCTAATAACATGAAATGATGCAACACCACGCTGATCGACCATGCTCTTACTTGACTTACTGTATATCCAGTTCTACAAACTGCATGCTGAAATCATTTTCCTTGAAACGTACTTCTGGACAGAACTGAAATATTACAAATTAAATTGACAACTGATTACTAATTTACTGATATTGATGATGATAATAACTTAATATCCCTAATAGCACAGAGAACGTCCTGAGAATGTCCGTATGTCCTGTGAATATTCTAAAAATATCCCCAAGATGTATCGGATAACGTGTGTTAATATGTTTTACTTAGTTCTGTATTGTGTACATACAGTCTTATGACACTTTGTTTATTTCATGTATCTTTAACAAACATTCCTTACATATATTAATTATTACAAGTATCACCAAAGCTTTAATAGTTGAATTGATTAAAACATCCGTTATGGAATGTAGAAAGAAATCCTGAGATGAAATTTTTCGTATATTTACATCTTTAAGATATTTTGTTAGCATCAAATTATTTATCAGTTTTTGCATTGTAGCGATTGCATCATCACACTATTCCAATTGAATAGCCCGTAAAATATAAGAATTCGTGAGAATTATATACAGGTAAACGTAATAATAATCGTTAAAATAAAAAATTGTTTATTCAATAATCAATATATCGAAAACACATCGAAGTATTTAATAATAAAATTCTGTTCAATACTTATAAGGCTTTTTTAATCAATTTAATTGGTGCTATTAATGTAATATCAATAAAGATAATATACACTATATTTACAAGGTTAATTATTTGTAACAAGATTGATAACATTAATCGATTATTAATATAATTCATCTTATTCTGCATTATAATCGCTTTTCATAAGTTTTGAATTTAATTGTACATTTAAAATATTTAAAAGAACTCGGAGCAGATTTAAGATATTTCATACATGAAGATATTTCTTACGTGAATGCAATTGTATGTTTTCGCAACACGTCATCGCGTAGTTCGAGAAAGCATTTTCGCGGTCCTTTGAATATAGAAAAATATTACAAGGATGACGTTATATATATATATATATATCCACGTTTTACTAGGAAAGAAAAGGCTTTCTTTGCCGAGCAAATTCTCACGCCGTGTGCGATTTTTGTTCAGGTGGTCTCGGGCAATTAGGCACGGAATGCGCGAAGTTGCTTCGTCGAAATTACGGCAATGAGAATGTCATACTGTCAGACATTATCAAGCCGTCAGAGGAGAGCTTACAGAACGGACCTTTCATCTTCGCCGACATCCTCGACTTCAAGGGTCTGCAGAAGATAGTCGTGGACTACAGAATCGACTGGCTCATCCACTTCAGCGCTCTACTTAGCGCTGTAGGTGAACAAAACGTACCGCTAGCCGTCAGAGTCAATATCGAAGGTAAAGAAAACAATGAATAAATCAATACATAGAGAACACCAATAATAGCCCGTCAAAGATAGATGTTTCAAATAATACGATATATATTCTTTATAAAATCGAATTTATTTTAAGATATGATTGCACGCCGAAACATTCGGACATTCGACATAATTATTAGCGTTTCAAACTGATTGTATTGAAAGTCCGAATGTTTCGGCGGACAATCATATTTGAAACAAATTTAATAAAAAGAATGTCCGAACGTTATAATATCTTAAAATAAAATCGATTTAATAAAGAATATATATCATATTATTTGAAATATTTAACTTTGACCGACATTGGCGTTCTCTATGTATTGATTTATTCATATTTACGATCGTTCTTAATTTTGAAAATGATATGATCCATATTTATATCATGTCAACAGATCAAAATTTCGTGTCTTTAGCGTGTATAATTATTTATTATTTTTTCTTTAATATTTGATAAAACGCAAAACCTCTCGTGCGAGGACATATACGTGGTTTTCCGCAAATTGCGTCCAAAGTGAAATGGAATGTTGTGCCGACGAGTGAATTAATTGTCATTACGATATTAATTATGATGCGGTCGTGATCATGAAGGGAAGAAAGTGTCCGGGAGAAAGCGGACATAAAGTAGCAATCGAAACGCGATATCACAATTTACGAAAACATGCTTGAAAGATGGAACCGAGATCATTTTGGGCTAAAACTCGCGTGAAGCTGAATTGGTCATAATTTAAGTATATAAAGCATTCTCAATTTAATGCATTTTCTTCGAAAAGCGATAAAAAGCCAAGGAGGGATATAAATATTAAAATTGTTAGAAAAATAAATATTATTTTTTTAATAAAATTGTTTTTTAATTAATTTTTGTTACATATAAAATGTTGATGTCAATTTGTGGAGGTGCTTTATACTTGTTGGCCAAGATAGTATATGTAATTCTTTTAAAGACTTTAAGAATCTTTATAAATATTTGTCTGCTGATTGGGTATGCAGCGTACACTGCATGTTTAAAAAACATTTTAAAAATATTGTTTGCTGATTGGGTAATTAATTCATTATCTATTTTTCTGACAGGAATGCATAACGTTATCGAATTAGCGAAGCAATATAATCTGAGAATTTTCATACCATCGACGATTGGCGCATTTGGTCCCGATTCGCCAAGGAATCCCACGCCGAATGTCACGGTGCAACGACCTCGAACGATTTACGGTGTCAGCAAGGTCCATGCTGAACTCTTAGGAGAGTATTATCATCATCGTTTTGGTCTCGACTTTCGATGTCTTCGATTTCCCGGCGTAATTAGCAGTGATCCACCCGGCGGCGGCACTACAGGTGAGAATGTCGCCTTTTCTTTACCCTGATGGCACATTAAAAAATGTATTACACGTATTTTTTAACAAAATAAAAAAAATTATGAAAAAAATTACAGGTTTTTCTATTGTATTTGAAAGTAATAAATATTTTAGCGGTGATTTAAAGCCTGAATAAACAAATAATTTTAATAAAAAGTAGACATGTTTAAAAAAAAAATTAAAATTAAATGAAGAAATTTTCATTTAAACTATGAAATTGTATTATTAAATATAAACATTAATTTTTTTTATTAAACTGTCTTATATGTATATAACAATTTTTAGATGGAAAGTAGAATTTCAACTCTAGATACTTTTTGCAGAGACTGTACATCTAATATACATTTTTAACTACTAGTTGAGTGTTTTTTTTAACAAAATGCAAGACAGATATTCATTCCTCGCAATGATTAATTTCGATGTAATTTATTCCTATAAATTATCTTTTTCTAACTCTTCGAACTAGAGGAAGATCAAAAGTAAGTTAAATCGAGATTAAAGTTAATCTACATTGATACAAATGAGCAAAACACGCGCGAACATGCTTTACAATGTTTTATATTTTACAGTTTAAAACATACTATAATCCGATTTGTTTACCATTATAAAAATAGGATTTACCGATATAAATTATTTCCATCACGCTTAAATGCATTTATCTGTTGATATTTCTTTAAGAATTCGCTGCAAAGAAATATTATCCATTGAGAAATAATCACCAATTAAACGACAAACCGATATAATCTTTCGCTGAGTAAAATATTTCAATGAAAATATTTTTCAAACGAATATTGCGTGTTTAACTTTTCCGATTTCTAACAAGATAATTATATTCATGCTCAAAGAACGCTTAATGCTGCATGTAGAATAGGCTGATAACTGAAAATTGATATCTTTTTAAACCTCCTTTTACGAAGAACTAGAGCATTAACGGCGTTTAAGATAACTACATAATGGTAGAATGTATCATTTCTCAAGGACAATGCTACTAGCAAATAATATAATGAGTCTCGATTCTTGGTCACCTTTTTTTCCTCATTTTGCAATGCATAAATTGTCAGCATCGATAAAAAACAGGTTTCTACAAACACATCATCACTTTTATTTAATCATCTCGTTTCTGTACTTTGAGCGAATCAATAGAGGAACATTTATTATTATATCGGAATTAATTATTAGAAAAATGTGTTTAGAAAAAATTAATTATAAAATGTATAAGAAAAATAAATTCCATCTGACAATATAAATTATTAAATTATTAAATAATTAAAAAAATAATCATTAGATGAAGTTTACATTTATCTATCTGCAGATTTTACTTTCTTCATTTTATTTGAAAATGTGTGTTATACATTTGATAGATTTGACAATAATCTTTAGTTTTCTTTATTCTTCTGTAGATTACGCTGTAGCAGTATTTCACGAGGGATTGTTAAACAAAAGATACGAGTGCTACTTGGAACCTCACACAAGACTGCCGATGATATACATTGAGGACTGTCTGTCGGCGCTTTTTCAGTTTTTGAATACACCTGAAAAATTACTGCGTAGACGTGTTTACAATGTTACAGCTATGAGCTTCACACCTGAGGAATTGTTCAATGAACTCTTCAAACATATACCAGATTTGAAAATTACTTATAAACCTGACAAACGACAGCTTATTGGTACGTATGTATGATAATGTCTCTGGCAAAAATAAAAATTAGAGCATAAGTTGAATGTAAAGAGAGAGTGACAGAAGCATAAACGAAGCTTTTAGAAGGTGAAATTTGACAACGAAATGTAAAAGAGATATTATTTTCGCCAGAGGTATTTTGAACATATACTGTAATTCGATTATGAACAAATATTTAAATTAGAAATTTTGTTATTACATTGATTTTAGCGGAAAGCTGGCCGCAAGTTTTTGACGATAGCGAAGCACGACGGGATTGGGGATGGCAGCATAAATATGATCTACAGAGGCTAGTGGAGTTAATGGTGCAGGACGTTAACACGAATTTTCTATCAAAACATCGGCTGAAAGAAGTCAACAGCTACGTATAAATTGTGCAAAAATTATACATAATTGACATCTTTCAACTGATGTATGTTTCAAGAGCTTTCGTGTTATAAATTCGATACACTTGACTCCTTACAGTTCTTTAAGTGTAAAAAGTTAATAATTAATTTTATTATAAAAATAATTGATTTTTATTTTCATACATGAATTATATAGAACAGCAATAAGGTATCTCAAGAATCGGATAAAAATACAAGTTATCGATTATAAAGAAGCTTTTTAAATGTTATAATTAAATGTTCGAAATCCTCTCGGGAATGAGTGGAGAGCATTTTTGAAATTTTGAATAGCAGCTTATTAAAATATAGTTAGTTGGATTTTATGCTAAAAATTAATTAATTTTTATTTGAAAAATTTTTTTCTGTAAATAGTCATAATAATTAAAAGTTATGGATTATGACAGTTAAAAATCTAAAGATTGGTATTATGTACATATAAGCAGTATTTATTAAAAAATTTTGACTACTATTGATATTGGATAAATAGAATAAAAAATATTTGGAAAAATTTTGTGAATTAAATATAAAAAATATACATTTACAGAAAGACAATGTTTTGTTAATTCTGATCCATATCTATATCCATAAATTCTGTAAAATCATCGTCATTCAGCATTTCTGCGATGTTTACTGGCGTCATTTTATTTCTTTTTGGTGTTTCATAACTCATTTTTCGATCTTTGCTCAGAGGTGTGTCGATCGTATCTTTATTTCTCGTTGGTGTAGCATATCTATCATTTCTTTTTGGAGTTCCAGAAAATTCTGAATTTCTAGAAGGTGTAGGATATTTATCACTTCTCCTTGAAGATAAGCTTCCAGGAGTTCCAACCGTACTTTGAGAGAACTTTTCTTTGTTATCAATATCTGCAAATAAAACACATAAATGTTATATACACAATACGAATAGTAAAAAATTATTCTTTAATTTTCTTTTTTCTTACCTTTACCATCGTCTTCGGTTAAAATTGCACGACTTTCAGCAAAGTATGCATTTGGATGTAAAAGTGGTTTACTTGCTGGTTTATTGTGCATGACTTCAAAATATTTGGCACAAGCTAAGTGATACTGTCCATCCTTAGTCAAGTCCAATATTTCAGTCATATCTACAATAAATTAATATAAGATTGAATATAAAAGAACAATCTTGATTTTTTTCCAATAGTGATAAAATCAATCTTACTAGAGGCGAATACGCCGCAACTAGTTAATTTTTGGCAAAGCGAATCGCGATCCATATGTCTGAACGGACATCCGTGATATTCTCCAGGCCCAACAGAACTAGATATAATTTTTTGACAACCATATGGAGTATAATTTGTCTGCTTTCCCTCTTTACCGAAATAGTGCCTAACAGAGTACGCATATTTTTTTTCAAATGCAACTCCATCTGCCTTTTTTGAGAATGCATCTCTCCAAAAACGAAGAGCATCTTCTAAAGTTACACCTATACCTTTTAAGAATAACCCATATTGCATGCGCCCTGAATTTCTTAAATGGCTGTTGGTACAGAGTGCTTCATGAAGTGTTCTCATACATAACGGATACGATATCTTTGATAACTAAAAATGTTTAAACAGATTTTAAATGTGAAAAGCTTAAGAAAATAAAATTCTTAATAAAACTAAAATAATAATTGATTTACATCATTTAGTTTATCAATAGGTGTGGCTGTAGTTGACCATACGACACGCGCCATTCCAGAGAAGGCTGAAGGAAGACCTGTTAAATATTTAGTCAATCTTTCGTCATCAGAGATATTATCATACAGAATTTTTGCACTCTGCAAAATATAAAAAATGTTCATTGAATAAAATTTAATCTTACTTTAAAACTAACAAAGTCTATGTTCTAATTCTACCTCTAATCCTGTAACTAGGTTTTCTTTAAGATAGGAGACAAACACAGAACTTAGATCCATATGAGTGATGTATGCCATCCCTGCTTTGAGGTATACTTTGCGTCCTCTGATCAAATCACAGACTTTCTCAAAAGGCACTTTATAAATATCAGCAATATCAATATTCGTAACTTTTCCACATGACGAAGAAAGCTCTTCTTTCATTTCAAATTTTTCATCTTGTGAAATCTTAAGAAACATTAATGATCATCAGATTATAACATATACGTTACCTTTTAATTTCTTATTAAAATATAATAAAACATACAAGTATACAATCCATGTTGGTAATATTTAACAGACGTTCAATGCCCTTCTTATCTAATGAGCTAAATCTTAATTTGAAAAATTCAACTTCTTGATTAAGGAACCACTTGGTTTGCTCAATGTTATGGCAGTACACTAGTCTTAAGATAAAATGTGATATGTGATCTTTCCTTCTGATCTGTGAATGCTCTTCTGCTTGCGGATTGGACCCATCAGCGCATAAGAGATTTGCATAGTATTTCAATCCATCAGATTTCAAACAATCGGCGAAAGCTTTCTTACGATCTTCCTGCGTTTTCAGATCGCTTCTGCAATTTGTTGTCTCTACCAACCGTAACACTGCAACAAAGTCAATCGCGATTACAATATACAATTATAATGGATAGTTTTCAGCAAGAAACAGAGTGTAATGCAGGATGTTTTTCATTTAGTAACACAAATCGACATAAACATCATTCTATCTTTCTTGACATTCAATAAGTAACAAAGATAGAATGATACTTGTCATTAAAAAGAAAATATCCTCGATTATTTCATTTTTGTTTAACATCAACAAATTAGAAGAATGTAATGATTCACTGTGTTATGCTATCTATGTTATCTGTATCTTTTGCTGAACAAAACGTTTAATACCAATAACTGAATACAGAGGCATAGAAGAGAAGGCTACCTTTCAATCTATCAAATCCTAGCTCTTGAAACTCTTCCAGCGATATTTCACCGACCGGTGGCACATCGTACATTTGTATGTCGTGAGGATAATCATTGTTGACATCATTCACATCTGTAACGGCCGTGTAACGCCGGCGTGCCTTATAATCCATTCTCTAGCTTATGGTGATTTACTTGTAACTGCACAGCGAAGGTAAACATAAATTAAGCACACATAAAGAACTGTGCGTTAGGTCGTATCTGCAAACAATAGCATATGATATATCCTGATTTTGACATAACGTCACTTATTAACATTTACTTACGACAAATAACAGGAAATATGAAGAAAGAAGACATCAGATAAAAATCATTCTTACGTGCAGTTCTACGCCATGATACTAACCAGCTGATGCTTTCCCGCCTTTCCTCCCCGCCATGTGGCACGTCATTAAACGTCATTTACAATAAAACAGAGAAAATATTTGAAAAAGAAATCAACCATTTTCTTGAATTTTTTTATTTTTGAAAGAAATTGTGATTTAAATATATCAGCAGAGAGAAATCTGAGAGAGGACGTAACGGCCCAAAACTTGTAACCGCAAAATGCTGCCGCGCTACTATTACCGCCCTCTGAAGAAATGGATGTTAACTACACAACAATATGTCCTCGCTCAGGTTTCTCTCTGCCGTCGATATAATTTCATTCAGTCCATTTTCCAATGTCGCACATATTATACAAAAAAATCTAATGTCGTCGTTTCATTTTATACACAAGTGAGAGAGAGAGAGAGAGAGAGAGAGAGAGAGAGAGAGAGAGAGAGCGTAATGATTATTATATATTCAATACCTAACAATAAAATAAAACTCGGTGGAGTTGTATTGCTATATTAATCTTTTGATTTAAAATTTTACTATAGAACTTTAAGTAATAAGTATATTTCTATACTTGCGCGGTGTTTCAATGATTTACAATTTATAATTGCTTATTATTTTATAAGTTCGATTTTTCTTTCATATAATTTTTTCGATAGCCTTCATTTATTTATTCTAATTGGTTTTTAATTTTTGGAAAGAATATAATTTTTAGCCCGAATTCAAAACACTTTTATATTTGAAATTCGACAGTATACATAATATACTGTATACATAAACTATGCATTGAACACACATTACATGCTAACATCGTAAAAACGCTTGCTGAATGCGTACAGGCTTCCTTAGCATCATGAAACGCACGGCTCCAAATTCCAAAAAAGACTAAAATTTTTTGCGTAGCGTTTATATACCACATTCGCAGCGAGGCATTGCGCTCATTGGCTGGCATGCGAGTGGTGGGGTTCGCCGTTTGACGGCTCATATAAATAGCGCGTAATTCTCGATTTCACGCTTTTGTGACTCGAGCAGGGGACGGGAGTACGTCCTGTCATTTTAACGTTGAAAAAGTTCGCAGCCCTGTCTTCGAATCGATTGACTTTTCTCCATATTCTAATCTCTGCTGAATATAAAACGACGTTGGAAAGTTCGCAGGCTTGTCTTCGAATCGATTGTGACTTTTTCTTCATATTCTAATCTCTGCTGAATATAAAACGACGAGAAATGGCACGAAAGGATCGTTCATCGTTGGATTTCTTAAGGTAATCAATAATTAACTTTGCCTTTACTTTGTAACAGTGTAAATATCGCGTATTACAGAGTCTAGTATAGTACTATAGCATACTGATTATTCGATCAAAAATATTTCTCGCATACTCGTTCGGTCGAAAATGACGCGCAACGTCGTGTCGTGTCGTTGCGTCTCGCGTCGCTTTTTAAACGTGAAGTTGGCCGCACACGGAAAACGACGTTGCTTCTTTATTTCGATCGCATTCACATTCCATTCGTGAGATTCGGCGGATAGGGAATGACACGGCGAAGCGGACTGGCTCTCAAATAAGTGGACACGCGTGATCAAATATGGTAATTAAAACTTATATAATATCTAAATGTATAACTTGAATATATATTTTCATACGCGATATTTAACTATCGCGTGACTATAGATTCAGTATTCGCATGTTAATAATCCGTTCGAACGCGTATTTCGTAAAACTTGTTCGTCAAAAGTATATCACTTAAATAATCGACAATGAGATTTTTCGAATATTAATCTGCAATATGGAAATAATAGTCATAAAAGAAGAGCGTATATTATAATATACGCTTGCCCTTTATGATTGTTATTTCCGCATTTTGAGCATCATATACATTTCGAAATACGGAAAATTCATGAACGCGACGCCAAGAGTGAGAAGTACATCATTACGCCGCGTCGTTCGCATCGCTTTTGGCACGCGAAATTAATCGCACAAAAACGAAGTTGTCTCGCCATCTTAATTACAACTACGCTTCATTTACACATCTCGATCTGTAAATGAAGAGCAAATATAAGAGATTGACATATATAGTAATCAAATGATAATTGAAACTTATATTAAACCTATATTAGTCGTTTATTGCAACACTTAATGTTGTGTGTGTATGTGTGTGTTCGCGCAATTATAGATTTAATATTCACTAAGAGAAAGATCACCGTGCTGCGATGACACGTCGCCGTTTCTTGGCGTATAAAATTGATTACGCGAAAGACGAAATCACTTCGATATATTAATTGCATTTTTTTTGTTTTATTTGCAGAATGTGGTGAATACGAGATGATTGACTCCAAATGAGTGCTGTTGCGACTTATTGAATTGGTAAATAAAATTTATATTTATTTTTTATCTAATTCTTAAAATATCTAATAATTTTTTGTGTAATATAGTTTCGGCACTAGTATGCGGATAATTCGTTCGAGCACATATTTTACAATACTCGTGCAGCCGAATAGCATATCGCATATAAAGTCAATTGTGTAGAAATCTTTCGCCAACTTAGATGCATTCCAATGTCTAAATTTTATTTGTAAAGTATCGCGAGTATCGAACATAATAAATTTCCTGCGTTCTTATTTTTCTGCTGTAGTAACATGAACTATGCATCATGTCTAATTAATATCAACTATACGAACAAAATATGACATGGTCGCATAATATTTAGGATGCGTTCCGCTTTCACACAATGTAAGCATTAGTTTATCCTTGTTTATCAAATATCAAACGAGGATAAATAATATTTACAAGCACTGTAAGCGCAAAACGGGGCGCACCCTTAGCAATTATTTGCAACTGCATTTAATTTTAACAAACTATTTTGTAAACAATTTTTTAACAAATTATGTTTCAACTGATAGGTGCTGTCACAAAGCAAAAAGGAAAAAAAAGAGGTGAAAAACAGGCTTGACAATTTTATGAAAAGGAGGAGGAAGAGGAAGCTCAAGAAAAACAATGGAACTTTGCGGTAAGCAAGCTTACTGCATAAAAAATTAGTCATTTCTTCCCATTAATTTGTTTTATCGATGATTAAAAATAATAATAAAAAAAAAGAATTAATCTAAAATGTTACGGAAATTTATTCTCATAAAGACAATTTTGAGAAAATGTATAATTATTTTAATGGATTATAATTGAAAAACTATTGAAAAATTTAATGTGTATAAAAATTAGTTTTTTAATTATTGATTATTTTGAACACTATTTTAATTTGTATCTTGTATTTATATGTTACAGAATCATGTAACCACATAGCTGATAACTTCACTACTGCACATTAGTCGATCTTTCTTTTTCTTCTTTTATTGGTATACGCAGTCACTCGGCCGCGATCAGATCATTAGCCGGTTAGTGAAAGTGTAGTAAAATGGAGACTTTGCACGGCTCTGTACTGAGAGGTTGGGGCATCAGTCGGTGAGTGACAAAGATTTTATCAGGTAACGAATCTGTGAAAAATGTACACATCTATTATTATATTAAAAATGAATATAACCCTTTATAGAACCATTATTTAAAAATGGATCAGTTACAAACGATTATGATACATATTTAATCTTGGATTTACCTATCATTATTTGTCAACATGATCAGCGTCTTGGTGCGCTCTTGTGCTTGAAGCTATTATGTTTCTATCTGGAAAAAAAATGTTTCATATATAATTATATAAAATTATATATAATTACATTAAAATTCGACATTTTTCATACAATTATATAATTAAAATTATAAAATATGTCTATAATATATATAATATTTTTTTCTGGGTATTTACACAAGTATACATATAAAAAAAAAGAATGAAATAGAATCCAATGATGAATTAGTGTTATATAAATTGTATACAATATTAATAAATCAAGTAAGAACATATATACATTTAATTTTACTGAATTATTTGATTCACGCATATTAGAAATAATTAAATTTTTTAATTCGAAAGAATATCGAACAAAAATTCCTTTCTATACTAACAATATAAATCAGAAAAAATATTTGTGTATAAAAAAATTGCATTTTAATAAAAATAAGCTTGATGAATATAAAAAAATTATTGAAATAATTGGTTTTTAATTAAAATTGATAAAATAAATAATGAAGAAGAAAATAATAAAGAAAAAAATAAAGTTTCGGATAAACAAAATATTATAAATTTTGAAATACAAGGATTTCCACAGATTTTTTATTTTTAAATTAATACAGGATATTTACATATTCAGTGTATGTGACATAAAAATAAAGAATATTTTGATATAGCAAAACCTATAATTAAAGAGGAGTTATGCATATATTTTCCTTAATCCCATTTCCAAATATCCATCCAAGATTAAATATGCTAATATAAATTGGTGCAAAGAAAAAATATGTACATTTAAAAAAATATTACGCGTGCGCACGTGTGTATGTATATGTAAACACACAGCATCAATTTTAACATAATAGATTGTAGCTTATTTATTTGGTTGATTGACAAAATAAATTTACAACAAATAAAACAAAATAAGTGACATAAAATCCCATAAGTTACTCGTCGCGGAACACACAAAAACTTTTTAAATTATATTAACGTTTTTTCCATTAAAATTTGCCTACAAAAAAGATATTTTCATATAATATACATTACAACTAGATATAAATGATATAACAATGATATAAATGCAATTGATAAGGAGCTTATAAGTCACAACGCAGGGTTTTTTTACGCAGTAATCGATAAAAAATTTATCATACATGTATAAACATATATAAACATGTATAAATATTCATAAACATATAATTTTATATGAATACGTGATGTCCATACATGATCATACATCCTCTTTTTTGTAAAATTAATTTTTAGCGTAATAGAAATAATAATAGTAATGTAAAAATATTAAAAACAATTAAAAAAGTAATTTTCGCATTATTTGTTTTAGAAAACATCAAGTTTGAAGAAATGTCAAAAAATTATTTATGTATAATTATATATAAAATTATGCATAATTATGCATGAGCAATTCTTTTTATATTTTTTCAAACTTGTTTTTTTTAAACAAACAATGCGAAAATTATCTCTTTAATTTTTTATGTTTTCATATTACTATTATTATCTTTATTACACTGAAAAGTAATTTTACAAAAAAAAGGATGTATGGACATGTATGTACATATTTTATACATAATTATACATGTTTATGCGTGTGAACATTTATGCGTGTTTATGTTTATACATATTTAGACATATTCATACATAAAAAATTTTCTACCGAGTAATTGTATTTAAATGTACATACATATATATATATATATATATATATATATATATATATATATATACATAAAGATAATAAATTATAGATACATTTCGGTTAAAAAATGGGCCATCTTTAGTATGTCAAAATCATAAAAGAAAAAGTGCATAATTTAAAATAATGATGGAGTGTCAATATGATAAAAATATTATTAACACAATTAGTACAAAGATTTCCACAGATAAGACATATAAAATTATCTAGTTGCTATGAATATAGTTATTATATTATACTGGGTCTATGATGATTCAATTTTACCATTTCTTATTCGTTGTATCTTTACAATTATTTCCCATTTTACATAAACGTTGTGCAAACATAAGAATCTCAGGCATAATCTAAAATATTCATATTGTAAAATTAATATAAATTGCAAAATTATGAATTATATTGTTAACAATTTTTCAAAAATAAAACATCCAGTGTTAAAAAAAATAGTTACTTCATAATTGTATGAAGTTAAAAGATATTTTTCAAAAATCAGAAGAATAGAAAACGGAAACTTATTTTAATAGCGCGTGTAATATGTTCGCGGACAGAATAATCGGTGTCGTAATAATAAAGATTGTTTTTTATATAAATAAATATATTTCAATTTGCAAAGTCAAAATAGCGTTTGCATAGAATGTGACATAAAGATGAAAATGTAAAAAAATAGTTAGGTATATTAATTGCTATAAAAATTAATTATACCATTAATTAGTTCAAAATCAATATGTTTAATGTCATATGTAATGTGCATTCAAGATGAAATTGAGAAATGACAAATTAAACAAAATTAAATATAAAAATTATAAAAAGCAATTCTAATTCACATCAAAGCGCCAATCCACGGACTTTTGCAGGAATCGTTTTTTCTTTTCTTCCATCACAAATTCCGTTTAAAATCTCCCTTCTGCAATAACGTCTCCGTCCCGACGTTTTATTCCTTTCATAACTTTCTCAACGTTTTATTCCTTTCATAAATTTTCATTAATTTTTCGTGTGTTATTTAACATTTCTATTGAAGCTACCTCATAGCACGTGCAATAAACGGTACGTTTCTTCAGAAATATTTTGGATTTTGCTCGAAATTTGTATAAATACGGAATACGGACCGGTTAGTCAGATCATTGCAATACATGCTCAATTCTCGTCACGTTTACCGGTCCGTCGAGCGTGTCTCGTACGACTAGCGTCCAACAAGCCGATAAGCCGAATTAATCACAATTAATGCACGAGGGATGTGGGCAATACCGCCCCAGAAAGTGGGATTGCCTCACGTCGCGTCTATCAGCCAAGCGTGTGCACACTTGTTGTGACACAGACTACTGTGGTTCGCAAAGTATTGTGGTTATGAAGGCCTCGTCGACGTTAGACGCGCGTTAAACGTAACACGAGAAGCCAGCCGTATTCGCAAAGATCTCACTGTCGATCCCGTGTCCACCGCGTCGGTCGTACT